>JANIJU010000001.1:78757406-78877865 GCA_025504685.1 Leucosticte australis | reverse complement strand
TTCTATTCTATTCTATTCTATTCTATTCTATTCTATTCTATTCTATTTCTATTTCTATTTCTATTTCTATTTCATTCTAATTTTTCTCCAAATATTTTTGATAACCTTAAAAAACCCCAAATCAGTTCTGCTAAAACCTGTAAGATCATTTTAAAAATACTATAAGATCAGCAAATCACATACTTTGGAAAATCACTGTCCATGTGGAAAACCTCAGTCATTTGAGGTTTAATTTATTTTGATGCAATATTAGACTTAGAATCTGGTTAATTGTCTGTATCCAGAGTTCTTGTTAATATTGATTTTTAATACTGTAGAACACACAAAGAAAAAATGAAACAAACTGGCTGTCCTTTCTGTATCTGTTGTAAGAATAATCCAGCCACAAGGTTAGATTGGTTTTTTGTTTTTTTATCAAGAGGGAGGCTGCAGCCAGGAAAGGTTCTGGCAAATGGAGCTACTTTTGCCCTTTTCAACTTGAGTGTGTTACCTCTAAGGGAAAAAAAAAAAAAAAAAAGGAAAATGAAGAGAGGCAACAATCAAAAAAATTGCCTTGTACAGAGAGAAGGTATTGTGTTCAGCCTGACTTTGGCCTGCAACTCTTGACATCAGCTCTGGAAAAATCTGTCAGTTTTCTTGCCTGGTCTGTTCAAGTGGTGAAGCCCTACTACTACTGTAAGGCATACTTTACATACACACACAAACACAAGTACTCTTATTCTATGAAGTCAGAGGCAACAAAGCTGCCTTTGTATCTAGCAAATATAATTCTTTCCTCCTTGCATAATTGCTTAGATGTTTTTGTCTGAAATTCTATTCACATTGACACTTCATGTATGTGTGAAACTGGTTTGAATGATGTCTACATTCATTAGTTTTTCCACAGTAACTATTTCCCTTACAAGGTACATGATCCCAGAGCAAAGAAAAGTTAACAATTTAAAACTCTGAGGGTGTCTTTGTTGGGAACAGTATAATTTTTTAATTCACATTCCTTTCACTTAGTTTCTGTAATCCCTGAAGAGAACAGAGTCAAACTTTGTGTTTTAATTAGGATTTTCAGTATTTATGGCCTGCAGCAATGAAAGGAAAAAAAAGTAATTCTAGGGTTGTTGTGGGAAAAAAAGATTGGGCCAAGTTTGCATTTTTGTAACTGTCATTTACATTTTCTAAGAACAGTTGTAAAAACTGAAAATGGTTTTATGATTCACAGCTCGTATGGCTAAAAGCAACAAACTGAATTTTGCATGAAATACTGGTATGAAATATCTATCAAAGAGAGTGAATTTAGACAAGGAATGTTACTCTGCAAGGAAAAGACTGGAATTATAGAAATTATGGTAATTAAGATAAAATTAAGCTTCAGGTATGCAAACTCTCCAAAATTCTGCTGATGTTGTAAACACAAAATTTATAGACATATAGCATTGGTACCAAGGGCTGCAGAATTTAGCAGTAGCAGCTGAGAGGATCTTGTGTCAGGCAACAGAAGCTTACAAGAATTTAAAATCTGATACCAGTACGAATGTGTCCAAATTCACTACAGGACTGAAATATTGAAAAAGAACATTTTTGCTCTCTTTTGCCTTACAGTAGAAGTTTATTAATATGTCAGCTGTAGAGAATTCAGAAATGCAGATGAATGAAACATAATTTTTCTTGTTTTGCTTAGTTACACAGCTTCCTGCTCCGTACTTGTGGGCACTTGATTTGTTTCACTGTTTATTGACAATTTCTTGACAGCCACTGTGGGCCAAACTGTGTAAGGGGATCAAGATAATCACTCAGTTAACATCATGCAAATCTGGTAAAGCTCTGTGGTGGTTTAATGGAACTAGACCATTTCCAGCAAAAATATCATCACAGTGAAGGTTTCTAAGTGAAGCTTTCTGCACTAAAAATGTTCACAGAGAAAAGATAAACCCCTCAAATTTAATAAAAATTTAGTAGCAAAGAGTAAGTATTAAAAGAAGAGGAGGAACAAATGTTTATCATTAATGAATCCAGAATAATATTTTTTTTTCCTATGGGAATGAGAGAAAGGAACAGGTCTGGTTTAGTGGAGGAGTTATGACAACCCTTTTTGGTGCCATTTTTAATAAGTGAAGAGGTGAAAGTATCTGAAATGATCCTGTAAAAATAAAAACAAAAAGGAGGATAGATATTCAGTGCCTGTTGAGATTATTTGCTAGGTGCTCTGAAAGCTATGTGAGAATGTGGGAAGATTAATGTGAAAAACATACATGAGAAAAGATTCAAAATTTAGAGGTACCAGTGAAAGGTAGCAACCAACACATACCCACCTTTGTTTTTGATGCTAATTAGGTGCTTAACTGCTAACCATGTATTTGAAAACTCACACTACACTTTGATAAAAGAGACTAAATAAATACAATCAAACAAGCAAGTATAATTAACACTTGAAAAGGGAATAAAAGATTAGCTATATGCATAGATTAACAGTTCAATATTATATGAAGAGTGTTTTCTTTCTTAAAAGAAAAGCTAGTGTCTCACTCAAGATAGTCAATTGTCTTTTGAAGCTGCTTATTAATGTTGTAATGGTTTAAAACTAACAAACAATTTAAGCTGAGAAAAGTGCAATCATGCCTGATGTATTCTAACCCCTCTTCATTCCTTGAAGTACACATAAAATTTTACATTTTCCAAGATCCATTCAGAAAAATATCAATTTCACAAAACTGAAGTCCAGCTTTTCAGAAAAAAAAAAAGAAAATAAAGTGCAACAGCAAAAATATCTATACAGATACTACGAGATCCAAAACTCACAGATTCAAAACTGAAATAGAAAATTTCTTTGCATCAGTTTTCATACAGTTATCTTAGTGTTTGTAAGCTTCTCAGTACCCTTGAGCTCTCATAAATATTTGAAATCACTCAATATTTGCACATATTTGGGAAAAAAAATCCCCAAAAAACCCAAAGCCAAAACCAACAATAACATACAGCAAAACAAATAAAAAAGACCCTACGTTCCACTGATAGGTCTAACATTGAATAATATTTTAGAAGGACAGTTTCTGAAAGTTTGGTTAGACTTATTTATGACTTTTGACTCCCTCTTGTACATGAAAATGTCTAGTAAATCATGAAAGTCTAAAATTACTGTTCTCTTCCCATTGTTCACCATTAATTAAACCCAAGTGAGACTCCACAGTTTTTTTCAGCTCTTTCTCAGAATTTCTGGAAGAAATCTTTAGAACACATCCTCTGAATCAGGAGTTGAATTAGTATGAGTATAATAGGGAAAATAAATTGTTTTCTAATTAATTTTTGCACCTGGGATGAATCAAGCACAAGACAAGGCAAGGCAGTAGTTTCTTTCAATATCTAACAGATAAATGAGAGATAATTGCTGAGTCCTACTGAGAACAAGATTCCCACAAAATTGTTGGAGTACAATAGGACAAAGCATAAATACTTCTAAAACTTTTCACTGCTTGCATACATTCCCTTTTTTCCATACAGATGTCTGTGTGCAACTGTGAGCATGCACACAGATGCACATACACTGATATGTTCCTCATTTTCCAAAAATATAACACTCTTAAAATAGCACGACTACTTTAATCATTCATTTATGTGGACACATTTTTCAAAACAAAAAGGCAAAATGCATCTTCTCTCTAGTCATACTTATGCAAATTGAAAGAAAAAGGAGTATATTAAAAAAAGCCATGTCATAAAGTCATGAAATAGATTATTCAGCTTTCCTGTTCTTAGATTGCTTCATCATCTCTCAAATTTTGATCAGATGACAAATATTTAATAGAAGTGTATTTTTCTTCCTATGGAAATCAACATCCACTGTCTTCTCCCTGACTGCTGGAAAAATAGTAACAAAAGTTCTTGCTGTTTTCTTTATAATTTCAGTTCAGGCATTTCAGTATAAAATAATGCAAATTATTTCTGTATATCAAATTATAATAAATGTCACAAGCATAATGGATTTTCACTGGGACAAGGACTTCTGAAATGTGTAACTAAAGCATTTGATCTAGCTTCTACAGTCCGAAAAGATGCAAATAGGTAGCTATGGGGTTCGGCTGTCCGTCTCTGCTCCCACACACGTGTGAGGTGGTTCTTTGCAAGCTGGGCTTCAAAGGATGAGTCTGGACTCTAGGTTTTTTCGGTCTTCAAAATTGTTTATTGTCTCTTATCTACAAAGTCCCTTCTCTGCCCGACTGGGATCTGACCAGCACGGCAGTCAAAGGCACTCTGACCACCCCCAAGGCGGTCGCATCTTTTATAACAAAAACTACGTATATCATATTTACTTTCTATCCCCAATACCTATCACCTTCGTCACTAAGTGTACCTTCATCTCAGACCAATCCACAAGTGCCAACACCACCACCGAAGATGGAAGACAAGAAGAAAGAAGAGTTTTATGACACGCCCTGATTCCTCCATCTTGTCTCCACAACCCCCCTGTACCAAAAACCCCAAAATCTGTGATTTAATCTACAATAACATCTTCCCTTCACCATTCACACCTGAGTGATTCTCATAGGTTTCATATCCTCATACACAGGTGGCACATCCCCAGATGGATCGAAATCAAGCCACCAAGTGCCTCTGGCAACATTCCAAGACTCCCGAGCCCCCCAAGGGTTCTCTCGGTAGCTCTGGACATCAGGAGTGATGTGCTGAGTTCCCACAGGTAGCTGAACTATCAGAAAAATATTAAAAACAAATTAGTTATGCTCTTTATTTTATGAGGATTTTTTTCTGTGTGCATATATGTGGATGCCATGGGACAGGGAGAGAGAAACAACAAGCGTTTCTCACAGCAGCTTGTGAGAGATTTTAGGGAGTTGGAAAGATGTGATAACCTGTTGACTATAAACATCTTGCAGGTGCTGTTTTTCTACCTTGTTTTTCCACCTTGTTTTTCCATTCCTCTCAAGGACAGTGCGTGAAAAAGATGTTTCTCTTTGTTAGCCAATAGAATAGAATCTATCATACCACTCTATAAAAACTGCGTGGTTCTTTTGAATAAAGCGCTTCTTCGCCTTTGCTACGATCCTGCCTCTCGTCTGTTCCTGCCCCGACCCCGGCGTGCGAGTGACACATATACATGTAAATCTGAATTTACATGAAGAGTGTGCCCAAAATTAATGAGATATCTCACATTAGACATCAGAACATTTCAGAGTACCTATTTTGAATCATTTGCACATAGACTTAAGCCATGGAGTTCAAATTAAAACAAGATTGGTATAATAGCTACATTATGGAAGTTTCACCAACACTAAATAAAAAAATTTATTTATTTACTTACCTTAAGATATTTGTCTAAGAAGAATGGAATGTAAAAAGTTCTTTTAGTAATATCTGCTTTAGAATCACAGAATCAAAAACTGGTTTGGGTTGGAAGGGACCTTTAAAGATCATCTACTTTCAGCTTCCCTGGCATGAGCAGACCCACTAGACCAAAGCTTCATCCAAACTGGTCTTGAACTTTTCCAATTTTGAATCACTAATAAATTCTCTTGGAAAATCTCTTCCAGTGTACCACCACCCTCACGTAAGAAAAAAATCTTCCTTATATTCTGAAAGAAACTACTTTCAATTTAAAACTCTTGACCTTTGTCCTGTTACTACAAGCTTGGTAAAAAATGTCTCTCTTTATCTGTCTTATAAGCTTCTTTTAAGTGCAAAAAAAGCCTCAATAATGTTTCCCCAGATCAGTCTCTTCTCCAAGATGAACAACCCCAGCTCTCTCAGCCTTTCTTCATAGGAGGGTTGTTCTAACCACTGATTATTTTTATGGTCCTCCTCTGGACACATTCCAGCTAGTCCATGTCTTTTTTGCACTGAGGGCAGGAGTTCAAATGAGGTCTCATGAGAAGAGGGTAGAGAAACCAATACATGGGAGAAAATTCAGGCTCATTCACAGAATATAATTCAGGACCCATCATGTATGTCCATATCTTCCACATGGTGATAAACTGCTAATTGTCATGCTGCTTTTGTTGTCTGCCAGATCCCTGGGAAAATGTTTGCTTATCTCTGACACCTTGTTTAGAAGGCAATTGTAAAATAGCTGTTAAACTACCTTGCTGAACAAAATTAGAGGGGCTACATACTGAGACACATTCTAGGTCAGATTTTCATTTCTCTCTTGACTTTTGATATTTAAACCTAATTTTAAAATAACTTCTATATGAAATTTACTTTATTTTATAAATGGAGAAAAGGTAATTACATAATTTATCAGAGAATGATGAAAGAAAATGCAAATTTTCTCCTTTTATGAATGATGTACATAACATTTTTCTGTTTTATTAGACAAGGCTCACATATATGGTATACTACAGGATGAGAATTACTAGTCTTTAAGAACATCAGTTCCATGATAACTAGATGGTCTGTATTATTTTGTAGTAAATGATACAAAAATAACATGCAAATGGCTTTTGTTGCTGTTGTTGCTCATAAACAGGTCATCTACAAAGCCAAATAGGAAAAATAGATGATATGTCTTCTTGTGACTGAATAACTGTGATAAAAAATCATCTTGTGTTTTCATGTCATACCATTTTACAGTTGTTTCTTTGTTAACCTCGCTAATATTTAGCTATTTTTCATGTGCAGACCTCACAAATAAAAGATTCTTGGCACTTTTAGGCAAATGTCCACATGCAATTTCTGAGGGTGCTTTTAATAGCTAAAGCATTGTAATAGATTGATTACATGTTTACCTTTCAATGCTGTTAATTCAATTACTTTCTCCCAACTCAGTTTCTCATTGAGTTGTCATTATTAAATATCATACTTTGCAAAAATGGATTAGATGTCTTCAGCCTACTGTTCAATACGGAAATCTAATCTTAATTGTTTGAAAAATAAAAAAAAACAACTCAGTATGCACCAGCTGTGTTTCTTGACTATGAAAGTGAATACATGCTTTTTAAAGTTCTCCTGTGTTATGCTGATAGAAATTTCCATTTAAACACATTGTAGATATGCACTGTACTTATCTGTAGTGATGTTTTTTTCTTATATGCTTGCACACAAGTACTTAGAAGCTACAATTATGAGTATGAAGAATTTCATACCTCAGGCCAATACAAGTATCAAGATACTTGTAAAAAAATTCTTGGCATTGTTATTACTTACATAATTAATTTTTTATTTTGCTTCTGCTGTTGAATTTTTTTTAGATATTATAGAAAAATAAATTTTAAAAAAGCATGTTTAAGAAACATAATACATCACAGTCTGAAAAATAAAGTAAATTATATAAAACTCTATTGTCAGAGGCATGGGTTTATTTAACCATGAGAAATAATTGCTAGGTGAAAGATAGTGCTTTCAGACAACTGAATGAAGAAAGATTTCTCTTTATGTTGGTTGATTGCTTTACAAAGATCAGGACATAAATGGGTTCATCAACAAATCTCAGAATCACAGCTGTCCCATTCCTAGGCTTAGTAGGAAATGTAGCCAAGCTGTGGGAGGAATAACAGAAATAAGTAAAAAATAAATAACAAGAGATTAAGATGAAGACAAAATATTCAGTGTGCATTTGACACGGCCCTTTACAACATCCTAGTCTCTAAACTGGAAAAACATGGATTTGATGGATAGACCACTTGGTGAATAAAAATTTCTTTGGACAGTCACACTCAAAGAGTTGTAGTTAAGAGCTCGATGTCCAAATGGAAAGTGGTGATGAGTGGTGGTCCTCAGGGGATGATTTTGGGCCCAGCACTCTTTAACATTTTTGTTGGTGACACAGACAGTGGAACAGCAAGTTTGCTGGTGACACCAAGCTTGTGGTGGGGTTGATGTGCTGCAGGGAAGAGGTACAATCCAGAGGGATTTTAACAGGCTTGAGAGGTATCTGTGTGAACCTCATGAAGTTCAACAAGGCCAAGTGCAAGTCCCAGCACCTGGGTCAGGGCAATCCCAAGCACCAACAGGCTGGGAGCAGAATGGATTGAGAAGAGCTCCCGGGAGAAGGCATTGCTGTTTATGGATGAAAGCTCAGTATGACTCAGCCATGTGCACTTGCAGCCCCGAATGCCAATGACATCCTGGGCTGCATCCAGAGAGCTGTGACCAGCTGCTCAGGGAAGGTGATTCTGTCCCTCTCTCTGGCTCCTGTGAGACCATACCTGGAGTACTGTGTCCAAGTCTGGGAATCTCATCAAAAGAAAATCATTGATCTATTGAAATGAGTCCAGAGGGCAGCCACTGGTGTGATCACAGGGCTGGAACACCTCTGCTATGAAGACAGGCTGAGAGAGTTGTGGCTGTTCAGCCTGGAGATGAGACAGGTCTGTGGGAACCTTACAGCAGCCCTCTAGTACCTAAAGAGAACTGAAGAGAGCTTTTCACAAAGGCATGTAGTGATAGGACTAGGAAAAATGGCCTTAAACTGAAGGAGGGTGGTTTTGAACTAGATATTAGGGAGAAAATTACTGTGAGGGTGGAGAGACACTGAAACAGGTTGCTCAAAGAAGTTTTCAAGACCAGCCTGGATGGGGCTCTGAGTAACAGGTCCCATGGATGATTCCTTACCCATGGCAGGGGCGCTGGAGCTAGACAAGCTTTAGAGTCCCTTCCAACCCTAACCACTCTATGATTCTCTGATTAGTTCTCAGTACACAAAGTTTAAAGGGGATTAAAAATTTCTCCAGGAGGTATAAGGTACAGATAAACAAAATTTTCAGGAACTAACTATGGGTTACTAGTTTTCTTCAGTGAGACCTGGAAGTATCCAGTTTATTAAGGGGGACATTAACAGTACATATATCTTTCTCTTCTTTCATGTGAAGGGCTATTGCGAAGCTCTGGTAATAAAAATGCTTTTGTTTACCACTATCACTATATTGTTTTTTATTTTTCTGTAGACAGTTAGCTCAAACTATCGGAAAGTCAGTATGTTCTTAACATTTCCTTTCTGTTTGTTTAAGCTATTACACTTATGAGACTCTTAGGAGTGAGGGAGAGAGGAACTGGTTTTTTGTCTGGAAAAAGAAAGCCTACATATGTTTAGATAGTAACCACAGAAGTACAAGGAAAGGAAATATAAATTAAGATTGCATATTAAGATATAACTTGGCATCATATATATTCTTCAAATTTTTAAGGTTTTGGCCAGAGTTTGATGAATTTAAGTGTGTATTTCTGGTGCAGCAGAAACTTGAGTTACCTCTATATTTAGCTATACTGCACTTGATGGAAATTTTCTCTCCAGTTTATGCAACATTTCACAATAATTTCATGCTCTGGGGAGAAAGGAAGGAAAGAGGAGAAAAGAACCCTTCTCCTATTTTTGCATGGCTTTAAAACCAGGATGTAGATTAATGCACTTGACTTCAGTTTGAAATAAAATCAGCCTACAGAGATTTTACAACTGTTGTGTTTGCCAGTTTTTGTATTTTGAAGTATTATGTATCTTGGTGATTCTGTAAGATGAGAAAAAGGAATTACTAAACTCCATAATGTGAAAAGAAGTGAGGAAGGCAAAAAATGCAGAGGGAAAGAAAGAAAGGGAGGAAGAGGGAATGAGGTAAGGGAGGATGGAAAGGAGAAATGAAATTGGCTAGTTGATGCACATACTGAAGTACATAATGTTTAGATTTTAAAAACATGAAGACTTTCCAGTGGAATCTCTTCCTCTAAGCAATCTGGCCTTCTTGGCTAAAAATAAAGATCCTGCTGCCATAATAACATATTGCTCTTGATTAAAAATGCTCATTAAATGGAATTGAAATTCTTACTAATGGCTAAAATTATTCTCTAAAAAATAAAATATGGGCTTCGACTAATGGAGCTATACAGTCTAATAATAGTTTAGCCAGACAAACTATTTAATTATTTTGGTGTGTAAACACTTTTAATATGGTAAAACCAGTGTCAGACTAGCAGTGTGAATTCAGACATGGAAAGACATTTTCTAACCTGTCTGTTTAAAAAATCTGCCATTGATGAATATTTTGAATTGCCTAATTCCATCCTTTCTCCTTTCCTTCCATTGTATTTATTCATAATTTCATCATTCTTCATTTCAGAAGTTAGATTTGACAAGTGGAGGGAAATAACAGAACAGAAAAAATGCATCTATGTCCTTTTTGGAACACCTGAACCCTTCTAACAGAGAATTCATTTATTACACAGTCACCACTACTTTACCCAGATTCATCTTTTTAGAAAAAAATCCAAGAGAAGGTCAAGCCCATTCTGGTTGACTTCAGTTTGAAATAAAGTTCAAATGTCTACCTGAGGCTGTGCAGAGGTACTTTATCTTCCTATCCTTCTGGAAATCTACAAGATGTAAGGTTAAATCCCTTCTCTCTTCCCTACAATGAGACAAGCTCTTTCAGCTTGTTTTCTGTGAGTAATCAGGAGGACCTTGGTTAAAATCACTCATTTCTTTTCCCATTCCTTCAATATTCACTGAAAGAATGTCTTTCCTCCAGTGATCAGTAAAAATTTTATCTCTCTGATATACTGTTTCTGCACATGCCATCACTTGTCTTTGTCCCAGGCAGGATGAACAGAAAACAAATTATTTACAAACATGTTACAAATGTGCATTGTAAAGAGCATATCCAGTCAAACAGTTACTTAACTTAGTTGCCTATTGATTCTAAACATCACAAATGAACTGATTTCTTCTGGACAAGTCTAGCTCTGGGGCTGGTGTTAATATAGTTGATGTGGGATGAATTGAATAAAATCTATGATTAACAGTATGAATATCTATGAATCTAGACAGAAATGTCATCTCTCTCTTGCAGTATCCCAGTCTGTATTTTACCAAAAAATGTAACACTTTAACATTCATAATTTGAGACTGGGGCTAGATTAATAAAGCCTAGCTATGATCTAGCTAATCTTCTAAAATTTATAATAAGTTCATCATTTAGGATTTTTTCAGGCAGCTGACTGAAGTATTATTAATAAAAATGTTAAAGTTTATTAGCATAACCTTTTTACTAATATAAAGTTTCCAGACTGAAGATGTATAAAAAATCAATATACTTAAAGTTTAATAAGTGCTAAGTATCATCGATGAAAAGGACCAATGTGGTTGGTCCTTTTTCTCATATGGCAAACAGAATAAAGTAATTAAAACTAAAAAGAAAAGTGTGTGTGCCAGGGTAGAATAATAACAAAATATGCCTGTGCTGAGGAGGATGGGAGGAAATATAACACAGATGGCACTGATTTAACAAATACAGGACCTCATTCTATGCTGTTCAGTTTGCAGAAAAATAAAGCACTTACCTACACAAGCTCCAAACTGCTTTTGCAGACAGGCAAAAATGCATCTGAGTTCCTCTCATACAGCAATCAGATTTCTGACTTGGTGTGGGCTTGTTCTCTTGGTGCAGGACTGTCATGCCTGGCTGGGAGGTCCAGCACTCTTCCATGGCTGTGTTACAGATCTCCAGAAAAGAGATCAGAGAGACTCTTTCTCATGATCTTCAGTCTTATGTTAATAATGATTCTGCAGGTACCTTCAGAAATGCTTCCACAATTAATGCAATTTAAGATATTGAAATGGTGATGCAAAGTGCTGGAGGGGTAAAGGTACAATACAGAAGACTAGTACATCCTGTTACTTGTTAAATCATAGAGTACATATAAAGTGCTTTTAACAACCATATAATTTGTGGCCACTGTTACAACACATATAACTGCAAAAATTATGATTAAAAGTACTACTTGTTAGAAAACATCCTGATATTTTTGGAAACCTATTAAGTAACAATATAACATGTAAAATATCTATTTTTTACTCAAACAAAATGTCTGCAATGGAAAACACTACCGCAGCATACTGGTCCCCAGCTGTTGTATAAAAGATTGGGATAGATCCAACAGAAAACAGAAATTGAATCAGATATTATTGTTTGTTTTGCTAGAATAGCTACTTGCTGAAGCTGTTATCTTTATTGTCCTCTTCCCGAGGCTCAATTTCTGAGCTTTGGTCCTAGTGTATATAAACTTGTGAAGAATGTAGAGTGATATCACTTTGACTAATACTAACCAGAGAAAATAAAATGTATCTCCTGAGTAGTACATGCTCAGGAAGTCCACAAGATCTTGGATTCTGGGGAACAATAACCCTATGAGCCAATACAGGCTGAGGGCTGACCTGCTAGAAAGCAGCTTTAAGGAGGAGGACCTGGGGGTTCTGGTGCACCACAACCTGTCCAGGAGCCAGCAGTGCCCTTGGGGCCAAGAAGGCCAACAGCATCCTGGGGTGCATCAGGAAGAGCATTGACAGCAGACTGAGGGAGGTTATCCTGCTTCTCTGCTCAGCCCTGGTGAGGCCACATCTGGAGTGTCCAGTTCTGGGCTCCTCAGCACAGGACAGACTTGGACCATGCGTCAGATGAGACAAAGATGATTAAGGGACTCGAGCATCTCTCTTACGAGGAAAGGCTGAAGGAGCCTGTTCAGAGGGCCTGTTCAGGTTGTAGCAGAGACAGCTGGGAGGGGACCTTATCAGTGTCCTTAAGTACCTGAAGGGAGAGTGCCAAGGCAGTGGAGCCAAGCTCTGCTCCGTGGTGCTGAACAGCAGGACATGAGCCAACAGGCAGAAACAGATTACCAGAAATTTCCAACTGAATATGAGGAAGAGGTATTTTACTTTGTAGATGACTGAGCAATGGAACAGATTTCCCAGAGAGGGTGTTGAGTGTCTCTCACTGGAGATGTTCAAGAACTGTCTGAGCACAATCCTGTGCCATTTGCTTGGGGACAACCCTGCCTGAGCAGGGAAGCTGGATCAGATGACCTACTGTGGTCTCTTCCAACCTGACCCATTCTGTAATTCTGTGAGGCAGATTCGCTTTATGTACCCATGGATTGGCAAATGCCTTTTTGCATCTGAAAACACCAACTTGATTTTGCATGGAAATTGACCTGAAATTTGGACTACCCTGTGATGCCTAAGAATTGTGTTTGTAAATCTAAATTATTCACTCTAGGCTTTCTTTAGGACATGAGAAGTACAAGAACCTAGAAAGGGGATTCATCAGACATCTGGAAACATCCTCTTTGGGTTGAATTGCTTTTTAATATAACTTAGATTATCTAAATTTTAAGATACATTAAATAAATTTTAAGCAGATTAATGTTTGATAACAGAATCATAGAATAATTTAAATTGGAAAAGGCACGTAAGATATCAAGTCCAAACACTTGTAAAACTAACACAAGTCCACCATTAAACCATGTTCCTAAGAGTCCCCCTTATGTGTGTTTTAGATATCTCTAGGGATGAGGACTCGTCCACTTCCATTGATAACCTGTTTCAGTATTTGACAAAACTTTAAAGGAAGAATTTTTTCCTAATATCCAATAATAAAGATCATTTTGTCTTATCCTATCTCTTGTTACTTGGGAGAAGAGACTGACCATCAGTAATTTTATTAGCTTAGTTTCTTCTGTTTTGTGACTTCCTGTTTGGAAGGTCTTGATGTATGCAAAGAACAACATCTTTTCATGTTACTGAAAATGCAATAATTAATTAATGTGACATATATAATCTTTACAGTAGTAGATCTCTAACAGCAGTATAGACTCTGGAATAAAATGAGAAACAATCTAAGTTTTCTTCCCTCCACTCCTACACATAAATACTTAGAATAAGGAATTAATACATTAAAATCTCAAATTCTTTATACAAAACCATATTTTCACCTAATAATAATTTAAGTACATGACTCTTATCATACACAGAAAAAATAATCAGGAGTAATGCTCATTTTGTTTTAAATAATGCCTGTAAGTCTCAAAATGTAATGCAATGCATGAATATCAGCCTGCTATAAAACCTAGGAGAAGCTGTTGAGCAGAAATGAGCCCTTAAATAAAATTTAAAGGTCTATGGAGAACACTCATTGTGAACAGAAAAGGTAGTTTTTGTTCCGTAATTGGGACTCATAATGTTTTCCCTGTTAGATCTTATTAACCTATATATGCAGTACACAACAATGCACAGTAAGTTATAACCACTTTAGTCTTTGCAAAATCTGGCAATTACAATCTCCAAGACATGGGAAGCTATTTCATAATGTTAATTAAGGGTCATGGAGTATTGTTTCCTACGTGGTGTTACTAAGCTGGTGAACTGTAACAGTTTGCTGGAGTTTTAGTTAGCACTCTATTAACTATACCTAAGTGGCTTGCTTATCTTCTTTGTTTAGCAGGTCATTTGACACCCAATAATTTCACATTATGAAAGAAAATGCATAAAATTATGTCAGCTTAGAATATAGCAGGGCTTTTTTTTCCCAGATTCTCTCTCTCTTTCCTTCCCTATCTGTTCATGAAGAAGGAGAAATAGAGTGAAATAATGCCGACAGGAAGATACTGGTAATAATAAACATTGCTCAAATATCTGATTGTTTTTGTTAATATTATTTTCAAAATTTACAGAAGTACCTCTACAGTGTTGTGCAGAACTCTAGAATATAACATGCTTTGAACATTTAATAGATAAGTTGTATATACTTTACTTTTTTTCCCCTTTTTTTTTTAATTTTTTTTTTACAAAATTTTGAAATAAAACTAGATAAACCAGGCAGTATTGAGGTCAGATGTACCATAGTCCCTCATTCTATGTCATTATTTTCAAAAATGTAAAATGGTTATGAAATGGTAGCCCATCAGAGTGTGCTGAGTGGTATTTGGCTAGGACAGCAGCTAACGCAGTCCTGGATTTCCGGTTTCCTACTTTTGCCTCTGAAGTTCACCAAATTCATTTGAGTATCAGATTAAGTCATTATTTATCTGAAATAAGGGGTTGTAAGGTTCCCATCAATAAGAAGTGTCAGACCTTTTCAAAATTGTCCAATAAAAATTCAAATGGCAATAAGACAAGTTTTAGATCATTCCCTGCTTATTTCTAAGATATTTATTAAGCAAGTAAGCATCAGATGCAAACCCATGATGGCCTTCTACAGGACTTTCTCACACAACCTCAAAGTACTTTTTGTACACCTTTTGTGCTCAAAACTTGAAACTGATATTTTTTACAGGGTCAGTAAATATTCTTATCTCTCAAAGGCCAATTGAAAGTGAACAAATGACCCTTTATCTAGGTTGAAACAAATTTATTTTAAGGTGGCTAATGTTTTATTTTTCTGCTAATATAGGTATTGGTCTAGCAAATGCACAGGAGAAAATAATTTCTCTATCCTTTCCCAAACAAAACAGAAACTGAACTGCTATTTCATTGTGTTTGTTTCCTCTCTCTCCCCTTGATCTCTGTTCTTATTCTAAAATATCCATATGAAGAAAAAGAAAAATGAACAGATAATCTCCTCCCCTCTCCAAATTCTTTAATTTACATTTTCAAATCATCATTTTCTGGTTGCATATCAGTTGTACACTTTATATAAGCTATAAATACAAGTTTTTACATAATGGGGACATTAAAATAAGACTGACAGAACCATAAATATTTGGACATCAACACCAAAACCACAAAATTAGAATGTTGCTAAAGGTTATTTCCTTTCTTGAAGCAATTAACTGGGGTGGATCATACTTAAATCATACTTACAATAAATATCTGCAGACACCTCATTATAATTTGAAGAAGGAGATGACCTCCAAAATGAAAGGAGACAAAAAGCAGTTATATTGGTATCTAGCTAGACTAAAGCTCCAGTTACCTATTTTTAGGTCTCTAACATATAAATTATCTAAAGTAAGAGTTTAAGCTTCCCCTTTTAACATTTTTTAAAAAAGGAAAGAGTCTATATTTTGTCAAAAAAACTCGTTGAAAATAACATAATTAGATAGATTAATTAAAAATATGACTGAAAATCAAAGTGGTCCCTAGTGCAGATCACTTGATGACTGAAATTTACATCTCCTGCTGTAAATCATATGCTCCACAGGTAAACACCTTTCTGAAGAGCTAATTGAAACACAGGTGGTCTAAAATATTACTACAATTGGAGAAAACAAATCAGGATGCACATTTTGTAACTTCACTTTTTTCTCTTTATTGACATTCAATGACTTTGATTAATATCACAGCATATTTTAAACATTTGAAAGGTAAGGTTCTTTTACTAGAGCTGGATAGTAAAGGAATATTGTAGTAGTTGCCATCTTGGATATGAGCAGTGTGTATTTTAAAAGCTTTTATATTTGTGTGTGGTCAAGACAAAGTACACTGGAAAAACTTTGACCAAAGTTATGATCCCTTACCTTTAACATAAATCACATTCCTTAGATCTAATTTTAGGTGTTTATCTGCTTTTTTAAATAGGAGGTTTCTCTGACATAGAATACTTCTGTTTAAAAGTCACCTATCATTTTGTGTGTAGAGGAAATCTAAGAAGACTGAGCTCCCAGTTTGAAGAACTTTGTTTCCCTATGACAACTCAGAATCTCTAATGTAAGTGTTTCCTGGTCAACATTTATACAGGCAGAATACTGGGAGGACTTGTAGTCCTCTGTACCTCTTTTATGAAATTGCATATTTAGATTGCACTTTTGTTTCAGTGTTGTTATAAGGAAATATTTTGTTTTCCTATTGGACAATTTATTCCTTTATCTGATCACATGTAATGGTACCACAATCTGCTGAAACACATGGGTGCATTTTTTTTGTAGAGTTTAAGCTTGAAGCACGGAAGCTGGCATAAATTTGTGTTTCAGAGCACAAGGAATGTCAGAAGCATAGACTGGAGATGTGTGTAGTAGAATGTTCCCACTACCCAGCAGTTAGATTAAAGAAATTAAAAAAAAAGTGATAATATGGCCAAATTAAAATTTGATCTATTGCAATTCTAAAAAAAAAAAAAAAAAAAAAAAGACATTAGTAAATTCAATACTAAATTTTAAAAAATCTGCCAAAACCAGTGTACTCTGTATGTTAGAAGGAAGTATTTTACATGCCTGATTTTAGTGAAGAATGTGACTCCTGAGACAGTTTTCAGTTATATTATTGTGTCACTTGTAAAAAGCCTAAGCCTTCAAATGTTTTCAGGATTTCTGGTTTGTTTTGGAATGGAAAAGTGACATTTAGCAATTCTTCTCTCTGCAAGTTTCAGAATGATCTTATTGTTTTCAATTCTAAACTGGACTACCTGAGTTCTGGCCTGGTTTCATTCTAGTTTATGGCCAGCTTTAGGCATTCAGCTGAAACTACCAAGTGATGACCTAGCTCCTAAAAGCACTTTGAAGATGATCAAGTTGCTAAAACATCCTATGACGATACTCAAAACCTCTCACAAGAATGACTTAGATCCTTACTGTTCTCAATAGCTTTTAGAGACTTTTCTAGGATTATAAGGCTTCCTAACTCTGTGTCAGTTTAGAACCACAAGTGAGATAGTATGAGCCCAAGCTATTGCTCTTTCTGTACTTATGTGTTGTCACTACAAATAAAGATAAAGTATGACAAATTTGGGAATGGAAAAGAGGGAGGAGGAGGGAAGAAAAGGTTTATCATTGCTTCTTCTATATTTGAACACAAAAAACCAAGTGAGAAAAAAGAATGTCTGTAGATAATGTTTTGAGAATAGGATACTGTCAGCATCATATGCTTTTAAACTGTAATAAAAAAAAAAAATCCAGTGTTTGGAACAACACAGAAAAGATAAAACTTTATCCTGCATATCAAAAATAAATTGCCATTAGTATTTCTCTTCACAATGTGTAATTTATTCTTGAAATACCAAGAGCCTTCAGATAAGACTAGGTTTTTATTTTGTTCATAGAAATGAGCATTGGCCCAGTCCTGAGCTTTTGCTAGTAATTTCTGAACACCCTCATCTTTTAATAATGTGGGAAAGATGGCAAAATATGAATTGCCTTTAGATGTCTTGTCATTCCTTCAATTTTTTTTAAATCTTGACATGTATATGATGCTTCCTATGTTCAGTGTTATATTCCTCAGTTGTTTGGAATATCTATGCATGTTTATGCTTGCAGTTTCAAAGTAGTACTTATTTGTCACACACACCTCTGTAGTACTGCTTCACAACTGCACAAAGAAATAAATCACAAAGGTCAAAATCTCTTTTAGAAAAAGTCATCAGATAAGATGAACTAATTTGCTTGCAGAAAAATTCTTTACTAAAAGCAATACACCTAAATAATTTTCACATATCTGAGACAATTATCTGTCCATACATGGTATCATTATTGTTTTCTAAGTAATTCTGCTCTGAGGCTTTTTTCTATAAGCACAGACATATTAAAAGGTGTTCAGCTCTGTAAAGTAGTTTCAAGTACTTTTGGAGCTTTGTAAATCAAATGGATAAAATCAAAACAATAAAACAGAAAATGAATAAAAAGGTTTTAATGTTTGGCTTAAAGCCAAACTTACCATTAAAGTTGTAAATATCACCACCAAATAGATAACAATATAAAAATATATGTAAATCGATAGAAATGTCTATATAAACCTATTTATGAAAATCTATTTTCAGCAACTCGCAGCACTATGAACTCAGTTGTACTGTGCTTTCCTTTTTGAAAAATGTTGGCACAAGAGACTTGATGTTTTAAAGAAACAAGCATACATAAATGCTTTCAGATACTTCTACCACTATTTTTGTTCAGTGGACTTTACACACATTAAAAATGGCTTATATCTATTTTATCTATTACTCAGGGGAAATTATCCATCCATCATTGAATAAAAGCTTCTCCTTCTAATGACATAATTTTAATGATACTACTGTAGTTTTTCAGAAATAAAATACATAGCATGTAATCAGACTTCATTTTCTTCACTTGAATAACGCTTATGTTGCCAAGGAAATGTTATAGCACCACAGTGCCATTCCCAGTGTGAGATAATTTGAGTGCACGTGACAAGTATTTTTCAAATATATATTCATTGAACTGAATATTGAAGAGTTGTATCAAACATGTGTACCACATAGATGAAATTTCAATTATAGCAACTTAATAAACTAGGCAAAATTTTTATGCAAGGCAATTTTGTAGGAGTTCTTACATATTTCACACATTAATTTTTTTGAAATTATTGAGATTTCAAATTAAATATAGTTTCAATAGGAAATCTGTGAATTTTTTTAAAATTCTTTAGCTTTTCAAACCCATGGGAGTCTCTGTCCTTGGATTTTTTGGGGGCTTTTTGTTTGTTTGTTTTTTGTTTGGTTTGTTTGTTTGGGTTTTTGTTTTGGTTTGGTTTTTTATTTTGTTTTTTTATGCAAGACCTGAACATGTGAGGGAGTGGTGAAAGGGGGAAAGGACAAGATGTGGCTAATACCCTTAATTACTGCTTGCTACAATTAATAAGACACACAAAATCCATAACCTGCAAATCTAGAACAGGTTCATTGTTGAGGAGGCAGTTCTTATTACTCTGATACAATATTTTATTCTTTTATAAGCTAATTTTTAAATTTTTTTTTCATATTTTATTGGCTTTGTTCCTCAAAAGGATGAATGAAGGAGGTTGATGTTACTTAATAATACTGGTGGATTTTGGTTTTTTTGTGTGATAGTTTTATCTTCTTTTTCTTCTGAAATGGAAGCATATTGAAAATACTCAGTACGTGGCAACCAACTATAAATAAATATTCTTTTGTTAAACAGAAGGCCAAAAGGATATATGGGTTGCAGAGGAAGAGTAGACATAGTTCCATAAAAGAGACTTTGGTCAGATAGAATTTGTGCTGTGACTAAGGTTTAGAATCTTAGATTAATTTTGACTTTTGTTCCTCTCTTGTGTTTGTTCCTCTCTTGTGTTCATTTTTATGCTTCTAATTGAACACAAGCAAATTAGACAACTACCCAGTGAGGAAGAAATAGGTAGTCTTGAACATGTTTTCTTTCCATGTGTAATGTACAGCAAGGAGAAACACCTTTCAGAAAAGCACCAATTTCTGAGATATGTTACAGCCACTGTTGAGAAACTGCATAGAACTATTTTTCTTTTCATAATTTGATTAGGAAAATGGAAAGGGTGAAAATGGTGGTTACGAGAGGAGATGACAGTTCAACATTATTCACAAGAGAAGAATGTAGGGAGAAACAACACATCCCACACAAAGCAGGATTCACCACTCACTGAGTTCTGGTTTCTTTTAAGAGAGAAAAAGATATGGTGATTCTTTAACACAAGTTATTGTAGGACATACAAAACATGACCCAAGGAAGAAAGAAAAATGGGAATTTATTAGAACCATGGAATAGATTTATATAAAAGATTTTTTTTAATTCTTGAAACATAGAAACATTCCACTTTATGAAATGAGCTTTTTAGCAGACAGAAAATGGAAGTTCCTAGAGCTGCATTTAGCCATGAGAAGTCACATTACTAATTAAATATGTTTTGAAGCAGGAAAAAGATGAAAACCCATATTGAAGCTTAAAAGGATACAGCATATATTTGCTACTAGCTAAAATTTAAATCTATATAATGCAAAATATTAATTTAAATAGAGATTGAAACATATTTTTGAGATTTTATTTTATCTATGGCCAAATTTCAAAATGTCACATACATTAGAAAATGCAAAAAAGGCTGAAATTAAATAATTCAATGTTTAAATTTCCAGCAAAGAATTTATGTAAATAAAACAAAAGTATTGATGCTTTCTAAATGTGCATGCAGTTCTGATTGGTCACATATTCAATTTCCATTGAAAGACTACCATTTTTCTAAAAGGTTATAAAACATTAGTATTTTCTCAACAGCCATCAATTATTTTGCTATGGATCATAAAATGCCTTCCTTAGAAGACAAATTTTCTAGATCAATTTATTTTTCAATTATTAATTCAGAAATTAAAAATTTGGATTTTTAATCATGATCATAGGAATCTCCCCCACCCAAATCATGGAGAGCAGTGGCACACACTTTCAAAGCATATCACTCAAAAGTCCATGAATAGTAATTTCTATCATTTAATAAATCACATCATAGAATCCCTTTAATAAATTTTTCAGTACTATTTTTTAATTTATTAAATAAAATTTTCACACATTAGATATTTACACACCTTAATGAAAATATCTCTCAAAACATGGAAATTTTTCCACAGAATATATAGTTTTTTTCAACAGATTTGTTCACTATCCTGATAGCTAATGTGTGATGTTTTGCCAGAATGCATGAAATCATAGAAAAAAAATCATAAATGTGTCAAGATGGTTTTTATTTTTTTTTTTACACAACACAATAACAATAACAAAAGGATTCTTCCCTGCTAGGCATTCCAAATGTAACTTGTTTTTTCCAACTAAGTACGAGTTTAATTTTCCACAATACACTGATAAAGATTTTACATTTTCATAAACATGGCAACTTCAGAAATCCACTTTTTTTTTTTTTTAATAATTTCACAAGTTCAAACAATGTCTGCTTGGAAAGAATGAATTAACCTATCTAAATTCTCACAGGATGTCTACAAAGACAGGCATATGCCTATACCCATATCTTGGCCGATGTTAGCTGCCTATTTTTAAACATTGCCTATCCATCTCTAATAGCACAGCAAAAGCCAGCCAAAGCTCAGGTCTGGACCTCTGTTCAATTTTTACTGTTCATGATACTTCCTCATTTTTAGTTCTCTCCTACAGACTGTCTTTCTATGAGGTGGCTTTTAAGATCCTCTAATTTTGCTCTGCTTCATTTAAATTTCTTTCTGCCTTTATTTGCTCTTCAAACTGCTCCAAAATGCTTGTAGTATCCTTCCTGCCCTGAACTGCAATTTTCCAGGGCCTTTAGAAGAGCATGCTCAGAAAAACTTGGTCTCAATTGGATATCTACTGGGAAGAACCATAATTTTATTACACAGCCAGATCATATTTGAAGCTTAATTTAGATCATATTACAGTCCCAGAAGGACAGCTAGGACAAGGAAATTTCTTCATAAGAGGAAACTCTCTGGTTTAATGCTACAAAACGTTTTTTTTTTTTCCCCCCACAAGGAGCCTAAAGGAAAATATGCCAATGGTCCAAGTGCCTTACTATCATACAGCTCTCCCTTGTAGGACAAGGATTTTTACATTTTTTTTACATTTTACAGAGAAAATGAAATGAGAGAGATACTTTTGTATCATCTCAGGCCATGACTACTCTTAAAATACATGATACTGCAGTGGTCCTGAAGGTCATCAAGCCAGAACACACTTTCTTCATTATGCAGCCTGAATGGATTTTTTTTTTTTTACTGAGAGAGCTTCTGGCTCTGCTGCCAAGTGCTATTACCTCTTCAGGTGCATGCTATCAGGCCAATTGTCCTCTAAAACGGGCCAGCTGCATCCAGCCTGTAGTTTGGGATGAGCCCCTGAATTTAGATAAATCTCAAACTCGATCTAGGAATTGTCTGGCAGAAGACCAGACAGCCTGATGGGTATCAAAGGTGAGTGGTTCAAGCTGTAGATCTTGAACCCATTATTGGAATGGTACAGTAGCAGTCTTGGAGAATCTCTTTATCAGAAAATTCCTGGATCTTCTCATGTGCAACATCTGTTAGACAACATCTTTGTTAAGTGTTTTGCATGGAAAAAAAAAAAGGTAGGCAATATATTGAATATATTGTAAGAGATTTTGCTTTTATTGCTTTTGATCAGCGGTCATTTAGTGTAGGAATTATGTAGGAATGATAATGGTAAGTGACTACTTCTCATCTTTGCTTGTAGATATGTCACTGAAGCAGATGGAAAAATAAGCAAAAGCAAGAAGCATGTGCTTAAAAAAAAGTGCCACACTAAGCAAAATATACTAGGACTGTCTCAATGACTACGGTATCTCACATTGTCATGCAGGCATTACTCCAAAATCATTTATATATATATACATTTGTGCATGTCAGTGACAAATTAAAGTCTAGATAAAGCACCTCACTGGCCTTGGAAATTCTTAGCTCTTGGTGCACTGAAAGTGTGAGCAGCCCTTGTTAATTCATCTTGGCAGAAGGGAGATCATCTCTGGTTTTGACTGGATTTTTAGGGGCAAAATATGTAAAGATTAAGAGAGGTACATCCAAGTCATCCAGTCCTTTCCTCTCACTCTAAATCTGTGAATGCTGAAACTGGGACAACTGCTGACAATGCTGCAGCAAAGGGAAGCCAGCTTCCAAGCATTGCTGCTGTAACAGGCAGAGCAAGGATGGAGTACCTAGAGATTTGCAGGAAAAAGATTATATTTGTAAATTATTACTGAGCTTAATTTTTATGCTGCTGATGAGTTAAAAATGCCTGTAGGACCACGTGAACATGACCTTATCTTGTTTTAGGTGCCAGTTCTAGTGTGGTCCCAAAATGCATCATTCCAGAACTCCAGTGTTAGTCTGTAGAGGCAGCTCTGAACAAGTGGAAAGATGAGAAAACCCTTTCCGCTCCTATTTGGTCTTGTATCACACTGGGAAAAGTATGAGAAGGGAAAGAAGAAAAGTAGGCCAAAATGCCATAAATATTCCCTTGTATTTCAACCTCTAAATTTAAGCCTTCTGCAGTATTTATGCTTTTTTCTCCATTCTTGTTAGACTAATTTTTACCTATTTGGTTATCATGCACTGTTCCTTATAAGCCCAAGTTGTCTTTTAGTTTAATAAAGCTCTCTGTTGAAGGTGTTACTCTTACTGGCCTAATTACAGTAAAAGTCTTTCCAGAAAGAATACACTAAAATTCAATAAGAGATGAAACAGTTTACATAGACCATTAAATTGGCACTACATTACTCTCAAACAGCAAATACAGGAAAGCTTATTTAAATCAATACATTTTTCGACAGACAAATCACTGCTTTTTTTTCTTCACATATCCAATCCATAAATTTCAGAAAGGCAAACTGCCACAAGATAACTTCATGCAGGCAGTCCAGAAAATTACTTCAACAAGAAAGTTCAGCCTTGATATTGTGCACGCCAGTACATTGTCAGATGATTGGTTAGATTGGTTATAAGTCACATCACTTTTACTTTGAGCATCTCTGGCAGAAATGTGTTCCTTCAATGGATGATATTCTTTTTTTTCAATTACTAAAATAATTTGAATATGAATAATGCATTCAGATACTGTGTGTCTGTATATATGCAAGTACTCAGCATTCCATGAAAATTTGCCTGTACACAGAGAGACACACTGAGGCATCCCAGGATAAACTCTTTTCATCCAGTCAGATCAGTTTCTATCTACAATATTCTGTTCCTGTTAATACTGAAATGCTTATTCAACATGTTCCCATCTTATCTATATCTGGCTTCATAAATCACTGCTGATGAGGTTTAGCAATGTCTTGGCCAGAATATCAAAAGGAAATGAAATCTGGTACTACCCAAACACCAGAGCATTAGCAGTGTTCTCTGTGCTCACCTTCCTGTATCTTCCCTTGACCAAATAAGATGCTAGTACTGCTTTTAGCTAATTTATCATTATATTTCTATAATATAAACTATAGACAAATATTTTCCTTACCAACTCTAGCATAGACTGAAACTTCCACCTGAAAATCAGGTCTGATTTCAGGTGTATTTGTGATTTTAGTGGTTTTCAAGTGGAGAAATTCTCTAATATCTAAAAGAAGTAGCAGTCCAAGAGTTGTTAGATTATTATTACTACCAAAACAATTTATTTTGGAATAAATTGATGAAGGACCTCCACTGTGTTAGGCATCAATAGATTCAGAAAGCTATTGGCACTGATCCTCCCTATTTTTCAGAACTTTGGAATCCATGACAGATGGGTTGCAGAATAGCCTATTCCACTAGCTGACTAAATTGACTAGTGTATGTCAATTCTCCTCTAAGAGTGCCACTGTACTCAGGACACCAGACTGGCTCAGAAGTCTTGCAGAAAGTATGTTGTCTGCCTCTGTTACGTGTAATTTTGGATGGTTCACTGTTACCTATGCCCTTTGAATTTAGGAATTCCATTTGAAGGCATGTATTCTCTCTTTAGGTATCTGTCAGGCAATAAAATAATTTGCATTGCAGTTCTGAGGAGATTCTGGCCCCAGATCATATTTTTTTGCTACAAATTCAAGTAGTCTTATCACTTATTCTGTCATTCAAGGCTGCAAGCATTGAGGATCACAATGAATTCTGCCCTTTAAGAACAAGGTGTCAAGACAGAAGTTTGAGGAGACCTCCCATTTACTAACATAAAAAACCTGCTACACAGAACACCACCTGCCATAGAGGTTCATTTGGTTAATGTTTCAATAAAAAACAGCGAAAGGCGGGTCACAGAGAAAGGGCTGGTGCTATGTTTGGTGTCACAAATTGTGGCCTGTCATTACAGATGTCACCATCACGTTGATATCTCAATAGAATGTGGTGAAATGTTAGCTGCTTTGAGCGCTCAGTCTCTTGTCAAACTATCTGCTTCATGGAGCTTCCGTATTTTCTCAAGGAATCCTGGTCAACTCAGTACATGTATAAGGTCAAAGTCAACAGTCTAGCAATATTTTTGACACAAAGAGAATGTGAAATAATACTTTCTTTATAAGAATAACTGGATACCAATTATTGATGAGTGGATAGGCACACATTATGTGATGCCTGTATAGAAGCAAATTATTTCTTTCAACAAATGTTAATGTATAGGAGTAAAGGATGAAGAGATTGTATAATATATGATCTAAAGAATGATGAGGATAAGGCAGATCAGACTTCACATTGTGCTTTACAAGATCCTCCACTGCAGTGATAATCCCAACTGCTTCTGCTAACCCTGTTTTTTCAAATCTGACTCTTCAGAAAAGATAGGAAGGAGTAGGAAGACCTGTATGATAGTAGATATTAGCATTAGTATTTTAGGAAGAGATATTTAGGAGTGCTAGTGGATCAGATACACAGTAATGGGTGTTACGTTTTTATTTAGAGCTTGCTAAACATAAGGCTACACGAATAAGAGCATGTGTCCTTCCTTCAAAAAAAGAATCTAATTCCAAACATGAATAACAGCATGATATCTTCATTTCAACTGTTGGCTGCTGTGGCTGTTGGGAGTGAAGGTCTGATTAAATTGGCATTATAAAGAAATTCTCTCCCATTTTCTTTCATGTGCTCCACAGCCCTGGATCACTTATTTTGGCTGTTCTCACTGTCTCATGTTTTCAGACACATTCATTTATCACAAAGCAAGGCACTTTCCTGTTTGTGTTTCCACTTTACTCTAAAGGACACACCGAGAAACATTACAGGAATGCAGGGTTGCAGCAAATAAATTGTCTGCACTTAGTCTGCAATATGTCTGCAGCCATTCAGCCTTGTATGATTTCTTGTTGCAGAGATAGAGTTAAAAGACTTTTTGTAAACAACCATTTAATACAGCATTTTCTGATGATGTGACTCTTTGATCTGTTTTTCTGCTGAGAACTGTAATATATACTATGGAAATTTTATGTTCTTTGTGATGAAATGTCTTAAAGTCTCATTTAATAATGCAGTTGTCTGTATATCTCAAGGACATGTGTGTACAGTAATTTAACTGGAATCAGATTGCCATGCAGCTCCCACAAATCTGAAAGTTTCATACCAAAGAAATTTTAAAAATCAACAGTTTTCAGAAAGATTAAAGGAAGCTCCACTTGAGGCGTTGATGAGCTACACTAGATGAAGTGATAGTCATCATTACATTTACAATGTTTGCTACTGGAACAAAACTGTGATGGGACAGAATCTCCTCAGTACCATTCTTTTTTTAACCACATATATAGTACGTTGCCTTCTCTCAAGAGAAAAAAAAGTTAAATACATACTGTTCAAACAAAAAAACCCCAACACAAATCAGCAAGGATTTCTACTATACCATAGATGATTTTTTCCTTTAATTACTATATGAAGTGAACATCTTTTACAGCAAAAGTAGCCTTGTAATAGAAGGTAAACTCAATTCTTTACTAAGTACTTCTCATTTATGCAACTGCAGCCTGCAGGCATGCTTTCTAAACTAAATAAATGATTTGTGGTTTGCACGAAATGAACAACCTGGTTCAGTATGATATATGTAGACATCTAACTCTTTTATTTCTATTATTTAAATTTTAATCTTAACATATTCTAATATTATTTTTACTGTTTAGATGAAGTTCAACTTTGAAAATATAAGATTGCACTGAAATATAAATATTTGGGAAACCACTTGTTGAAGAGTCTCTGACCTAATGTAATTAAAACATGCCTTTTAAAGTAATTTTTGAAATTAGTATATTCCCTCCTAAAGTCTCTTAGACAGCTGTTGTTTACTGCTTATTTTTTGCTCAAACTACATGAGTTCAAAAACAAAATTCCATGTGTTTGTTTTGGTTTTTTTTTTTCAGAATGATTCTACCCTAGCCTAAAATTAAAAAATAGCAGTGCAGAAAAATTTCAGGTATCTTTAAGCTCCACAGTCTCAACAAATTGCAGTATTTTTGTGCCTGTTTTTCATTTCATTCTTCTGCTGACAAAGAAAGATTTCACTATAATTGTCTATTTTTATATGGATGGCCTCATTCACAAGAGACTAAAGTTTCTGGTTTTCAGGTTGGTTTTTATTTGTTTGTATAATGTGCACAATTGAAAGAGAAATGTCTTGAAAATGAAAGTATTTGACACGAAGCAAACTTCTAAGATAAGTCAATATTTTTATGTTGTAATAATATTTACAATAAATTAATTGTTGTATAGTGTGGTTTTGGGTATATATATTTTTTTTTTTTCAGTTTGTCTTCAGAAATTATCATCTCTAATGAGAAGACATCTTAAGGCATTGTCAGGGGAAGGCATCCCATCAGGCTTCAAAAGGATTTTAAATACTTTTGCTTTCCTTTTCTACTTTGAACATCCAAGGTAATATTCAGACCACCTAAGTTAGAAAAAACAGTATCTAAGTGTTGAAGTTCCCTAATCATCAGTGCAAATACATCATATTAAGTCAATGAGAGAGTCTCTCTCTCAGTTAATGAGAGAGGCAGAGACTGCTGAATAATGGCTAATAAATTCTCTACACTACCAAGAAAACTGTCCAGAGTTCCCTGTATGGAAGTCAGTAGATTATGGGTCCCTTTCAACTCAGAATAGGTAAAATTCTGGGCCCACTGATTTGGGGCATGAATCTTCTGAAATTCAGATGGGAATCCATGCATATCTTTACTGAGCTCCTGAGATATCAGTGTTTAGCTCATGAGCTCTAAGGTCTCAATCCCATCTCCTGATGAGGAGCATGATATTATCTATCTGTGTAAAGAAAAAAAAAAAAATTTTGCTTGCAAGATAGAAAAGGGCTAAAAAGGAGAGTAGGCAGCAAGATTAGAGCACTTAGTGTCAGGGAGAAGGATCTTGAGTGGTTTAGATTGGTGAAAATAAAAAAAAAAAATTGCTATGTTACTTTTGTCCCTGAGCCTGTTTACTATAATGTAGATAATAATCTTCAACTACCTTGCCCTCAGTAAAAGAAAGACCTGCTCATGCCTTGCAGGGTAATGTCTTAGCTGTCTAACTACAAATGAATTAAGGGTTCCAGTCCATAGACGTCTTCAGTGTTTTATAAGTCGAGGTTTAAACCCAAACCATGAACTCTCCCTACTAAACCTTTATTTTCTTTTTTTATTCTTTCATTTTTTTGTTCTTTTATCTTTTGATACTCAAAAATCAATTTAGCATTGAAGAATACTGACATCAGGTTTTCGAGAGGTGATTTAATAATTTAAATACATGTAATTATTTCTGTTGTTCATTTGGAGAAGGAAGAATTGGAGATAAGGTTAGACTCGAATGAGTTCAAAACCTGGATTTTGTGCCTCCATAAAATGTATATAGAGGTGGGGAAATAGAAAAACAAATGACAATCCCCAAGGATGATGAGTAATTGCTGTTATGAGGGCTAACCATTAGTTCTGCTTCCACTGGTTTGAATGGAATGTACCCCACTACCAGATGCACAGTATTTTCTAATGAAGACTGAACAACAGAATGTTAATCTCTTATTCTTCATCTCTGCATTCCCCAGGGTATTTTATTCTTCTGTAGTTAAAAGCAGAATCAAAATATTGCCAAATTCTGACATTGTGTGAAATTCATCTCTTTCTGCACAAATAATTGAGCTCTGGAGTTGGAATGGCACTTCTTTAGCACATTTTATTTAGAAATAGAAGAAAGGGAAGCAATTCAAAATCATACCAAAGTGAGATATGATGAATGTAAGTGAAATGAAAAAGCTGACTAGTAAGTTGATTTCTGATGTTTCTAAAATTATACTTGCAAAAGTCAATAGAATGGATTGAAAAATCCCTTTTAAGATTTAAGCCATTCATATAGAGAGAGTCAACGCCACTATATCACATAGATAAGTCTTCTGCAACGCCTTTTTTTTTTCCAGTGACTAAAATAGAAGCAGTATAGTAAGTTCCTGCAATGTGTGGAAGAGAACTTCCTGACACACCTGGGGAGAGGGTGCCAGCCTGGAAGGCAAACCACTGGACCTGTTGCTTGTGCACAGAGAAAGACTGGTGGGTCATATGATGTTTGAGGGATGCTGTGGGCACAAAATATCAGTTTTCAACTCTCAGGGAACTCAGGAGATGGGTTAGCAGAACTTAAACTTCCAGAGGGCACTTGGGTCTCTTTAGGGACTGTTTGAGACAGTCCCTTGGGGTGCAGTTCTGAAGGGCAAAGGGGTCCCAGAAGGTTGGACATTCTTCAGGATGGAGATCTTAAAGGCACAGGAGCAGGCCACCTCTTTGTGCCTAAAGACAAGTCAGAGGGGAAGATCAACCTGGCTGAACAGAAAGATAGCTTTCTCTTGAGCTCAAGATAAAAAGAAGGGAGAGTTTATAACCTTTGGGTAAAGAGGCAGGAAACTCAGGAGGGCTACAAAGTTTTCATAAGGTTGCGTAGAGAGAAAATCTAGTCCACTGAGCTTGATGGAATTCAGGGACAGGGAGCAGAATGAAGCCTCCACAATCCAAGGGAAAGTGATTACTGACTTCTACACCACTAAGGCACACACATCTATAGGTCAGATGAGATCCACGCAAAGGAATGGAGGGAGCTGGTGGAAAGCCTCATTGAAGCACTTTCCATCATTTACCAGCAGTCCTGGCTCACTAGGGAGGTCCCAGTTGACAGGAGGCTGGCCAATGTGACACCCATCTACAAGGGCTGAAAGGAGGATCCAGGGTACCACAGGCCTGTCAGCCTGGCCTCAGGACTGGGAAAGGTCATGGACCAAATCATCTTGAGTGCCATTATGGGCATGTGCAGGACAACAAGAGGATTGGGCCCAACAGACCCTGCTTGACCAACCTGATCTCCTTTGAAAAGATGACCCACTTAGTGGATGAGGGAAAGGCTGTGGCTGTTGTCTAGCTGGAGTTTAGTCAAGCCTTTGACACTGTTTTCCACAACATTCTTCTAGAGAAAATGGTGGCTCCCAGCTTGGATGGGTGCATAGTTCACTGGGTAAAAAGCTATCTGGATGGCCAAGCCCAGAGAGTGGTGATGAAAGGAGCTGCATCCAGCTGGTAGCCAGTCACCAGTGATCTTGACCAGGGCTCTGTTTTCAGATCAGTCCTGTTTAAGGTCTTTATCTGACCTGCAAAGGAGGATCAAGTACACCCTCAGGCAGTTTGCAGGTGATACCCAGCTGAACAGGAGTGTTGATCTGCTGGAGGACAGGAAGGCTCTGCAGAGGGATCTGCCAAGGCCAGTAGTATGAAGTTCAACATGGCAAAATGTCAGGTCTTGCCCTTGGGTCACAACAACCCCATGCAGCACTACAAGTTGGGAGAAAAGTAGATAGAAAGTTTCCTGGTGGGAAAGGATTTGGGGGTGATGCTCAAACGCAGCTGAACATGCACCAGTGTGTGCCCAGGTGGCCAAGAAAATCAATAGCATCCTGGCCTGTATCAGCAGTAGTACGGCCAGCAGGACCAGGGCAGTGATTGTCCCCCTGTTCTCAGCACAGGTAAGGCTGCACCTTGAGTGCTATCTTCAGTTTTGGGCCCCTCACTACAAAAAAGGTGCTGAGGTACTGAGGTGTGTCCAGAGAAGGCCAACAGAGCTGGTGAAGGATCTGGAGCACAAATGCTATAAGGAACAGGTGAGGAAACTTGTGCTGTTCAGCCTGAAGAAAAGGAGGTTTAAGGGAGCCTATCACTCCCTGCAAATACGTGAAAGGAGGTTTTAGTCAGGTGGGGAATTGGTCTAGTCCCAAGTAAGGAACAATGAGAGGAAATGGTCACAAATTGCCACAGGGAAGGTTTAGATTGAATTTTAGGAAAAATTTCTTCCCTGAAAGGTTTGTCAAGCACTGAAACAGACTTCCCAGGGAAGTGGAGGAATCCTCATCTTTAGAGGCATTTAAAAGGTGTGTAGATGTGGTACTTATAGACGTGGTTTAGTGGTGAACTTGGCTGTGCTGCGCGAAAGGCTGGAGTAGATCTCAAATATCTTTTCCAACCAAAATGATTTGATATTTCTAACCCCTTTGATTCCCACTTCCCCAGCCAAGAGAATGAGAAAATGTCATGTGATCCTTAAAACTTTTATATTTTTTTTCATAAATTTATAGCATCTTATAATGCCTTTCTAAAATGTTCTGATTTTTATTGTTGCTTCATACTTCGATATGTATTGCTTGCTAACATGATATTCCTCACTCCTTACCTTTTGAATGAAGTATTTGGCTTGCTTCAAGCCCATCAGGGTGTGGGGATCAGCCTTCAATTTTGACTGAGAAAATAAAGCATATGAAAATCTACTGAGTTGTGATTTAAGAGCTGTTAGGTGTCACTTCCCAGACCTGAATATGATTAAAATACTTGGGAAATTACAGGTGCTGTTTCTGCCATTAGGGAGAAGTAAGACTGTAAGCTTTAGCAGACTGATTTTGCCCCTTTGAATTTTCTCTTAGGCAATTTTTCTGAGGTAAACTTTAATGTGTAAACTGATTTTTAAAGATTATGTAAGAAGGACCCAAACTGGATTTATTGCTTACATGGAAGGAAGCCTTTAGATCCTCTAGGGATCTGATGCTGCCTGTGTATTGGGATGAGGACAGGATAAAAACAGCTGGTTAGCCTTAGTAAACTTTTGGCCTGCCATTTCTGTCTGTGTGAACAAGGCTTGAAGAATGTTATTTGCATGTCATTGCTCCTGAGTATGCAAAGAAGTGCTAAATTTATTTCCTTGACAATCAGATTGCTAATATTACCCTTTTTTTGGTGTGTGCTGCAATTGTTCAATAAGAAATAGAAAGAACAACAAATAGTTTATCTGTAGGTTTTTCCTTGAGCTTGTTGGTTGGAGAAAAAAATGAAACACTATTAAACCATGACTTTGGTGCAATATGGCCTATTTCCTGTGAATAATTGACAGAAATATAGTAAAGTGTTAGTGGTAAATTTGAAGTGGCATGCACAGTATGTGTTTAGAATGTTTATACAGTCTCCAATTGATTCTCAGGGAGCTCAGACTAATTGGAAATAAGGTTTATGTGCAGTGAAGCAGTGAACCAGTGATATGGTGATACTGCAGAAGTGATTCCTGCCTCTGGCAATATTTTTTATACATATCTGAAAAGCTCAGGCAAACTTTATAATTCTGAATTACTTAAATAATAGAAATACATAATTTTGTAAATGTATCTAGGTTTACAGTATTTCAAATACACAGCTCTCCTATCAGAGAGAGAAGGAAGGATTAACACTTTGCCCTTTCTCCCTTCAGCAGTGCTAGAAAGAGCTGTAAAACTTGTTTTCACAAGCTGAGCTAATGATAGGTGGGATTTGAATGCAGGGATATTGAATTCTGGTTGTTCAGCCCCATCTTTGTCAGGGACAGGAAATGATCAACAGATAACAGCTCATTTTGCAGGGGTAAACATGTTCAGAACTATTCAAACTAATAACCTCAACTTATTGTTCAACAGCTTTCAACCAGTAAAACTGTCCTGGCTTGTAAATTGACCATTCTAGAATAGACTGTGGCTGTGGTGGCCAGGATTTGGGATACTAAGACCCTTGTTAGGGATGTGCACTGATTAATCCAAGGTAGCAGGCAAGCACCACAGAACTCTCTGCTTGCTCCCTGTTTACCTGATAGGATGAGGGAGAGAATCAAAAGGTAAGAAAACTTACTGTTGTTGAGACGGGGATAACTTAGTAACTAAAACTTAGTAGTGGTAATAATAATAATGAAAGTTACAAAGAGAGAGAGAAGTAAGACACAGGAGAAGCAGCTGGTGCAAATGAAAGCAGTTGCTCACCACCATCAGACTGATGCCCAGACAGTTCTCAAGCAGTGTTCCCAGGGCCAGCTTTCTGCCTAGTTTATATGCTGAGCATGGTGCATAAGGCATTGGATATCCTTTCTGTCAGCTGGGGTCAGTTGCTCTGTCTCTGTCCCCTCCCAGCTTCTTGTGCAACCCAAGCCTGCTTCCTAGCAGGGCATGAGAAGCTGAAAAGTCCTTGACCTAGCATAAGCAGTGCTCAGCAACATCTAAAACATCAGTGTGTTATCAACATTATTCTCATCCTAAATCCAAGACACACCACTGCATCGACTACTAGGAAAAAATATTAAATCTATCCCAGTCAAAACCAGTGCAGTATTTTTGGGCCAGAGATGTTAGTGCTGGTAGGAAACACTTACCCTAATTACAGTAATTACTTCAGTATTGAAATATTAAGGGTAGAGCTATAAAGGGTACATGGACACTCCTCAAAAAGCTGTGTTTTTTCTTGTTCATTTTATTTTTTAGAACTCTCTCCCTCTCCCTCTCCTCTCCCTCTCCTCTCCTCAGCATCCTTTGACTGCTTTGGAAAGGGTGTAACACAAGGAAATGAGAAGAGGAAAAGGAACATAAAAGATCAGGAAGCTGGTCTAAACCGTTTAAAAGATGAACATTTACATTTTTTAAATTTCTTTTCTTTCTGCTGAAAAAAACCCATTATTCAACATTATAAACATATAATTTCTCCAAAAATTTAAATAAACATTTTAAGAAATGGGCTGACCCTTCTTCAAGTGTCTTGTGTTTTGATATTATTTGTTGCTTAAGTGAGAAAGTAGCAGTGACATGATAATTTCAAGCAACATGACAGATCATATATTCAGAGAAAAGTTTAGGTTGGAAGGAACCCTAAAGATCATCTAGCTCCATCCCCTCTGCTGTTGAAAGGGACATCTTCCACTAGATCAGGTTGCTCAGAGCTCTATGCAACCTGGCCTTGAACACTGTCACACAAGAAAAAAACCCAAACAAAACAAAACCCAAAAACCAAACCAACCAACCAAGAAAAAGAAAAAAAAAAGAGAAAAACAAAACAAAGGAAACCCCAACCAACCAAAAAAAAAAAAAAACCAAAAGAAACCAACAAGCAACCTCAAAAAAAACTCCAGAAAAAGCACAAAATTTATAATCTACATGTTATATGCAGATTATGTGCATATTGTTTGACATTTCTTTAATAAAGCAACTGATGCTTAGTACAGAGATGAAACAAAATCAACTCCCACAACACTGATCTGTTCTTCTCAAGTTTTTTTAGTTCTAATAAAATTTTTGGCTATCTCAACTGGGCTCAGCATTTTGTATCTTGATACAAATTAAGCTCTTGGTCCCTGTTCTGGGTTTATGATTCAGATATGACATGAAATCAATTTCTGAATTAAAGCAACTGGGGCAAGGATTTTATAATATGCATTCTTTCAGGAGAAAAATATGGAAAAAAAGAACCCTTGAAAAGACTTTGATGGTGCTGGTCTATTTTTTGTGTTTTCAAATACAGCTTTCAGAGGAAAGGCATAGAAATTTATTTTATATGACAGAACCAGAGAGTCTTTCTTTCCCTTGATGCATCTAGAGCTCTTACAGTAAATGAAAGACATCTACTTTTATGTCTAACTACTGAAATTCAAAATGAATGCTTCCTTTTTGCTTTAAAGTTATTGATTTAATCAGAAATACAAGGTTGAATGAAAGTATTCTTTTTGGTGAATGTGGACAGTTGTTCTAAGCAACAAATGCTCATTTTTTTGACTTAAAATGTATTAATAAAATGAAAGAAGTATTTCTCTCATTTAGAAGTAAAGTTGTGCAGAAGGAAAGGTGGCCTGCAACTGAAAAACAGTTAGTCTTGCAATACTGATTGTAATATTGTGCTTAAACTGCCACCATCAACAAAAATACGGAGTCCTTTTGCTCTCTGAAGGTACCTAGTTCTCCTTATGCTCCACAGGGAAATCTAGGTGATTTGGGGAAGACATCTAACTCTTAGATGGCCCAAAGGGACAGGATGATTGCTTGTTTGGCTGTCCAGGCTGTTGCTGAGAATGAATTGGATCTGTTTCTTTAAATATTCATCAATTCTCAAAATGGCTTCCCATGGGAGATATTAATTTACTTCTTTCTGGGCACATACAATTAATTTAGAAAAACCTTTGGTAAAAGGTTGTTTCTGGGGTATATTCTGACTGAAAGCAGAAAAGTAATTTATTTGTCTACAGTCCTGAATATAAAAAGGGAAGGAAGACAGATTGTGTACAAGCTGCCCAAATATCCAAATTATTACCTGGCTCACCAGCATCCACCTACGCTGCCTCCTATGCAATGAGTCTTGTTGTTTAATTGCTGTTTCTCAGGTTTCCAAAGAAAGCTGGCACTGGCCATGGACTACACCAAGGGGAGCCAAGTAGAAATTTTTGAAAAGACAGATATAGTTAAAATCAGGTTTGCAAAAAGTAAATGCTAAGGTAACCTAAACTAGGTATGCCAGTTGGTTTTCAAGTGATATATTTGTGTGCATATGGTAGATGAACTCTGAGACAGACAGACAGACAGACGAGTAATTTCCTTAACCATCATGCAAATAGAATAAATTGAGCAGCTTTCTTTCAAAATCCATACAGGATGGCATGATCTGAGAAAGAGAATTAGGCTTCACCAAGAAAACTATTGGTTGGGGGTGGTTATAGTGAAGAAAGAAAGATCAGAAACACATTTCTGAGGAATCTGAGACCGTTCTTGAGAGGATTTCTCAGTTGTGAAACGCAAAGGAAAATAAAAAAAGTTGCAGTCTATTTCCATAATGGTCTTGATAGAATGACTTCCTTTTTTATGTACGCAATGACCTGAGACAAGTAGTCATGCTTTCTGCTCACTAGTGATTATGGCTGCACAGTGTAAATATCTGATCATAAATAGTGTGTTATTTCATACTAATGTTTTATAGACTGTCTCATGTGATTAGTACTCAGAAAGCTCATTACCTGCTTGAAATCTTTTTCTGCAGCTACTCTAACATCAAATCTGTAGTGAACTGTAAGCAGAGTAACAGTAGTGATTTTGCTTTTTTACTCAAGTTGTGTATTTTTCTCATTCCTGATTTCTCAGCTGTCGAAAGGATTGAATTCTGCTACAATGTAGAGGTAATTTTATCACATAATTGACTGCCAACTTCTCTATTAACCTGATAAAAACACTGCCATGCTGAAATGCAGTTCAAATGAACCTTTGCAGATTTGATTTTTCTGTGCGACACCCACATTTTCTACAGGTTCTACTACATCAAACTACTTGTTAAAAGTATAACAATCCTAACCCTGGATAACAGTCAGCTAGAATAGGATTAAATAAAAGTAATTTCAAAGTTTTTAGCTAGAGGAAGGAAAGCCCTGACTTCAAATCCTGATTGATTCCAAAATTAGGATAATTACAGGATGAATTATAGTAAATGTACTATTCTTTCCTCTGTTCTTCCTCTTTCTTTTGTTTTGTTTTTGGTTTCTCTTTTCTCCCTTGGGGGACTTAAAACATATCCTTGAGTGTATATCAGCACAGCTCCAGGTGAAAGATGCAAGTTGAAAATATTTAGTTAGAAGCATTTCTACAAAAAGTGTAGTTTTTGTAGTAAATTGAGCAAATACCTAGGTGAGACAGCCTCCATATCCTCCAATAGTCACGATATGATCTGATAATCTTGGAATAGATTTCTGGAAGTGAAATTTCAGGAATGAGATTTTAAGGGAATGAAGACATTATTTCTCAATATTTGAGGCTCTGTTTCAGTGGCTAAGTGCCAAGATCAAAATGTTAATTCTGGACTTAATTAAATGACTTTGCCCTCATGCTGCCTATGAGAAAGGGGTATCTTTTTATTCCTGGAGAAACTTAGAATGCTAGCTACCAGGTTTGCATGCTCTTGTCTACAGAAGCAGGCTAAAAGGGAGACCTAAGTTCAGTTCTGAAAGCAGTACAATGTTTTGTGCTTGGGTCATAAACTCTTGCCTGTTAAAAGTGTAATTAAGTTCCTTTATGTATCATACAATACAGCTCATATTCTATTACTGTATGCTGAGGTGAAGGCAGATCAAGAGTCTTTGCCACCAGTGGCCCAGATGTTCTTTCCTGCCTAGCTGACAGGCATCTCTTGTGGCCTAGACTGGGGTAGAGTTAACTTCTTCTCAGTAGCTGGTACAATGCTCTGTCTTGGATTCAGTATGATAATAGCATTGATAACACTCTGATGTTTTGGTGCTAAGTAATGTTTATCCTACGTCAAGAACATTTTTTGTACTCCTGCTCTGCCAGTCAGGAGGTACAAAAAAGAAAAACAAAAAGAAAAAAAAATCCCAACAACAACAAAACAAAACAAACACAAAAACCCCCAAACCAAAACAAAACCCCCAAACAAACAAACAAACAAAACTACTGGGAGACACCACAGTGGGGACAGATGACCCAAACTTGCTAAAAGGATTTTCCACACCATGGAACACCATGTCCATTATACGAACTGGGAAGCTGCTTGGAAGGGGAACAGATTAGGGTTCAGGGATGAGGTCTGGTATTAGCCAGCAGGTGGTGATCAATTCTATCATGCTCCACTTGATGATTTGGCCTTTCCCCCCCCCTTTTTACTGTTCTTCTCCTTCTCCTTCTCTTTCTCCTTCTCTTTCTCCTTCTCCTTCTCCTTCTTCTTCTCCTCCTCCTCCTCCTCCTTCTTCTTCTTCTCCTTCTCTTTCTCCTTCTTCTTTCTTCTTCTTCTTTCTTCTTCTTTCTTCTTCTTCTTTCTTCTTCTTCTTTCTTCTTATTCTTCTTTATTATTATTATTATTAATATTATTAATAATATTATTATTTTATTTTACTTTGTTTCAATGATTAAACTGTTCATATGTCACCCTACAGGTTTTAATTTTTGATTCTCCTCCCCATTCCACTGGGGATGATGGGGAGAAGGGCTGTGGCTGAGGCGCTGCATGGTGCTTAGTTTCCAGCTGAGCTTATACCGCAGCAGTATCAAAATCATAAATCAGTCTTTGGTTGTTTTTAAATGAATGGCTATTTCTAAAATGACACCCCAGCAGAGAGGTTTTTCCCCACACATCTACAGAAGTTGGAGTGTTGGAAGTGACATGACAAACAACTGCAGAGAACTGAGCTCAACCAGCACAATCCCTATTTGGACAAACTATCTTCCAGAGTGTGTTTGTCCCTGTTTTCCATCGTTTCAGGCTAATGGTGGTAACATTAAGCTGAAGGAGCTCTCCTCACCCTATTGCCTTTGCTGAATATCTTGTGGCACAGGCGCTATCTTTGGGAAACCTTTTCTTTTTTCCCAGTGGTGAATACCTTTTTGTGGGGAAAAAAACATTCTCTTTTGTATACTCTTGGTATTAATATTGCTGTTGTTACTGTGCTTTTAGGAAACTATTTCAATTTTCATATCTCATTTATTGTCTCTTCCTTGCCAAAAGGTGTGGGTGAAGTGGAGTAGCTTATTTGAAATTTAATTTTCTTCCCTGCTGGGGTTAAACCCAGCATGCAAAAGCAGAAAAATTAATGCGTGGATCTTAAGAATGGTCTTTTGTGTGTTTTGCCCATTTTTAGCTTAGTTATGTTTGGGTGTCTTTAAGCAGAGAATAATTGACTCTAAAAGAGGAATATACAAAACCAAAAGATACGGAATTGTTATTCACTGCCTAGCATCCACAAAAGATACATAAAAATTGCCACATATTTGAGTAAGCACTTGTGTGCTCTTCGCTTCAATAGGCAAGGCACCCAAAGAGCTGTCAGCCCTGTGGCTTCTACAGGGGACTCACAGAGCCAGAGAACTACCTGGGGCCTCTGTAGTCCCACCAATGGCATCAGCATCTCCTGCCTGGCATCTCATCACCTTTGCCTGCACTGTCTTTGCCTGTCAGGTCTCATGCCTTTCCATGCTGATATTTTTCCTTCTGAATCTTGAGCCATGGGTGATCTCACTCAGGCACTCTCATCTCTAATGCTGTCCTTTCTCATTTCTGTAAAGCCTTTCTCATAGCACTGTGGGCACAGTTTATACAGTTAGTCCACACCAGGGCTGCTCTCAGTGCTTTGGTACATGGGGAGCTAAATCTCTAGGAGAGGGGAGCTCAGAGCACTACAAATAGATGACTGCAATGAGAAAGTGGTTACTGAAATGGAAAGTTGTCCTTATCCACACTTCAACTCACTTTTCATGGAAAAACAGATTAATTACAGATGTCCATTCCCAGGAGGTGTTTCCTAGTTTCACATTGGAGGTGACAGAAGATTGTGACTAATTCAATAGGAATTATAGTCCTGGTTCAGTTGACTCAGCTTGGAGAAGATGTTGCATTCCTCTGATCTTGTGTTAGCTTTTTCCTCTTGGCAGGATCTACGCTCAAGGAAGAGTTTTTTGATTGCTCTTCAGAGATGCATGGCTTTCCCTCTGGATTACTGAGGAAATTTAGGCACTTAATTCCAGATCTGTTTTCAAAGGCTCAGGAGTTAAAGAATAATTCCATATAACAGTGGGTCTCTCAGTTTCATGTGGGACGTATTCCTGTTTCCTTCAGAGAGTATCAGAAGCCTCTGAACTCCCAGTGAGTTGACAGAGAAATTCAGGGTGAAAAGTCATACAGATTTCCAATGAAATGTATCGTGGCACTTGCAGAAGGGCAGAAGCATTTCAACAAAATTATACTAAGGCTGTCTGTCACTTGTTTTTTACAGTGAGAACTTTCTAAATTCTCAGGCACTAAAACTGTGTTTTCAACAGGTGAAGGTGAGGAGTGTCCCTGATCCTGGCTGAGGCACTTGAACCACTCAAAACAGGTTTCATCCATTTAAGAAAGCTGTTGTGGAGAGAAAAAAAAAAAGTCACACAAAAAAACCCCCACCTTAATGAAATCGCCTCAAAACTAAACGGGGATTTTGCAGCTCCTTTCCAATTCAACAAACTGTTTAAAGTGTGAGTAAAATGTCAACATTTTTAATAACCACATGCAATTCCTTTAGCTGCTCTTGCAACCCTCGTGACACTCATTCTTGCTAGCCTGCTCTTAGCAATAGGTTACTGAATCAGGCTGCAGTGTGAGAGACCCAGGGCTGGAGACAGGGCCCAGGCACACAGCTAATAGGCTGGCTGCTGGAGAACAGCTGCATTTTACTTTGAAAGTGGTGGCTACTGTCTTTCTGTGCAGACTGAGAGAGTGTAGTATGCTGATTTTCTAGACATTCTGCACCTCCTCCTATAGCATTAAATAAGCATATAATTTTAAATTTTTTACTTGTACAGAGAGAAAATAATTCTCAAGATTTATTTTTTCCTCCTTTTTTTAAGAAGATGATTGATTGGTTGTAAATGACAGCTTCTACTTTTTGAAGAAATAGAGATTAGAAGTAAGTAAAAAGAGATAACATGATCAGATACTGACATGAAAATAATATAGTAATGAATTTAAGCAATTTGTGGTTTAATATCTGGAGATAATTACAAAATAAATTGCTTTAAAATATTTTTTGTCATATAAATTGTTATATATTTTCCTATTGAGATTTTGCTGAACAATGAGAGCTTAATGCCTTGCAGGAAGTGTATTTTTCATAGTTATTATTAGTGAATTTCTGCTATGTATTATTTTAATCCATTCCTTTATGATCAATAAGCTGCATTATGAACTGTGGACATTAGGTCTGAGAACCTACAGATAATGTATCAGTTAATTTAATAATAATGTCCATAAGTTTGATGAATGATGAAAAAATATGTAATTAGCAAGACGGTGTTTTCAATTTTTCAAGTTTTCTGAAAAGTCATGCTACTTTCCCAGCAGGTTCATAAGAAATAAATTAACTTACAAGATTTTAGATAGTTCAAGCCCATTGTTTTGCACTGTTTTTTTTTTTTTAAATCCTTCATATTTTGTTCTCAGAAGTAGCCTTTTAAGCAATTAGTTACTTTTAATGTCTTCCTTTTCATTTAAGTGCTCAACAATCAAGATAATTAGAATTAATTTGGCATTGTCATATTATGTTAATGGTAAATCTGCCACTTATCAGTAACATCCTGCAGGCAAAATGTTATCAGAGAGATATGACTGGTCCACTTTATTACTTTAAACAAAGACTTAAAATGGATATAAACCAGTAGGAACTGGCATCTTCCCAATATGAATTTATGCAATTTCTGATGAAGAATTGTCTCTTAAGTGCTTCAATTCAGTTTTTGAGTCCCTTCATAATACATATAAAGATTGCCTTTGAACAATTAATTTTGTTCATATTAATTTGTGGGGAAGATCTGCTTAGTTCTACAAATAGAATAGTTGCGTACAGAATCTGATTCACCTCAAGCACAGTTTGCCTGACAGTGTAAAGTGAGTTTTTTCCCCTGTATTTCTTAAGGGCTAATGGTAAAAGAAGCTGAAGTATATTTTCAGGAGAGAAGTATCTTGGTCAGCTAAAAGGAAGTGGCATTTTCTCTGCAGATCTTCAGTACAACTGTATACCACATGTAATTCAGTCTTGGAAACCAGGATGTACTGATCGTCCTAAGGAGGATGCAACAGCTGTTCTTCAGAAACCTCTATTACTTGTCTGGTGGCCAGAGAAGCAAAAAAAAAAAAAAAAAAAAGCTCATTTATCCATTTAGACTGATGTCCTTACTAGCAGCATGGTGATACCATAGACATTAAACAGCTTTTACTTCATGTTCAACTTTTGGTTAGAGCCAAGTCCATAAATCACAGCAAGCTATTTCTGATGCTTGTCTCTGCAGTTTCCATTCATTAGGGTTATCATGATCTTATCTCTTCAACTTTGGTGATTACTTAATTCAGATTTTTCAGTGCCATCCATTCTTATGGCAAAGTTAGCTTTGCCAAGGAAGCAGGAGAAAAATTTTAAAAATTATTCAAAATTATTCAATTTCTGGCTTAGAAATCCTGGATAGATAGAAACTCCTGTTTGCCACAGGTACTATCATAGATACAGTGTGTTCAGAGCACACTAGGCTTGCTCTGTGCGTGCAGACCCACAATATCACACGCACACCGTGTACTGATGTTTCCCAGAAGCAGCAAGCTCACTATGCCTGTGCTGCAAAGTTAATCTTTACATGCATAGTGCATATGTCTGGAAATTTTGGACATTCCAGCTGGGGGCACAAACTTCTCCAGTTCCCAGACAGAGAAAATTTCTTGACAGAAAAGGGAGGATGTGTCTGAGGAAATCCAGATGTACTCTGGCTCTAGTTAAGATTGAAATGAAAACTGAAAATACCCCAAACTACCAGGGTCAGTGTTTAGCTACGTTCTCCTTCTTTGGGAAAACAGATTAAACTCACCGTATTTAAAAAAATACCATAGTAAATTCTCTTCCATACTCTTTTCCTTTTTCTGACAAAACTAAGTAGTCTTACACTTCTCTGCCCCTGCTTTTCCCAGCCACACTGTTCTCTTATCCCATGCAAATGTATTTTGCATAGTATTTCTGAAATTATTTCAATTTGTTCTTATTAAATCTGTTAAAATAATTCTATTTTACATTCTATTGCTTAATATTTTTACTCATTTCTTATTTTGTTGCTTTTAAACTTTCAAAGTGTGAGAATTTTAGATTATTTCAGAATGATTAGGTAAACTAGCCTACCTTTAAGGATAGTGTAACTGTTGATTTGTTATAGTCTGAACTCACTGATGCATTTGAAGAAACTCTCATTAACTTCTGTGGAACAGGTCCTAAGGGAGACAACTTGGAAAGATGCCCTCCTTGTCCGCTGCTTGTCACCAGAGAAGATCTCACAAGCCAAGTGAAGATTGGCAGCCATCTTGGTCACAATAACAACAAAGAAATAGAGTTTATGATCTCTGTTGACAGAAGGAAAAGTGTCAGCAAAACCTCAGCTCTGGATAAGAGAAGATGTGACTTCAGGCTGGTCAGGGAATTAGTAAGTAAGGTCCCCTGAGAAAATGTTTTTGCAGATGCTGAGGTCCATCAGTGCTGATTGTTTTTTAAACTTCATCTCCTAAGGGCACAGGACCAGGCAATTCCCAAATGTCAGGAATAAAGCAGGTGAGGCAGAAAGACATCTTAGCTAAACAGGAATCTCCTCTTGGAAACAAAGCAAAAAGGGAGGTGTATGCCCAGTGGAAGTAAGGCTGGGTGACATGGAAAGACCACAGAGATGCTGCTTGCCACTGCAATGAAAAATCTGTGAGCCACAGCTCAACTGGAGTTGGCGTTGGCCACCTGTCCACTGCGGGGGACAATAAAAAGAGGTTTCTTTGAAATATATTAATGGCAATAGGCAGAATGAGAATAATATAGGCCCTTTAAAGGATGAGGATGGTCAACTCACAAACAGGGACGTGGACAAGGCAGAGATATTAATTGCATTCTGTGGCTGCAGCTTCAGCATGCATGACAGATCAAGGGGGTCTCAGTGCCCTGAGCTGGAGGACCATGACTGTGAGAATGATCAGCTCCCAGTTGACCTTGAACTTGTGAGGGATCTGCTGTTCCGGATTGTACAAATCCACAGCACTCCTCAGTTTACACACTTAGCATGATGTCAAAGAGTCTGGAATATCCCTTTGCTTAGTTTGTCCCAGCTGTGTCTCCTCCCAACCTCCTATTTACCCCCACCCTTCTTGCCAGTACAGCAGTAGGAAAAGCAGAAAAGGCCTTGTCTGTGTAAGCCCTGCTCAGCAATAACAAAACCATTTCTATATTATCAACACTGTGTTCAGCAAAAAACCAAAACATAGTCCTATACCAATTAATGTGAGAAAATTAACTCTACCCCAGCAAAAAGCAGCACATATAGTTTAAAAACAGAAACACAAAATCCAAATTCCTAAGTCCTTTAAGAGAATCAAAGGACCAAATCTGGAATTTCATATATATGCCACACTATATGTATGCTATATATATACTCCACTTATTTTCTTAGAAAATTGCATTATTCATGCTATTCATATTCCTGAGAGGGTGGTAAGGGACTAAAAGATGCTGCCCAGAGAAAAGCTGTGGATATCTCATCCCTGGAAGTGTTAAAGGACAAGTTGAATGGAGCTTTGAGTAACCGAGCCTAGTGAAAGATGTCCCTGCCCACAACAGGGGGCTTGGAACCAGACAATCTGGTGAGGTCCCTTTAATCCAGGCCATTCTACTATTCCATAGATATCATATGTCTTGCCAACAACAAATATTTTCATATTCCTGACTTCGAACATCTTGATATCAAGAATAAATTTCCATTGTTTAAATATCCATTTAATTGTATTTTCTTTTACTTCCCTAGCTTAACATCTGCAATACTTATATAGATTTTTCTATGTGTTATTATAAAAAGATTTGTGTTAGAAAATGTTAAACATATCAGCTGAAGTCTCTCTTGCATAAATCTCTCAACTGAGTCTATATCTTTCTATTCATATACAATATCTAAATCTACAGGGACATCTTAGTACAGATTATGCAGATGACTCTGTTATTTATGGAATGGGATCACTTATTCCCCAGGTGGTTGTAAAACTGCAATCTCAGTTTGACAAGAGACAAATTGGTTTAGAGAAAACAAATTATTCTGAAGTCTTTAGAAACCTAAGTGGTGTTGGAGTGTGGTAACACGGTAAGTAAAACTAGGAGATGATGATTTAATCATTCAAGACCCATGCATTCACTTCAGCCTCAAACTTGGTGGCCTCTGAAGACCTCTCTGAACTTTGTCCCGTCCTTCCAAAACTAGATGGACACAGCACTCTAGGCGTGATCTATTACTGCCTTGAAACTTTGTGACAGAGTTCACTACCAGCTTATGTCCAGCTTTGCAGTCCACTAGCAAGACCACCAGCCTCTTTCCCCAGAGCTGTTCCTCAATCTGTTCATCCCTGTCTGTAATATTGCAAGAGATTATTCCAAACTTTGCATTTGTCATTGAGTAAGAAATGTATGACATTTATATTAGACGTGACAGTAGAAATATACAGTGGTGTTTGTGTGGTTTGAATCAGCCAATCATCCTTTTACCAATTTCAAAATCCACATTCAATGTAAGGAATACTATGTTTAGCAAGAGTGAAGACTCAGATTTTCTTTCCCTTGTTGCTATTGCTTTGATGCTAAGCCATTCAAAAATAATAAAATCCACTGTCCTTCCTACCACTGAAAGTTCTTAATGAATTTATTTAAGTATAAAATCCGAGTAATAAGACTGCAATAGAGCTCATTCTTTTACATCCAGTTTCTTCCTCATCCTCTTGTTTTGTAGCTCATAAATAATATAGCCACAGAAGAGTAAGAAAAGAAAAAAATCTATCTCTAATGTTCTTTTAAAGACAACATTTTTACATGTAAATTTACCAGATTTTTAAATTTATACATTGAAATACTGTAGCTATAGAGATTAGTTGTACATCAGATCATGCAGAGTTCATTCATCCAAAGAGGAAAATTGAATATCAATCAGGAGATTATTTTTATATTTGGTAACACTTAAATTCTTAATCAAAATCTTTTAAATAGAGATAACGTCCACTGAGCTTCATGTAAGTTTAGACCACCCAAGAGTTTTCTATAATGTCTCCTATAGATTCACTCCATGGTAAAAGTCAGATTTTAAAACTTCATCAGAATGCAGAGTAGGTCAGGCAACATTGTAAAATTCAGAGCATTGGAACATTAAGAACAAATATTCTTCCTTTGTCTACAAAAGCAATTTAGGCATTGATGGATCCCAGTTGCTGTATTTCCTATCACATTAACCTCAGTTATACGGCTGAAAATTTATGGCTAGAATTTAAGTAATTTATTTTGAGCAGCTAAGTAACCACTATCACTTTTTGGCTTCATTTCAATGATAATGATATATAAATAGAGAGTGGAAACTTGTGTTTTGTTAGCAAATTAGTCAGGCTAGGTTAGTTTTATAGGAACTGTATTTTGCAATCTTCCCAAAACATTATTTAAAATAATTCAAGAGTTGAAGAAGAGCTTACAGCCTCAGGGAGAAGAAAGCTAAAAAGAAGAAAATGGGTATTCTGGTTGTATGTTTTATTTTTCTTTTTAATAACAGATGTACTGACTATAACCCACTTCCAAAAAAGAGGTTAAAGTAGGAAGGAAATGGGATTTATTTGGATCTTCTGTGTCTCATATACGAAAAGACTGGGAGAATTAGACAGAGTATCCAAAGTTACTCAGAAGACAGCCATATCCGAATAGTCTTTTCAGCAGCTCCCTTGAAGTTAGGAGGCACCGCTGTCATCCCGCAGGGATGAACATCTGTATACTTGCAGATCATGAACTGAGCCAACCGAAACTCAAGAGCAGATAATATAAATATGTGCTGGGATTATAGCATGAAAGCAGCTGATTCTGAGAGGGATGGAAAGTTTTGAGACTCTATGGCACAGCGGGAGTTCTTGCACAATTTCTTATCTGAGTGTGAGCTAAGGAAAAAATGCGTCTGGAAACTGAAAGAGTGAACATTGCTAGCAAGACACAACTGGGTTTGGTTTTCTGATAAGAGAAAAGAATTTGGATCTTTTACTTTAAATATATGATTTTTTTTTCTTTCCATGCTTTATAGATTTTCAGGAGAGACATGATACAGTATAGACCATGTAACCATTTAAGTGCTGAAAGATCAAAGGAGAAAGTGTGGTCTTACATACACGCACTGAGATAAAGTATGTCTACACTATGTCAAACTATATTTAAAAAGCCCAAAATATTGTCCAAAGTTTTTTTTCATTATGTTAGGTAGTAATAACACTGTATTCCAAAATTCCTGGTTAGGGACGAAGAAGTAGAAAAATTAAAAAAAAAAAATAACAACCTTTTTTAAAAATTATTAATTAGCTTTAGCTAATCTTTTGGGTTATTTCAAGACACTGCATAGGTACTCCACATTATTATTAAGTTTTATTTTTAGCAAACGTCTGTGTACTGTTTATGTAATGCTGGTGAGAATATATTGCTAATATTACTGTTTCGATTATAGGTTTTGAAGCCTGTAACAACAATTTCTTAGAAATTTCTTTGAGAGTAGAATTCTGTCCTTTTCTTTAACTCACTTAAAAGGACTATAAAAAGTAGAATAGTTTCATAATACTATGATTACCAACAATCATATAAAGATGCTAAAAGAAAACAAAATCTGCTTAGGGACATAAAAGAACATTTACAATAAAATTCGTTCCAATACTAAAAATGGAATTTTGACTAATATCAGGTCCTGACCCTGAATCTCCTGAGTCTGAGGTCTGATCTCAAGTCAGGACCATGTCTTTGTAAAAAAAAAAAAAATTGTCTAGACAACAAGCAGTGGAAAATTCTTCAATCTTACAGTTAACTATGTCGAGAAGAAATGAACCCTGAAAACTACTTAAGGTGCTTGCAACTGTCAGACAAAGTAATTTATATTTTAGTAAGGTTTACATGTCTCTTAGTGAAATAAATTTCCTCAGTAATTTTAGTTGAAACATTCTTTTGGGTTACAGACTTTCCCTTTTTGTCTGTGTCCCATGTAATATCTGATGAATAAGCGAACAATATATTGTGAAGTCTTCTAATTTAGGGCAAAAAACAGCTTTATATGCTCAAGAAAACTTGTAGACCCAAGAAGAGAAAACAGAAAGAAGTAATTTACCTGGACAAAAAGAGAGTCATGTTTAGTAAGCAATCACCTGGTCTATATTTTGCTAGCTAGTGGATAGAGTGGCTTGATCTCCTTGGGAGCAGAAAACTTAAAACTACTATTTAACAAACAAAACAAAATTTGTCTCTGAGAATAGGCATGAATGCAACTCACTACCTGAACTGCTGATGCTGCAGAAGCAGTGGTCAGGATCTCTGCAGCTTAATAAATTTCATTGGGGTTTATGCAAGAAAGCATGCAACAGCCATTTAATTGACATTGTTGAGATCACTTTCAAGTCAACTGCATATTAAAAAAAAAAAAAAGAAACTAAACCAACAACTGGAAAAATTGGTAGAAGACAGGAATAAGATAAAGATGTATCTGTGCTGGAGTTTGTCAAGAAGGTAGATTGCAGATTTTGTTTGGTTTACCAAGGAACAGTAAGAAGAAGGTGTGACAATAGGTAGAGAATATTGTTGGGATGAAAAGTTCTAAATTCACTTTAGGTCTTTCAAAAATTTAGTTGCCTTCTTAGAATTAGCTCTGCTAAATCCGCCTTTGTTATTCAAAATGAAGACATTGAATAACATTCAAAACCTTTAGGTCAAGTTAGGAATATATTATTTCTTCTATTCTTTTCAGACTTTTTACTGAAATATCTTAATAACTGCTGAAGTAATTGCCATTCAAAGTGCATGTATAAAGAGAAGGTCTTGATTTGGTTTTATTTAAAAAAGATATTTGTTAATTTCTAGTCTTTTAACTACTACCCCAGCCAGAAAGTTGACATCATTGCCCGCACAATAAAGATATATCCTGTTCTTTGTCATTTTATAAGAGCATATGATCTGCAATTAACTTAGCTTATTCTGAAAAATCAAGAGTCACTGAATCATGAAACTTTCTATCATGACCTAGAGCTGAAAGAATACCCACTGTGAGAGAATTATATAAGCCGACTATCCAGAACAGCTGGAATTGCTTAATTGGTTGCAATTCCATTTTGAATAGTCTCCTTCATGTCTGTCTCTTTGAGACACACTCGTGTTAAGGAAACTTCCCAGTCTGGCCATTCATGACATTCTCTTGTAGTCACACTCCCATGGCCAGAGACTTCTGCTGCTGGGATTGAAGCCCCTTCAAAACAAGCAGCTTCAGGGAGTGATGGGAGCCCTCCCACACGTCACACTCTCACACAGTCAGACCAGGTTCCCTCACCATTTTGAGCCCAGGTTTGCCATAGCAGAGTCTGAGATGTCTCATTCCATAGAGACATTTTTTCATGGTGCATAAACACAGACAGCCCAAGCTAGTGCCTCCAAGGAAGACAAAAGAAGACCTGGGGTTTTATATCCTCACAGTTTGCCTGTGCACAAGTCTTGCTCTTCCTCCCAAGTCTTTTGCTCCAGAGGTGTCTCAGTGTCCACTCCAGGGGCTGGTGCCACTGGTCTTCATGAACTTTCTTAACCAAAGGATTTTCAGTCAGCTTCTTGTCTATCCAGCTCCTATCTAGAGCTCAGTCTGCATCTCTAGCTTGCAAACTGAGCAACCTTTATCAGATGTATTCTTCAACAACAAAACTCAGAGAAACTCAAATAAACAGTCACAACTTCAGCAGAAAGCAAAATTAATCTTTTATTTGTATTGTCAGAATTATAATTTGCTGTTTGCTAAGTTCCTCTCTAAATTTTTCATCATTGTGCTATTAAATCATATTATAGCAATTCTGGGAGGTGAAAGGTATACTCCTTTCTTAAGTTTTATTTTTTGTTTTCTTCTAATTGCTCAGGTATACAAGAAAAAAAATGTTTCCACCCCTTTGCTTTGCATTTTTATTGCAAACTTAAATAATTATTTTAGGAAAACAGAGGGAGACAACCAGATGATGCAGATAAGAGCATGGTGTAGATGCTTGATGCAAACAACATTCTTCTGAGAGGTGGTAAATGTGAATTTTGAATTCTCTGGGCTTTACGAGATTTTTAATATGGGACTGGTCTTTTAAAATAAACTGCTCATTTTCTTTAATTTAAAAAGAAAGTAATTAAGTTTTATGTTATCTGAGAATCCCAGGCTAGTCCTTATGAATTAAGTTTTCTACAAAATTTTTCATAGGGGCAAGACTCCTCTCTCATCTCTCTGAGTCAAGAACACTAATATGGAATTAACATGCTTGAATAGTCACACTTGGTGTCAGTTTAGGTTGCCCAGGAATATTGGCAGGAATTGCCAATATGACACAATACTCATGCTCTTCTGAAGAAGCCATTAGAATGCCAACAGGATATAGCAAATCCTCAGAAATACCAGAAGGCAACAGTCGAGCATATGAATCCTATGCCTGGGCTAAAATAGTAGTAATAAACTGTAATAAACTTTCTAAGTCAAACTTAAGACTGCATGATTAAAAAATAGTCTTTTGAAATAGTCTTTTGTCTTGGCTAAATAGAAGCAATATGTTAAATTAATAGTTAAAACTAATTTTTGGGTCTCTAGTACTAGAAATCTATTGGGTAGTGCATACCCAAAATTGCCTGTTTCTTAGTATGTCAGAGCTGATCTGGTGTCAGATGCATCTACATAATGGACTATTATTGCATGTAAAAGGAAGGACCATAACTTATTTCTGTATGGTTCTTTGTGGTTTTTGGAGTACACATCCATATTTTGTTTTCACAGTTAAGTCAATGAAGTTAATGACAGCTGTGGGTTCTAGGCATAAATTGCACATATATAGAGTGCTAACTGCTGGAGGATCTTGCTTTCAATTTGCAAGGAGAGATCTCCAGATGGCTCCCTGTTGGATGTCTTTGCTTCTGCTTCACCAGGAGGGGAAACTGCTTTGAGGAAAACAGCAGCACAGCTCAAGTGTGTATTGTAAGATTTCAAGTGCAAACTAAATTTGCACTGAAAAGAAACCCTTCAAAGAAACCCTGCAACACACTAAGAAAATAATGCATCCACTGTTTGAGTTCACAAATGAGCAAGAAAACGTGGCCTCTTAGCCTCTGTACTTTGTATATCCCAGTTCTTAGACACTCACTTCGGAACATCGTCTCTGCTTTTGCTATTTATTCAGACAGATCTTGGATGATAAAGCATACTAAGCTTCTAGTTCCTAAGCAAGACAGTTATTAGTTCAGATAGTCTAGGTTACTCTTTCCATTTTATGGATTTTAAGTCTGGTGTTACTTGTTTTCCATTTCAACAGAAGGAATAGAGATTGCCCTCCTTCTTCCATAGAAAAATACTATTTATTTTTCAAATGTGCACATGTGCCACACCTGAAAAGGAAAAGCAAGCTTTTTGCAGTGTTCAAAAAATGTGTTTGATTCTTTCTTCCTTCCTTCAGGGATGGGTTTGTTTCAAATCCTTAATGGATATAAGAAAACATCCTGCAGGCACCCATGCTTCAGTTCTGTACAAATACTGCATTTCATTTGCACCCTGAGGACAGTTTTGCTTGCTGGCTACCTGTTTGCTGGTTGTTGTACATCCTAAAATTTTCTTGCTTTAGTTTGAACTCTAATATGGACACATTTAAGTCGCTTTATTCATTTCAGAAACAGATCTAACAGATTGGAAAGCATATGAAAAATAATAAACATTTCCTTTATAGGTTATGGTTCTTCATATTACTTTGAATCTATAGAGCTAGATGGTTCCCTCTGTTACTTAAAATTTAATGACCTTTTAGTTCTCATGATAACATCACTCAAAACAAGAGTAAGAGAAGAAGGATCTATATTTAAGAAGGATCTTACTCCTAGCAGTCAGTTTATTATCTTAGAAGAAAATAATTGTTTTCTAGCTTGTCAGAGGTGTTAATTGCAAACTGTATATTAAAATTATTATTGGCATGCATTAGTGTGGTACATCTGGTAGAAAAGAGATGATATCATTCTTAGCCATTTCTACAGCACAATTTTTTCCTAATTACGCTCTCATTAATCTGAATAGCTAAATAGTTGGTATTCATACCAATAAAAAAGAATCTTGGTTGCTACCCTGGGGAAGTTGTTTTTTTCCTTCACATGATCTTTTTTACTTAGTATCAACACTAGCACCAAAATTAGTTGCATGCCACTTAAATATGTGTAACCAGCTGTGAATGTATTTTTTTAGTATGCTGCATGAAAAACTTTTTCCTTTTCTTGAGCTATAGGTGTTAATTGGTATCTTTGTATCTCGCTAATTAAGTTCTAGCAACACCTTTTCCTTCTTCCTTACTCTGAATTTAATGAGCTCCCTTGTTGTAATAATTTATTAGATAATTAGATAAAACACAACAAAAAGTTTTTTAAAGGAACTTTGAACAAGGAGGTTCAACAGATTTTAGAAAGACAATGTGCACTCACTAGCTTTTGGCTGATTCAGATTGTAAGTCTTCAGGAATGAGCATGAAATACTCTTAAATCATACTCTTCATGCACAAAGTCATTTTCTGTTCAGGCTCAGTTACAGGTTCCCAGGTACTGCTCTCCCTCTTTTCCATTTTTCCCCATGCTTTCTAAGCATGAACATTCAAAAGCCAGCTTTTTGTAGAACCCATATTCAACCCTAAGACAGGAAAGTGGCTATGAACCAAAACTGAGGTTCATTTTGGTTCTATGAAAACCAAATTTTCATTATCATAGAATGTGTAGATTATAACCAGATTTTCATTATCATAGAATATGTAGATTATATGTCTTCTGTCAGCTCAGGATGTTCCTTCTCTGCATGCTTTATCCAAGCAGATTGGTTTTGTGGTGATCATCCGCCATAATGGTCAGACATACTTGGTGACCTCCTTTCTTTTTCACTTGTTGGTCTAACCTTTGAGTCTGTTCAAAACAAACCAAACGAAACCCCCAAAGTAACAACATGAAAAAAAAAAAAAATAAATCACTTCTTTTCTGTTTTAGTGAGAATTGTTTCAGACCCTAACGTGAAAAAAAACTGCATAAAATAGAGCAACAAAAGTATGTGACTGAATGTTAAACAAATAAATCCAGTATTACAGTTCACTCTTTATCACATATAATTGATTTATCTGGTGTCTAAAGATTATAAGGAACTTTAGAAAATATTTGAAATAGTATGTTGGGCTTCCAAAGGTTCAAAGAAATTTAGAAATGCATACTTGCAACAACATATTTATTTATAAAAATTCAATTATTATATTCTAATTTTAAATATCATAATTTCTCACCATGTTTTATCTGTGATAGCATATATAAGTGGTAAAAAAAAGAACCAGAAAAAAAGCAAATTAAAAGCTTAGAAAGACTGCATAAATTAAAACTCCCCAAACTGCAGTAAGGTCTCTTTGGGAAAAATCTCTGCCAAGCATGATTATTTTCCAAGTTCTAGGGATGATTTCCACTAGACAAGGTTGCTCAAAGCCCCATCCAGCTTGTTCTGTTCAAGGTTGGGGATTGGTGTATCCACAAATTCTCTAGGCAACTCATTTCAGTGCCTCACCACCCTCACAGTACAGAACTTCTTCCTAATATCTAAACTAAACCCACAATTTTTCAGTTTAAAGCCATTCCCCCTTGTCCTATCACTGCATGCCCTTATGAAAAGCACCATTCCTTCTGGCTTGCAGGCCTCACGTTTAGTTACTGGGAGGCTGCTAAAAGATCTCCACAGAGCTTGCTCTTTTCCAGGGTGGACAAGCCCAGCGCTCTCAGCTTCACTTCCTAGTCAAGCCTCCTCAAGCTTCCTTCCTGCTCAGCCTCTCTGGACTCATTCCAATAGGTCCATGTCCTTATGCTGGGGGCCACAGAGCTGGACACAGCACTCCAGGCAGGGCTTCATGAGAGCAGAGTAGAGGAGCTGAGACTTCCCTCAGGCTGTTGGTCATGCTCTGGATGCAGACCAAGTCGGCTTTCTGGGCTGCAAACATACATTTCTGTCTCCTGTTGATCTCTCTGTCCACCAACACCAACATATCTTTCTCCCCAGGCCTCAATCCATTCTTCTCCCATATTTGTGTTTGGGATTGCCCTGATACAGGTAAAGGATCTTGCACTTGGCTTTGTTGGACTTCCTGTGGTTTGCACAAACCCGCCTCTCAAGGTCCTTCTGGGTGACATTCATTCCTTCCAGAGGTGCACTACGCACCTTGGGGTTGCCAGAAAACTTGCTGAGGGTGTATTCAGTGCCTAGGGATATAGAGGATGACCAAACAGTTCTCCTTTCCTTAAGAAATAAGGCAAACACAGTAGAGTTGCTTTCTTCTTCAACTACTTAGAAAGCATTTTAATATTTTATGCAAGGAATTGTAAGATAGTCTTCAAGGCATTAAGTTTAATATTTTCTTCTATCTATTATTGTTTATTAGTTTTGTTTTTATTTGTTGATTTATAAATTTATTTATAAACAAGCGTTTAGGAAGCAATCAGTGTCTAGACACCTTTGGTTGCTGTTCGGGTTTGTATCTTAACATAGATTCATCCCACACAGATCCTGAAAAACATTTGGACTCTTGCTCTCCTCTAGCTTGGACTACTTCCTAGAATTTTCATAAGGCTTACTTGATTCAGTAAGTCTCTTAAGACACTCTATCACATATGTTCCACATTATGGGATACACATTTGCAAGAGATTGTCCACTTTTATTCTTTTTTGGGATTTTTTGTCTCAGACTTCCTGATTTTCCTTATTTCTTTGAGTGTAATTTTTTGAGCATTTTTACAGTCTATGTGAACAGTAGTACAATTTAATCTGCTCTACATGATTTTGTGAATGCAAAGCTAGTCTAGTTGTTCTCTAAGTCTCTATAAGATTATTAGTTGATGTTGCAATTGATGTATTAACAAGTTAAGCATGAAATTTGCTCACGTTTATTTGCAACTTCTTTCTCCAGCCTTCATGACTATTACGTGCTTAGTTTTACTTTCAGGTTTTAATGCAAATTGCTTTATCAGGAACTAGCAGAAAATATTTTGTTTAGTGCTTAGGCTGCAAGTACTGCTGCTTTCTTATATATGACATCCTCAGTATTAGCATAAATTTGAATTTAAATGCAAAAAAAAAAAAAGAAAGTTAAGATTCAGATCCATTTCACTCAACTTTGCTAAATAATTAGTAGATAACTAATTCAAGATTTAAACCAATCTAATCAGTGATATGTGGATGTCTTGAACTAATATTTAGGAAATATCTTTCAGTCCTATATCCTGTGTAATTTATTTGTTTGCTTGTTTATGATTGTCTTTCCAAAAAGGTGTGCATGCCTTTACTGGATCTAATATCTGCACCTACAGTTATTGGCACAGATAATATTTAATTCCTCACCATCCCACTGGTATCCATTCTAGAGAACCAATTGCCTACTCTGCAGGAGACTGCCAATAGTGGAAAATTATCATATCAACTCTTAGGAAGATGCAGAAGTTTGAAACATACAATATGCTGAAAGAAACAAATGTGCTTGCAGCCCAGAAAGTTAGCCTTGTTTTGGGTTACATCAAGTGTGGCCAGAAGATCAAGTGAAGTAATTCTGTTGCTCTTGTCTGCTCTGCTGAGCCTCCACCTGGAGTACTGCATCCATCTCTGGGGTCCCCAGTGCTAGAAAGTCCTGGGCTTGTTATAGTGAGTTCCAAGGAGGGGCATGAAAATGATCAGAAGGCTGACCAGAATGCTAATGATCAGAAGGTTAGGTAAAAAGGATGAGAGTCGGGGTTAAACCTGGAGAAGAGAAGGCTCTGGAAGACCTCGTTTTTGCCTTTCAATGTGTAAAAAGGGGGTTATAGGAAAGATGGAGAGAAATATTCTTCCAGGCCCTATAGAGATAGAAAAAGGATTTATGGTTTTAAACTTAAAGATGAGGGGTTAAAATTAGGTATAAGGAAGAAATTAGTTAGTTCTTTAGTTCTTTATGGTTAGGGTGATGAGACATAGGAACAAGTTGCCCGGAGAAGCTATGGATGCCTCATCTCTGGCACTGTTTCAGAGAAGGTTGCATGAAGCTTTGGGCAACTTGATCAAGTGAAAGATGTCTCTGCACCTGGCAGAAGGGGCATAGCGATTTGATCTTTGAAGGTCTCTCCCATCTGTAGCTGTTCTACAATGAGTCTGAACTTGTGGATTGTCCCAGTTTTCCTATCTGTAAAAAATTAAATATTTTTGATACTGTTATGTTGGCGATCTCATCCTTGTATGTTATTACTGGTATGGTTGCCTAAGTTACTGGTCTTAAAAATTTTTGCTCTCCAGAAGGTTTCCCAGTGTTCCCCCTCAACTTCATACAAAGTTGAGTCACTTTCCAAGTAACTCCCCCTTACCCACTCATGATATTCCACTTTTCCTCGTGATGCTAACAGCTACCTCTGGGCACTTTTTAGAATCCCAGAATTCTTTAGGTTGGAAAAGACCTTTAATATCGTGTCCAACCACAAGCCTAAAACTGCCAAGTTCCACTATGCCGTGTGACCATCCACCAATTTATGTTCAGTATTTCCTCACATCTTGCTTCACAGAGCAATCTAAGGCCAGGGATGAGTCAGCAGCCTAGTCATACTTTCCCGAATATCCTTGTGACTTACAGTTGCTATGGCAGAAGCCTGAAAAAAAGCTGTGTGTCATATTCACCTCTGAGTGCTTGTAAGGCTGGGATTGTGCAGATACCTGTAGCATCACTGTTTGTTCTTTGGTCTAGCCACAACTCAACTTTCATGGCCATTTGTTTTGGGTTTGAGTTTTTGACTGCAAAAGTAACCTCTATCTTAACTTTCCTGTGGTATGTGAAGGGAAAAAAGTTAAATTATTTCAATTCCACTTTTCCTGTGCTTGAAAATGGGTGATGTTTCTCAAAGCTCTGAAGAATTAGCTTGACATGATCAGTGCTGTATTCGAGGCTTACACAAATGCTGCACAGATCTGTATTACTTCGTTTCTTTGACTCAGAAAGGCAGCATTTGACCCATCAAACACAAAGACTGAGTTTATTCTCTGTGTTTGCTAAAGCATGGTCATGTTTCTTAGATTCATGGTGCTTTCAATTAACTTCTAACTGCTCAGATATGGCCAAAATAGTTGATGCATAAGTCTGCCAAAGTAACAGTCCCCATGAAGCATTATGTTTATAGAAAGATATCTGAATGCATTAAAGCAGAAATTAGTTAATAAAATGCTGTTAAGAGCTGTGGCAGATAAACTACAATTTTAAAGGAGAAAAATAGATTTTAAAAAATACCACCATACCCCCTAACTTGTCCCAACTAAAAAAAAAAAAAAACTCAAAAAAACCCCCACCCAAAATTAATAAAATCCTAAAAAACCACATTTTCACTCTAACCAATTAAAATAAAAAGTAAGGTTAGAACCTTACTAATAGTTGCTTGAAATCTTAAATTTATTTTTTTCATGTGCTTTTTCTTTATTATTTTCATTGTCATATTTTTCTTAGGATTACAAAAAATTTCTACCATTTTCAGTTTTCATTAAAATACAAAAACTGTTTTGAGAAAAGCTTAATTTTGTACAATTTTTAATATTTTTTCATTGAAATGGATTTATTCTGAGACACTTTTTGAAGATACTTCACTATTTTGAGGGGAATTTTAACCTGATAGATTAGGTTTCAAAAATACAGAATCTTATTCTAACAACAAAGAACATGACCAGAACTGGAAGCTGAATACAATCACTAGCAACACAGTTGTAAGAGAGTCATGAGAACAGAAAGATGTGTACATGTTTGATAGATACAATTATACAGTGAAATGTCCTAAAATTATTTTCTTACTATTATATTTTTAGGATAGTTTGAATATGGACTCAGATTTCTACAGGGTTTATGGTGGTTTTTTGGGTTCCTTTTTTTTTTTTTTTTTGACAATATAAAAATAAGTCCTGGTTCTTCAATCATGTACAAGAGCAGATGATCTTGTAAATTACAGGATTACTCATGTGACTGAAAGATGTTTGGTCTGGATCTGTAAAAAGTATTAATGTAAGAAGAGGTTCTAGTGAGATTTCCATATAGGTGATTTGTTCATAAAAGCAGTATTGTATCTTTAAGTGTCTTTATATATGCTTTATATGTGTTCTTATCATGCTACTGGACAGTGTGAATTATGAGAGGAATGTTATTTTGGAGAAGAAAACTCTGGTTATCTTTATTGCTCTGTATTGCAGTGATAACTGCAGTTTGTATTGAGAATTTAGAAATTGTTAGGTTTCATATTTCTAATAATTAGAGCTATGTAACACAATGAAAATGCTACTTCTTCTATGATTTATTTGCATTATTATGTACTGTGATACCCTCCATACCCCCTACAAATTACATTTGCTACTGAAAACTTTGCATATATTTCTGTGCTAGATTGCAAGCTTCATTTTGAATCCTTGCTTCAGTTTATTCTGTACCTGAATATTGGACTAAAATAAATAAATAGAAAATAGATGAGAGAAATCTTACAATAGAAGAGTAAGAAATGAATAAAGAAAAGATTATGGGCTCTCACCTAACAATTTAGTTTGACTAAATAAAAAAAGAAATTCAGGCTGGTGCATAATCACAATTCTAAATTATTGCACTGCTTCAAACATAGTTTAAACATACAACCAAAATGCAGGATTAAAGTTGTAGAAATTAAAATTTACTATTTAGTTGTGAAATTTATTTATTTCCTCTGTCTTTTATTGGAGATGTGGGTGGTGGGAGTTTATGATTTTTTATGAAGGCAGATGGAATGACATTAGTTGAGCTGAAAGGTCATGGTATCATAGGGTGAGTACCCAGTGTACTTCACAGCCATCTCACTGAGCATCACTTGCTCTTTAGATTTTTTACTGCTTCATTACTTCAGTTTCTCTCACAGGCTTCTGTCCCACCAGTTGCTTATTTTTCTTCTCGAATAGAGGTTTTCCTTTGTTCTGTCTCTTATCATTTTTCATTCTACTTCCTTAATCTCTACTGTTAATAATGTGTCATTTTGCCCCTAAGTTCTCATTTCCTCTAGATCTCTTTTGCTCAAATTCTTTAAAGTCCATCTTTCTCCTTACTCAGCTACAGCCATGATGAAAAATTAAAAAGAGGCAGTTACTTTGACTCTGTTCCTTTTTTGTTTAGTGAACCTGACAAAGATTTTGCTATTTGAAGACTAATTTCATTCCTGTGTCCAGGGCTAACAGATGCTGGCAGTAGTTCCAATTAAGAAAAAGAGTCTGTGAATTTTGAGAGGGGAAAATTTTACTAAGAGACTTTAAAATATCTATAAGCATCAAAAATAAATAAATACTGCCACAAAACTTGTTAATATTATCTGATTTTTTTTTCTATCCCCAACTCAAACACTGGACCCTTAGCCAGCAGATCTGTTGAGGCATTTTATATGATGGATAAAATTTGCAGGCTCTGTAAGCAATGAAGTCTCAATGAAAAAATGAGCTAAAATGCTTCATCTTAATAATGTTTTTAAACTAAAAATACTTCATGGAACTATTAATTTTTGATAAATAGCTATCAGATTTTAATAAGTAAAAAGATGAAATGTTTTTTGTCCTCCATTTTTTCTTTTTAAAAAGATTTTGTCCTGCACCTAGCTTACATATAATCTGAAACATAGCATTGTTACTTTAATTTATCTTTAAATATTTAAGAATTTAAATTACATAAATATTTTTAGGGGCATTTATGTTGGGCCTTTTAAATTTTTGTTTTTGGGACAAGGAGAAAAAATTAAATTATTTTAAACATTGCAGATTTCAAGCCAATGAACAAATAAAAAAGAAAAACACAGATTTGATCTTACACAGAAGTAAATTTAATCCATCCCCTCCTTTTTTAAATTCTACTTCAATATAGACATTTTAAAAAAGCTTAGCAAAATTGTTACACAGTCTTTAACTCTCATCTATTTCTTTCACTTCATTTGCCTCCATATACAGAGACTTAGCTGAAATGTTACAACAAACTATTTGTCCCCTCCTTCCAGTTCTATAGTCAACAGATTACAAAGAAAAAGCAACATCTTCATATTTGAATTATTAATAAACAGTATGTAAACTCTAATTTGTACAGTTTATGTTTTTCAGAGAGTTAGTCTTTGGCACATGTGTATTGGAAAAAATTGTTTCAGATTTTATGTCCCTTGCACACCATATTAATATTATTAAGAGCCCTTATTATCCTGGGTAGAGAGTCATGGCTTGTTAGACCTTTTAATCTTCTAGTGAAAGTAATGTTGCAGACAAAAAGTAGACAATACAATATTGTGAACTCTAACATCTGATACTTATTTCATAAGACACTTACTACTGAACTATTTTTTCATAATTCAGTCACATCTCTTCTCCTAGCCGCAAGAAAAAAACCCAGTATGTTTAAAATCAAGCCATTTATATTATCTGTCTGAACATTCTCCCTACAGAGTGCTGCTAGAAATTAGTTTACTGTGTCTAGCCTCTAAGGAAAGCCAGCAGGCAATTTTGCCTTAACTATTTTTAATGTGTGTAAATACACCCCTCAGTTACTCATTGGATCACGTGGAATTTTTACTGCCCCTAGGAAGTTACTGCACAGCAAAAAGTCCAGCACTGGATTTGTCTGGAAGTGAAAGCTTTCCTCCCACAGGCATTAGCCTGTGTAGTTGGGGCAGTTAACCCACATTTTGTGACTGAAAAGCAGCAGTGCTTGTTTGAGATTGCAACATCACCAGGAAGCTGCATCATACCACAGCATTCAGCCCCACCCTTGAGACTAAATGGGTGCTCAGACCATCAGTGACTGTCATGATATATAATTTTTGAAAGATGGTAGTTTAGGATGGTTAGTCTCTGGGCTATTGTAAAGTTCATGATATAATTTCACATTATTAGTTGTCCTTGAATAGCTGCTGATAGAAATGAGATGGGAAATAGGGCCCTTTTCACTGGTGATTATTTCAATTCCCCAATGGTTTGTACTGGGATGTTCTGTAAGCTGTGGTACACAAAGCAAGCTATTGAAATTCTGGTTACTAAATCCTTCCTTTCCTCTTGACATTGTGCACCAGGATTGCGTATTGTAGAAGAGAAAGTATTACTGAAAGTTTATCAGGTTAGATGAAGGGATTTTTTCCTAAACTGAACAGTTTTACAGACTTTTCTCATGCATGAATAAAGATATGGAAGTTTTAGATCAAAGACCAAACAAAAGCTTCTTGTGACTGATTTATTTTTTTCTTTACTGAAATGAAGGCTTTGACAAAATAATGGGGTTTTTTTCCCTTTCTCCCAACTTGTCAGAGACTGTCCAACTATTTCTTAAATAGTTTCAAGGGTAATAGCAGAAATTCTTTCAATTTTAATTCATGTTGTCTTATACATACATTCAGGTATGATGGTTTTACCTTCAAGATAAAGCACATTAAAACATATCTACTTTTATTTTAATGATCAGCAGTTCCCACATTTAAATAGTTCAGTGCACCACTGGGTGACCCAGAATCATGAAAATCCTTTCATGAGTTTTTTTTCTTCTCCAGGTTAACAAAATATATTTCAATGACGTGTGAAGAAGTAGAAGGCTGTTCTTTTAGCTGGATGAATACTGTATGAAATTACTTATTAGCCATGCTCCTGGTGAACCACTCAGACTTTATCTGAATATCTTGCCAAATAGATGTCAGGACATGATCTGCAGCAATTTGAGGCAATAAAAAAGAAATAGGAAATATTTTCCCTAGTTAAGTGCAACATCCCGTTTTAATTTTGCATAACTTTGACATTAAAAAAAATTTAAAAAGAAAGGTAGAGTTGCTGCACAAACAGCATTCATACCAATTAAACTATGATTTAGTCTTATCCCATCAGGCATTTCATCATGTAACATCTCAAGCACTGTATTGGGAGAGGTGAGATATAGTTGGGAGGGATAAATGTTGATTTTTAGAACTTGTAAGATAGATAATTTTAACTCTTAATTTACTACAGGGAACAGAGAAGGCACAATTTTTTAGGAATAAAATAGAGGTAATTAACTAAATTAATTAAAGGTAACATCAGTATCTGTAAAAAAAACAACCAAACAAAACCCACACCAAATCAAACCCATAAAAAACACTGCCTTATTTTTTGTTTAAAATACTGCAGATAATTACTTTCAGCACAAAATGGTTTAATCTATTTGCTGTAAGAAACGTATTTATGGTTGACTAAAATTCATTCATCTAAAAGTCTAAGACACAATTTGGTTTTGTTGTTTCTTTACTGACACATTCTCTTCCTTGAAAGTCTTGCAGATTTGAATCTCTTACAACCGTATATAATCTATTTCATGTCCTACATAGGAAATTTCTCTGAAAACATATTCGATGAATATATTTGAATTAGTGCTTTGCTCTTTACCTGTGAGGAGAGGAAGAAAACAGATTTGGGGAAAGATGTGCCATTTTACCCGAGGGGATTGCAGGCGTGGGAGAACTAGGTGGCAGAACCTCAGCAGATGAAGATCTCCAGCAGGTGGACTTACTGTGCATAGTCAGCATGGAAGCAGGCATTCCTGGGAGTCCCTGATGGCCTAAGAATCAGGAAGTAGCTCATAGTATTTGGAATATTACAACAGATCTGCTTGTTAAAAATTGGGGGAGTTCAAGTTAGGGAAACAGAAACAAACCAAGGTAAGTTCCTTAAATATAGTGTAACCCTTGTCTCACTTCTGAAGCAGAAATCCCTGTTAAAAACCAAGATTTTCCATACCCTTTTATATATTTTTTTCTACCTCTCATGGGAAACAAGAGCAGAAACAGCAATAAATCCTTCTACTGGCATACACATGCAGAGTTTTATTGCTATTGCTGCTCATGCTCTGTGAGAGAAGAGAATGAAATAAGGAACCACACACTGGAACAGCACAGGGTAAGCAGGCTCTACTGCTGAGCAAGTTTACCCTCACCTTCAGATATGGCAAATTACAGTACTGGATTTAAAGGTATTTGCACTGCATGATCCCTAAATAATAATGATAAGCTACAGCTCTGTTATTTAATATTATATATAACCACATCCTTTCTGATGGATTCATTAATGTATAAACATAGTGATTATAACCCAGACATTTGATGTGGTGTTGATACTTTAATTTTAAATTGGACAATAATCTTATGTGAATTAATCCCCAGATTTTTCTACTCTTTATACATGTTTCAATAATTTCAAAAGAGTAATAGTAAAAGGAAATTGTACCCTGTTAGGATAGAATTAATCATGAATGTTATGAAGAAATATGTTCATTCTGTAGGGGTTAGTTGCTATTAGTTACTGGAGATAAAATTCCAATGAACACAGGTCTGTTGGTTTTAACATCTGTGCAATGAAGGCTTCCCAGAAGGTTATGTGGCTTTTTATTACCACTCAGGGTTTATTGATTTTTAAAAATATTTTGCATGTTGCATTTTGGGTTTTGTTTTTATTTTCTTCTGATTCACAACTTAGAGCTTGCAAGAAAATCAAATTGACAATTCATACTTTTCACTTCTATTGAGATACTTTCCTGGCCTTCTCAATAAGGCCAAACCAAAGAAAATACATTCTGAGTACGTATTCAAATGGTAATCTAATCTTCTGAAAGCTGTTGAATATTCTTTTTAAAAATTTTTTTTTCTTGTAACTTTAGAACTAAATGTGAATTATGATGTCTCATGTTTATATAGATGCAGTGTTTATCTGAAAACATGGAGAAGTAATTTTGCCATAGGTCTTATCTGGGGATGTAAATTCATAGTTGCTTCTTGTGAAAAGGTTAACAAGAATATATGGGGAAAAAATGAAACTGGCACAAGCCAATTGATGAAGATGCCTTCACTTTAAGTGACTCAAGCTAATGAAGATTTTTGTGATTATGGGACATGGTCATGGTCAGATTAATGGGACTTGCTGTTCTTGATATGAGAAGTTTCAATGACAAGCAGAACACATTCTTTCTGAAAGACAGGAAACTGAGGATGAAAAATAAGTACTTAAAATAAGGACACAGTGTTTCCTGCTTTAACTTTCCCACAACTGCTTGAGTTTATTTATAATACTTCTATTTAGACTTCAGTTAAAATTTGTATATCTAGATAGAGTTTTGAAGTCTGACAGTCATTAATTGAATTGTCTGAATGTGTTTTCAGCAACTGCCCTGTGTAGAATTTGACTGTTTCCCACCCTTTCAAAACATATTGGTAAAGAAGTTTTAACTGGCAACCTCATGTATTCTATTTTTTTGGAACTTGACAGAAATATGAATTTTGGTGTTCTTCTGAGTGGTATGAATAACTCTGCACATCTCTGGAAGGTAATTTAGCATGAATGAATTCTTTGCCTTGATATTTATGAGTGCAGCTGTAGGCCATAACCTAAAGTCTGGAATAAATTTTCTGTGAAAGTGAAATACAACAACGGTTTTATGAGCCCCAGATCATATAAAGTGTTTGCAAAATTAGAATGATTAAAGGATGATAAAGCACCAGGCTCAGATAAATTGTTCTGTGACATGTTTGGGAAAACAGAAAAGTCAGTATCAGATATTTCTGATAGCTCACCAAGGTTAATGAAGTAACAGAGGTGGCAAAATGTGTTTCTCTTTAAAAGTTTAAGAAAGAATCTATGAAAGATTCAAAAAATGACATGAAAAGCATACAACAGTTAGAAGAACAGTGTGAATGGAGCACATAAGACAGTATTATGGGCCATTTAAAACAATGTCATATAAGGGATATGACTAATTTGCTTTATTTCTTTAAAATACACATATATATTTGCTAAATTTGTGAACAAAAAGGTAGTAGTGGAAATAATTAATGTGGATTTCAGAAACATTTTTATATGCCATTATACAAGAGTGCATTTCTATGCTAGCAGTGTTTTGGCATAAGAACTGCAGGAAAGGGATTTTGTGCAGTAGCTAAAAACTGGGCCAGGGTTACTAACCAACTCTCCTTTTTTAATGGAAACAGGAATTTGGCACCTGCAGTAGAGTGAAAGAAAGATGGCTCCCCAAATATTTCTGAGCTTGCATCTTCAGTCAAAAGTTCCAGTCACATGTCTTACTGCAGTATGACATGCAGGTTATAGTTAAACTGCATTTTATTCTTGAATATGATATTCTGCATGGCTATGCAGATTGGAGTTTTTTGCTACATCTGTATTCAGAAATTAAAAGGGTTAAGAGCTCATTCTCTTGCCTTGATTGCTACTGATGCAGAACATTTCTCCATGAAGAAGAATATCTCTTCCTTTAAACTGTTTCCTTAACCCAAACAAAATGGTCAGCATAAATCTACCCAGGAATAGACTATAGAATTTTCATGGGATTTTAATTCACGGATTAATAGATTATGGGTGCCCATTAGATAAGGATATATATGTGAATGGAAGATAGGGAAGAATGAAGAACTGTACAAGGATATCTGTTTATCATATCAGAAAGTTTCTTAAGAAAATATTATCTGTGAAGTTGCATTCTCAGGAACTGAGATTATTAATACAAAATTCCTCCTAATTTAAATGGGTATGTAAATCTTACTGTGATTAGATTTCTGAAAATATCTGATTAATACAAAATAGTTCAGAAAGTTATAAAATCCCTAAACATAATTTTAAAAGAAGATATTTTGTAATTGAAATAATTCTGTGGTTTCTTTACACACAGTGTGTGGTAGTCATTAAGCTGTAGGGATGCATTCCATTGATTGTAGCATGGTAGAAATGCAATTTTTTTAATATGTGTTAATTCTTGTTTCCATGACAGTTGAAATACTGTAGCAAATAATAAAAGGGGATATCAGGTAGCATTCCAGTGACTTGAGAGAGTGTATCGTCTAGTGATTAGAAAGATCCTGTCTAATCTTGATGACTAGGGAAGAAGTAGGAGGATTGGGAATTCAATGAGGTATGTCAAATCTTATTAGTCTACATAATTTCCCCTTGCTGAATTCTGACAAGGCAGCACTGTCATTGAAACTGAGCAAATATTCCTAGTAAATAATAATTCAATTAATTTTATAAAACTATGTCAGCAAACAATCGTTTTCTACTTATTTTATTTTTCTTACAAATATGTAGCTTGTTACTCAATATTTAAGTGTCATTGCTTAGCAATTATTAGTTAAACAAAAGATAGTGTCAGTCCTGTTACATCACTGGGTAAGGATATTTCAAGTTTATGACAATAATATTAAATAAAACAAATATCTCATTTAGTTTTCTGTTGACTTTTCTCAAACCATGAGGCAGTGAATCATACCACTTAGGGGGAGCATAAACTTAGTTTCATTTAAATAATTAAAATTATATCACAAAAATCCATATCATATTATAATTAATTTTATCCTTTATTTAAGGCTGATCATTTAAGTTCCCCCTACAGGAAACACAAAAAATAGGAAATAAGCAATTCAAGAAAGACAGGAAATAAGCAATTCAATACACTCTCTCCTTTCTTCAAAGCATTTCTCTACAGTTTATTTCAGTTCACATGTATTTGCTTTGAAAAGAGAGGAGAATTTCCTACCATTTCAACGTAGTGACAGATTAGGCTTAAAATTCTATTTCTTGCTTTTGCCATATTCCTACTGCAATCAGATATGCTGTGGTGGCACATTCTATTTGACACTTCTTCCTCTCAGCTGAAACTTGTCTCTTGAAATGCAAAAACTCTGTCATCTGACCCCAGTGATCTGTTATTCATCTATTAACAGACAATCTGTGAATAAACATTATCTGTTCTTAAATCACCCCTCAAGAGGTGGGCGGATTGACATCATGTTTTTGTTACCTGCTGAAGCTTTGTTTCATTTAATTTTGGGAGTTTCTTCTCTTTACTGGGTACTGAAAGATGTTTGCCAGTGAGGGCATGTAAGGGATCAAGAGCCCAGACGACTGATCCCGAATGAAGCGGAAACAAATTGATATCAGCAAGCAGCAGAGATAGTAACTAGCTGCAAAACAAGGGGTCATGGTCTGAGGTTAAAGGGGGTAGTAGCTGAGAGGCAACTCAAACAGTTTGTCTTTATACAAGGAAAAATTCAAACACAGAGCAGAGCAGCGAGAAGCTGTAAAATACACAATGGAAGCTATGAATTGGGGAGAAGAAAAAAGGCATATTTCAGAGATGGAATCATAATTAGAGGAAACTCTGTGAATTTTGTTCAGATCAGAGTTAAACCTCAGAATCATAAGGGGGTTAGAAACAAAATTAACTATCAAAAATATTCTTTCCCCCTGCTTAAACTGTAATCTAGGTAACTCCTGCTTTACTTTTATTCTTAATATTTTTGTGGGGGTTGATCTTTAAGAGAATAATTTCTCCAACTCATTTTAAATTAGCTTTTAGACTATACTGTATTTCAGACTGAATTTTAAATTCTTCCTGTTTATATGTGCTATAAGTCTGATTAGGGAATAGTCTTGCATCTGCACATTCTCTTTTGACAATAGTTTCTCAGTTTTATTGTAAGGTTCCATGCTCTAACTGGAAATGTCATGTATTGTCAGATAGCCTAAGGACAGATACTGGTACTCAAAAAAAAGAAACAGAAGCACATGAAAATGTTATGTGTAGTAGTAGGTGGGATGTTAGCTTTTTGCATTTTCTCTTGATTTTATATCTGGGGAAGCATGTTTCTATGTAAAATGTTGGTGGCTACAACTGATTTTTTAAGGAATTTTTGAATTGTTGTCAAAAAACTGAAATCTTCTCTGGCTTCACAGTACTTGTGGACTAATATTTCTATAAAATAAAGCCTATGTGGTGTAGTGAGATAAGATGGAATTTGTCACACTTCCCCAGACACATTTTTATAGATGGCACATTAATGACCATACAACTTTTCTCAAATATTCTTCAGCATTTTACTGGAAACAATATGATCAGGCAAGTAGATGGGTTGAATCATATGTGAATCATGTGTGAATCAGCTGCAACTGAAGGAAGGAAGGAAGGAAAACATGTAGACTGAAATACGTGATACAGCATTACAGCATTACCTAGAAGTAGAGGTATAATGTTCAAAAAGTCCTTGGACAGCTGTTTCCAATGAATGCCAATAAAATAATTATGCTATTTTAATTCCTATTTGTTCTCATCAGAGTCTGAGGATCCAAGAAAGGCATAGGAGAATCTTAATTTCAACAAAGACTAGAAAAAAGGGTGGAAGAAAACACACGGTGTGAGAAGAAACAAGTAGAGCTAAAAGAATTACTAGTTTTCACTTAGAATAATTACCTTTAAGTAATTACATTCTTGTAATGTATCTATAATTAAGAGCTGAGAGATAAAACAACAACAGCATCAACAAAAAACCCCAAAAAACCCCAAAACCAACAAAACCACAGAAACATTTCCATGTCAAATGATGAAAATTTTAAGTATCTCTATATTTATATTAGATCCATCATGTAGAAACAGTAGTGAAAACTCCAGCTGAGAGAATATTAAACCAATTATTAGAAATCTTCATTATCATGTTCATTAGTGAAATCAGGGGATTTTATTTGCTCTGTTTAGTTATTTGCTAGCTTTTTTTTCCTATTTGTCTATATATAAAGTCTCATAATGATTGTATTTAGAATGCATGTCATTACTCTAGATATTTCTATGAAATATTTTAATCAGGAAAATTTTTTCAAAATATGTTTTTCGATTTGAAAGTTTTAGTTACCCAATCACAGGAAAAAAGAATGTTGAATAATTACTTGTTGAATACCAATCAAGTGCATGGAATGGTAAATCAGTTAAATATAGTGAAAAGAGGGAATCTGCAATATAAACACAAAAATTGAATTGATTAGCAGAATGCATTCAGATTTAGATACTTTTTAATGAAAAAAAACTTTGGTATGATTGAGGGTGTTTTGAGAAGAATAAAGGACTAAATTTACAGCAAACATTAGTAAGCATATCATTTTACTTTTAATGTTTAAGTTTGAGTTGATGGATTTATAGGTCCCATTTATAAAATTTGTTTTAGAAGAGTGTGACTATGTGAACATGATTGTGGAATGACATTCTGACAGTACTTATTACTCAGGCAAAATGAATTTGCATTGAAGTAAAGACAGTAAGACTGTAAGGGGGTTTCCATGTCTCAGCTCTAGGTTCCAATTAAATATGCACTCCTACTTTCATTGTTTTTTTTTACTTTGCTTTTCTTGTGAATTAATTTTGTTTCTCTGAAGTGTCTATATTCATCTGTCTCTTCCTTCTTCTAGATGCCTACTCAGTCTTTTGCTTAATCATAGAATCATTTAGGTTGGAAAAGATTTTTAAGATCACTGAGCCCAACTGTTGCAAAGGCCATCATTAAATCACATCGCTAAATGTCATACCTGTATATCTTTTTAATTCCTCTAGGGACAGTGACCACCACCTCCCTGGACAGCCTGTTCCAATGCTTCACCACCCTTTCCCTAAAGAATTTTTTCCTAATATCCAATCAAAACCTCCCTTGATGTCACTTGAAGTCATTTTCTCATCCTGTTGTATATTAGTTGTGAAAAGAGACCAACACCTAAATGGCTACAACTTCCTTATAGGTGGCTGTAGGAAGCAATAAAGACCCCCTTGAGCCTTATTTCCTCCAGGCTAAACACCCCCAGATCCCTCAGCCACTCCTCACAGGGCTTGCTTCCAGACCCTTCATCAGCTCCATGGCCCTTCCCTGGACACACTGTAGAAGCTGAGCATCATTCTTGTAGTGAGGGGTCCAAAACTGAGCGCAGGATTCAACGAGTGGCCTCACAAGTGCCAAGAGCAGGGACACAGTCACTGCCCTGGCCTTGCTGGCCACACTGTTACTGACACAGGCCAGGATGCCCTTGGCCTTCTTGGCTACTTGGGCACACACTGGCTCGTGCTGTTTAGCCACTGTTGACCAGTGCCAGGTCCTTTTCTTCCAGGCAGATTTTCAGCCACTTTTCCCCCAGCCTGTAGCACTGTATCGGGGTTGTTGTTATTGAAGTGCAGGACCTGACTTGTTCAGCTTCATACCACTGGAATAGAGTCCAGCCTGTCCAGGTCCTTCTGTAGATCCTTCCTACCTCCAAGCAGATCAAAACTACAGCCTAACAAACTGACTATATAAGTGAAAGATCTCTGAGAAAGAATACTTGTGAAAACCAACGAACAAACAAATGAAAATTAATTGTAAGAAATTATCCTTGTGCCACAATTAGACTCCTGGCACACAGAATTCTCATCAAGGAACAATTATAAAGTATTCTGTTTTGAAAGTTTTTAATCAAGAAACTAATATGGACTTGATATGGTCTGAATGTTTTGTGTTTGCATCATGGTAACAATACATAATTTAAAAATACCTCTTGCTTTCTCTCAAGTAGTTATTTAGATTACTGAGTGTTGGGATGATGCTATTTATAGTTCATGTCAAGAAAGGCTGAGAATGAAACATGTTATAAGAAATAAATTTTTAATTTATGTTTTCGCTTTAATGTCTTCATTGATTAAAACAAAATCTCTGCATATTTCTGCAAATGAGGATATTAAGCTAAATAAATGAACTATAAAGTGTCTTGGCAAAAAACTTTGTTCATTAATTTGAATGGGTAGAATAAATCTAATGTACATTAACAAATGATGGCTTTATGGCTCATTTTCTAATGTCTGAATTAGAAAGTGAAGCAACCATGAATTGCCTGCTCCTCTGGTGAACAAGATCCACGGTATTTTTACAATTAATTCCTGGCAGGCTTACCCTTCATCATGACCCAGAATGTGTCCTGAAGTCCCAGGATGAAAGCTGAGATGCCTCTGCCCTTGACCCCTAGTCCCCAACACTTCATTTTCAAAAAAGCTGAATATCATTCAACAGAGTTGGTGGGAAACATAAGCTTTCCGTGTGAGGGAGCTGACAGTGCTGCTGAACCGAACATAACATTCAGCATGAGATCAATAACTCATGGTCTCCTTCTGAATGGGATTGCTTTTCTTTTGTGCATGTAAAGGGAGCCTGGGGCTGAGCTAGTTACTGCCTTGGAGTGATTGAATGCAGAGGAATGAATGAGCAGTAAAGCAGAGCTTGCCCGCCCTCCCCCTTCCCACTCCCCTTTCTCTTTTCCTTTCTTTTCTTTGCTTTTTGTTGTGTTTCAGGCCCAGTGTCAGCAGAGGAGGAGAGGGACAGGTTCAGCCTGGGCTGTAGAAGTGCCCTGGCGTGCCCGTGGCTGAGGCAGTGAATGCCATTAAGTGGAGCGGCTGTGCCCTGGGTGCCTGCCCCACCGCAGGGATCCTCCAGCACCGCCCTGACCTGCTGCCCTGGAGAGGTCAGCACTCAAAGGCAGCCTGGGAAGACAAGTTAGAGTTACTAACCTCTCCTCAGGGCACCCTATCAGCATATGACACTGACCTAAACACCTCCTTAACCTAGAAATTAGGATCTTATACTAGGGAGGTAAAATGGTGGCCAGTGGAGAAGTTTAAATTCTACAGAGGCTTTTGGTAGCCGAGTAGGTGTAACTTGTGTGACAAAGGAGATGCAATAGAAGCAAGTGTAGTAGGACAGAATTAATGCATGCTTCCCAATTTCTCATTTGTTAATGTTTGTTCACTTTAATCAACATTAGTTTTAAGCATTCAGTGGATGAAAATAATCCTAAGTACATATGCTTCTCCTTCCTTTTCAAGGTGCCAAAGCATTAAGAATATTTCTGGACTTCATACAGGATGCTACTGATGGGGAAAGCAACTTCTTTTGGAGAGACCACAGTATTTCTGTAACAGGGATGAGGGTGTTTCAGTTCTGTCACATGTTGAATGCAGAACTTCCATGAATTTCAAATGGGATTTTGCATTTTTCTCAGCTTTATCTGATTTTAATTTGCCTAAACATTGATGAAAAAGAAATATAGATTTTACTATAACATGGAATCTTAATAATTTCTGACAGGATCTTTTATTTTATCAGGACTTCAAATGTTAATTTTTAACATTTTTTTCAAATTGTCTATTTTACTATTGCCACCTAATTCCCTTATAAACAGATTGACCTCTGCTCTAAAGTAAAGGGTTTGGTTTTCTTCTTCCTTTGCCATTGATTTTCGTAATTCTTCCTCTGCCTAATAGAAGTGACAAAGGAAAAGAGTGCTTTGACTTTATACATCTTTGCTCAGCAGGCTTTCTTAAGCTTGCTTAACTAGTTAATTAAAAACATTTGACATTGGTCACTGAGTAATGGTCACGTAAATACATTGATTGGTTACTAGTTCACACACTTGAAGTACTAGAACTTTTATGACAAAAAACAACCTTTTGGTATGACAATCGGTCAGTTTCAAGCAATGATTATTTTTTGTTCATGGTCTATGTTACTTTTTTTTTTAAAGTGCAGTACCCTATGTACCAATAATTATTAAAAGATTTTTGCATGCTGGCTTTAGACCAAATCTGGAACAACACTAATTTTGATATAGTTCTATTTTTATTAATTCAGACATAAAAATCTTCCAGAGGTATATTATTATAAGGAATGGAAAAGAAAGTAAAATACAGTTATATGAATTATAAAGACCACTCAAAAAAACTAACTAAACAACACAATGTTTGAAAATATTTGAATGTCTTTTTTGCCCTCTTTTTTCTTCTTTCTGTACAGTAAAAGAGGGTAAGATTGAAAATTAGAATCAACAAAGTTATCATCTTTTTTTATGAGAAAGTAAGTTACAGGTGGAAGAATGCAAGAAATAAGTATACAGATTTTTCAGTGTCTAGAAAATTTGGGCTTTTACAGAATCCCAACCTCAATCTAAGTCTTTTAGAGGGGAAGGACAAAGAATTTGGGGAAAAATGTTGAATACAATTAAAACTATTGTTTTCACCCAAAGACAGCCATTTTTATGGATACATTATGTTCATAAAATTATCTTTGTTGAAATAAATACTCCTCTCTCCTTTTTGCTACTAAATTCTAACCATAGAAACCCCCAAACAAACAAGCAAAAAAAAATCTCCAGTTTACAATGCATTTCACTTTTGCAGTGACCAAAATTTAGCCAGTGGAAAAAAAAATTCTTAATAGACTTTCTGCATAAGAGATGCAGCATATTTATTTTATTATAAGTGAGGGTTGGGCTCTCAATTCTTAAGGGAGGAACGAAGAAATCACCATTAATGAAAAATGCATATTCCAAAACAGTCTATAGAAGATAGATGTAAAATTAATTATTGTGGATACCCAGATTATTTGGCAAAACACATATGAGGACCAAAAAGACTTTAGGCATTCTCTTGATAGAGCTTTCAAGGATGATCAAATCATTAGCAAGAGCCAATTAGCAGAAACCACATCTTCTGCTCCTAACCTGAGCAGAATATTGCAGCTGATGTGTGGCAGGGAGAGTAGAGAGGGGGAAGCTGTTGAAGTGGCCAGGTCATTCCCTCTAATGCACATTCACACTGAGGATAGCAGAAGCCACAAATGTGCAACCCAAAATTTGTATAATACTAGGGATTCTAGAAAGAAGATGATGAGAGGATAGAACTCTTTCAACTTAGTTTTAGAAAAGACTTCTTACCCTGTTTGGTGGGGCTAAAAATGTTTAGCAGCAGATGGGGTCTGGACTTCAGCACTTCCTTCCAAAACAAGGACAGCTTCACAGTTTTCATTTTCCTCTTGTGTTTAATCCTGTTCATCATAATGGGTGGGGGTAGGGGTGGGGTGTGGTGACAGTTGTGTGTTTATTGGTTTGTATTGTTTGCTCCTTTTAAGAGAGGAGGAAAAAATAGAGGCCTATTACTATTAAATGACAATAACAAATTAGGTTTTCATTGCACTTAATCAATCTCCTTACCAACAAACCCAGACTAAGCACTTCTACTGAACAAATTTAACATAAAAAATATAGAGCAAGCAAACAAAAACCCCTACAGAATATCAGTGGGTAGAATAGCTCCAGAGAAACACAAGATGTTTGATTTTTCTTTTAATGAATTTTCGTGTGCTTTTTGTTCCTGGTATCTGATCTCAATATTCTGAGAAGGGAAACTTTATTAGGAAGGTATGATTTTGGAAAATCCACTAAAACATGTTCAAGTCAATGTTTCTCTTGCAGTAAAAAAACCCCAACCAAACAAAAAATCCCACAAAAAAACCCTGGGGAGAGAATTAACAGGAATTACTGTATGGGTTGGTCTGCTACTTGTTTTGTATGCTTGACTGCTTGTCAGTTGGCAGAAATCAATGGTTCCCTTTTCACACAGAAAGAGAAGGAAATGGGGGTCAAATTTTTCCTTACGGATAGTTTCAATATGGATTAAGTATTGTACCTGTGTGTCTCCAGTGTATCTCCTAAAAGTAAAATTTGTTATAGCATTTCAAAAATAAGCATTTATGCATGCATTCACAGTTGATTTATTTATGGTACATTTCTCTTTCTCAATTTGCTGTAAAAGTTATTGTAGCTTACAATAAATAACTATGAGGGCTAAGAAAAAGTAATATATGCTTTATATTTAATACTCTATTTTTTCCCAAAAGTCATGCTGACTTTATCTAAAACCAAGACAGTTTGAATTCCTTTGTCTAGAATGCCTTTTGATCCCAAAATACTGAGCACAACGGATAGGAAGAAATGCTACCTGTCTAACAAGTAAAAGAAATTTCCCAAAGGAGAGTTCATCCAGCATAGTCATAGTGTCATGTGGCAGTAACCTGTTGCCTTCATTGATAATAGTACTTTAGTAAAGAATGTTTCAAAGTAATTCTATACCTTAAACAAAGGAACTAAAGAGAGTACTGCTCAAATTGCTAGAATGACAAATTAACTTATTTTTGAAGATGTCGTAATTTTTGGCAGTAAGGTAGGTTTTTAATGTTTTTTTTCCCAGTGAATTTTGCATTAAATAATCATGTGAACATTGTCAGGCTGTGCTAACTATTCCTCCTCTTTCATTCATGAGTGTCCTGATTTTAAATAGGTGTTCACCTTAAGGTCAAGGGTGCAAAATCTGCTTTGATTGGACATTCATTTGTCTGTCAGGGTTTGTGATGTGGACAGCTGCATTTCCCACTATGGTGTATTCATTGCAGCACAGCCACAGCATCTGAATTATGTTATTGGTTCACAGGCATTCTTTAGTATGGCATATATTTTGAGGACAATTTTCTGTGTTTAACCACTGTAGCATGCTCTACTCTATACCCTTTGCATTATATCAAATGTCAGGGAAACTATTATTGAAAAATGAACAGCTTGTACGGCTGGCAAGGATTGCTGCATTACAAAGGCTTCAGCAAAGCCTGTTGCAATCTGTACTTTGGGCTGAGGTTATAGCCTTAACAATGCTGCAAGACAACCTATTCTTTTGCTGAAGATTATTGTTCTGACATCCCTTACCCTGTAAGAGAAGAGAGTGCTTTGATGGCAGCACTGAGGAATGGGACCACGAACAAAATGTCCCTCAGTTTTATTTTAGTGCTAAAGTGAGAGATGTGGATGGCAAGTGTTGTGAGCTAACATCAAGTCCTGCTCGATAATGTGCCTCTGAAAAGTAAATCATTGCAGTGATATATTAATGTCAAAAATCATAATTTAACTTCAAGTTATGTTTTCTTTTCTTTCTTATATACTGATCTGTAGTTTTATCCACAGTGGAGTTTGAAATGCCATTGCCATAATCACATTTCAAATTTTCTTCCTGCTTGCATTTTGGTCTGTAGCACTTATTTAACATCGCTCTCTTTATGAAGGTTTTTGCTAAGAAGTGAGCATATTTTTTTGAAAACCATGCAAACCTTTTTCACTGTAGTCTTCACTAATTATAATTAGAAAGAATTTGGGAGCATTGGAGCATCATCTGTTACTTAAAAAAAATATGATAAATTATAATTACCCTCCTGATACAATTTCTTGATCTACTCTATTGAAATTTATGCAAGAACTAACTGATTAAGTTGCACCTCTGGTTCACACAGATGCACTGGAAGCAGTTTTAACAGGTTTAACACACACATTTTGACTCTTCATGCACATCTATAAGTAGTCTCTCTAAATTCACGGTGAAATTAATTCAGAATCTAAACTGACTAAATCCATGAAAACCAATAGCAATAAAAAGGAGGTAATTATTAAAAAATAGAAGCCAAATTTACCTTGAGTATGATTTTTCCATCCTCTGCTTATCACCAAAGCTGTGCCTATTTTACTCCTTTTCCTGCAAATTTCCTCTAAACTAATATTTATCCAATTTTTGAATCCTTAATACATATAATATACAATAATATTATCCAATATTGTATTCCTTAATAATAATCCTTAATACTTATCCTGTATTATGCATCTATTTAGAAGTGAAAGTTATTCTGCTAAATATACTAAAGTTTTCTCCAGTGTACTTCAAGTGAAAGAAAGAAGATAAAAACTAAATCAAAACAAGTGAGTAGTATGGCTCTTGAACAGGAACAATTCATGTCTCTTTTTGAAACTGTACATGGATGTATTTACAATGAGCTAGCTAATTAGTTGCCTTTTTCTTTCTGGTTTGAGCTGGTTTTGGGATTTTTTAGAATCACATTTACCTTACTGCTTTTTACTTTGCCAAAATTACCATTCTTCCTTTTTACTATTATTAAAAATTTACATGCATCTTAGTTTAATTACACAACTCATGTTTTCTCACACAACTGAAATTCAAAACCTTAAAATTAAAAAAATGTAACATATTTTCTGTTTCCAGATTTAGTTAACTTTATATGCAGGCTATTGAATTTATGTCAAGATACTGCATTTTTGCTTTTATTTTTTCTAAACCGAAATTTGGGGGATTGATCAATTCTATGCTTGCATCATAGAATTATAGAATCGTGGAATGGTTTGATTTTAAAGGGACCTCAAAGCCCACTGAGCTTCACCTCCCCTACCATAGGCAGGGACACTTTCCACTAGACCAGGTTTCTCAGAGCCCCATCAACCTGGCCTTGAACACTTCCAGGGGTGGGGTATCCAGAACTCTGGAGAACATGTTCCAGTGCCTCACCACACTTACAAAGACATCCACCACATTCCAAATACATTTATCCTGCACCCTTTTACAAAAATGTAAAAAAAAAAAAAAAGTTTAAACTTTCAGTTTTGCAGGATGCAAGTCTTATACAATAGGGCATTTCTCTTCCATCTTCATTTATTTTCATCACCGCTTTGCTGCCTTTAAATAGGTTAAGAAAACCACTGTCATTAATATTCATATAATATTTTTATCCTATCGTGATCCAGACTAGCATAGAAAATACTGTCTACCCAATTCTTACAGCTGGAATTACTCCAGGTTTCTTGAAATGTGAAATGATTTACCAACCAAGAATGACTGTCTCCAGAATTTTGTCAGGTAAATCATTCCCCAGGCTCTTTGGTTCTTCACTGTAAGCTAATCCTGTTTAGAAATAGTTGAAGTCTTAGTCTGATTTATGCAACATTATTGGTGCTGTGTGCCAGTTTCTCTTCACATTTTAAAGACCCATCTTTGGCAAAATTGAGTGTTTGCAAAAATGTATTTGACAAAATCAGTTACGGTAAACATCATGATCTGACAAAGAGCTGGCCGACTTTGAAAGGTTTAAAGCCTCTGGATAGATACAAATAAGATAAGAAAAAGCAGACACATGTTAAATCATCCAACAGCAAAGGGGATACTTTATGGAAATGAACTAGCAAGATAATAATTTGAATTTGACAAGGTGATAATTAAAGTCCCTAGATAGACTCTTTCCACATCTGTATGCCTTTCAGTGAAGTTGGTTAGCATATTAACTACAGTTGGAGAATGATAAAAAATATTCATGGGATGTTAAACTGCATATTGTTATTCATTTCAATTTGTATAATAAATGTAACAGAATGCAATGCATACAGTATTACACAAGAGGTACTTATTGACTTATTTTAAAGAACTCGGATACCATACTAGGCTCTCAGATGCTAGTTTTATCCAGAGAAATTCAAAAGATGTAATATTAATTAGTCTTTCTGGCAAGAACAACAAGGTGATAAATTTCTTTTGAATGTGAAATACCAAGGCCAAGAGTTTTTCAGTGCAGTAGCTGGAACTATTTTATATTGTACTTACTGAATAATGACTTTCAATAGGTACTTTTACTGGAAATAATTTAATAGCAACTGGCTTCATGGAAAAGCTTTGAAGCTTACATCTGTAATAAAAGGTTTGTTGTTGACTGCTGATAGCTTTTTGGACCAACTTTAAACAAATAGCACCAAAAAGTTATTGGTGGATCATTGAAAAGCCAGTATTGTCTCCCCTGTATTTACTGCATCAGTGGGAAAGCATTCAAATACTTCTATAAAAGACATAATTTCCTTTCAGAAAAATGAAAAAAAAAAAAAAAAAAAGGCAGGCAATTCTAAATGCAAATGTTACACGTCTATGTTCCGTAGCAGATTCAGGTGTCATTTCCATTTTACCTTCTGTTAAAAGTACATTTTTAAAGTAAGATTTCTGCTTTTCCACACTTAGGTGGAGCCATGTAATGGAGTGGTCTCAGGGTGCTGGAATTGGATTCACTGCAGGGGAGACAGTGGAGGAGTACATGTTGGGAAGCTCACCTAGGACATTCTGTCTGCAGATGGGCATGTGGACCCTTGGAGACAGATGAGGACTGATCTGAAGTAAAACCACGCCATATTATCTCTCTGTGGTCATCAGGTCCTTGGCACCAGCTGCTCTGCTCTGCAAATCTATTCTACGGTTTACAATAATTGTTCCTGCAGGTGTAGTCTCTGTGTGATAGATAAAAGTGGAGTGCATGCACATTAAAAAGTGGGAGCCTTCGGGTCTGGGGAATGACTGGCAGCACCAGCTGGGGAGAGAGGGAAACTTTGCCACTTAAAGTAAAGATTTAGTGTGAAGAGCTCAAAACACTGAGAGAGCAAAGGATTATCAAGTCTGCCGTAGGAGTGATTGTCGTCTCTGAGTCACTGGAGTGAAAGACATAAAAAACACTGTGATATCAAAGTGCTGCAAAAGCCTATATGACCAAAAGGAATGTGTTTAATGTTCTTTTATTTTTCCTTTTTTTAATATTCCATGTCCCTAAATGAAGGAGATTTTTGCATTGACATAACTCTTCTCGTAAGTTGATGTTAGTCTGTCATCTTTTACAGTAGCAACATAATTATCATATAGCCAAGAATTTATGAATCATTTTGCAATGCTACATGTTTTTGTTAGCATTTAATGCTGTAACTTAACACATGGTATTCATATTCTGTGGAGTGATTTCCAAGCATCATGATTTTCTCATTTAACTGTGCCAAAACTTATTTACAACTTGGAATATTTCTTCCTGACATTTTATTCTTCTTTTTCAGTCTTCCTATCACCATATCACTATCTGTAGAGATCATGGATGTCACAATTACAAAAAAGACCAAATTTTTTTTTTTTGCAACTAGATAGATTTTCCTGCATCTCTCTTTTGCTCCAAATCCTTCATTTAAAAAAAAAAAACAATGCAAAACATCAATTTCTGTAGCGGGCTAAGTTAGTAGTTGGTGAAATACTAAATGACATTTCAGCTTGGTTTTGTTACAGTTTCCAAAAACATAAAACACATGCAATACTTCTTGATCTTGACAGATTTAATTTCATGCAGTTTAAGAGCGTGGTTTTAAAATCTCCATGACTGAGAAAACATCGATCTGATAATAGCTTTTTTTCCCTGGTTAGCTGCTACACAATTGTCCCTGCAGGAGGCTATATAGATGCAGATTTAAAAGGGCTAAAATTCACAGGAAATAACTATTGTCTATTGCATTAACATCACAAAACATGCATTCATACATGCATTCATGGGATCATATTTTTAAGGGAAATATATGTGTGTCAAGTTTGCTTGCCATCAGTAAAGTAACTTCAGTATTGTATGTTAAAAAATTCAGCTTTAAGTTAATATACATACCCCTCTTAACATTGGATTTCTTTGGTCTCAGTTACAAAGATATGAATAAGGTCTCCTGCTTTATCTCAATTCAGTAATCACCACTCTACTTCCTAACTCCTGAACTGTATTATACATTTAATTTCCAGCTGCTTTTGGTGCAGCTGTGAACAGCTGAATTAAAGCTCTAATGCAGAGTCCCACTTTTCTAGAGACCATGCTTTTGCTTTCTTTACATGTACAATGTTTCTTTCAAATATTTTAAGGTAGGGGATGCCATGTCCTGGTTTTAAACCATGTTATTATCATACAATACTTAATACAAAGCCATAATAATCAGGAGGAAACACCTCAATTAATTAAAACAAATACATTTGTTATAAAGTCAGAAAAATATAACTAGTTCTCAGAGAATTTTGATTTTCAAGTTCTATGTTATGGTTAAGTAAGAGAGAAAAATGCTTTTTGCAAATGCCCCAAAGTAGAGAATATAATTTCCTGGTGTTGAAAATTACTAAAACAAAGTCTCTACAACAATAACCAGAATGGTAGGTCACAGAGGGGAATATAAATAAATAAATAAATAAACACAGTGGTATATTTTAACTGTAGATACCATGCAGAATATCATCTGGTGCAGTGTGACAAATCTGTCTTTTCTAGTTTTGCTGTTGTTGCCACTGTGTTAATGAGAGAGCTCTCATTAAAATTGCAAAACTTTACACTTTCATTCACATTATTTCAAAACTTATTCAACATTGATAGGCAAGAGGTACCATTCAATTTTAAAATACTTTGTAAAATAGTGACCATTTCAAGGAAGGAAAAACCAATAGGATAGAGATCTAGCAGTTATGAAACAATAAAAATTTAGTAAATCAGAAAAAATGTTAGAAGAAGAGAGAAAAAAATTGAAAATATCTTTATGTTAAGTAGAAGTAGCCCACACCCTTTCAAACAGACTCTGTTTAGGACCTTCTTGATTTATCTGGAATTTTGGACCTTTCTCAATATACATTCTTGGCTTTGTATTTTTGTTTGGGCACAGTAACTGGTTAATGTGGCCTCAAAATGATGGAGGTAAAAATAGTCCACAGCCTCTTAATGTTGTGTCTAGCAACCAGGAAGTCTTGTTTATTAGTCTTAAGAAACCTTAAATGAATATAAATTTCACCTAATGGTGGGAAAAATGATAAGACCCAGGCCTAAAAGCAAAGTCTAGTCTAAGTTGCCTTAGTGGCTATTAATTACTGTGTACTTCAATTTGATCTCACAAATAAGTGAAAGTGACTAATATTTTCCTTAATCTGAACCTCAGCTTGTAATGTTTGTAGTGCCGTCTGTGGGACACATTTAGATTAATGGGTTCAACAGTGAAGGTCAATAATAAGCCTGAGGGTCCACTGAAAATCCTGACAGTAACATTTGCCAGGTGTTTTCTGGACATGGCCTGCTATCACCAACTGACCAGTAACCCATAGATAACAGGAACAGTAAGCCTTTCACCACAAAACCTTGCTTATTTGATAAGAAATCTGACGTTTCTGTCCTTTTGGACAGCACAATGTGCTCAGTGATTTCTGGGCACAGAAATTTATTTCTGTACATTTAATATGTCCTGAAATGTATGGGGCTGCTCTTACTTATGTAGAAATCCATATGAATGAGGGTGTGAATGCATGTGCATGTGTATGTGTGTCTGTCTCCCCATTTTTTGTCCCCAGCATGACATCTCACTTAGTCTCAGTGGGACTATTCTTGCTCTGAAGCATCCGTTCAGGAGGGAAACAGCTTTCATCTACCCTTGGAGGGTTTGACTGAAAATAAGGAGAGAAATAAAGAAGCTTGACTTCACATCCAGTGGTGTTCTGAGGAAGAGAAAAATAGGAGTTGTTTATGAAATGGTGGGGGGAAAAAACCAAAAACTTAGGATTTGTGGAGAGTAAAAGTTGAAAGAATATAAGGTCTTCATGTAACAGGAAACACTTCCAGTATAAGAACAGAAACAATTCTATGCTGTTTATTTATTTCTTCTTTTACCCCTAAAAATTTAAACTCATGTTTTTTTGTTGTGTTTTTTTTTTTTTTTTTCATTTTTATGACTTACTTCTCCATCATTCATCTGTTACACAGCTTACTTAAAGTACTGGCTTTGCATGGAGGGGGCTGGCACTTTAGATTGCCCTGAGGGAATATAAAGAAACCAGCAGAGTACAGTAATAGCATGCACAGCACTTTGGGTTTCTCTCAGCATATCAGGACTTTAAGATGTAGAATTCAGAAAAAGGGGACTGTTGGTGAGAAAAGCAGTTGGATGTAGTCAACTTGAGCTTCAAAGATAAATCATTCAAGAGCAAGGTCATTATAGCCATGCTGTGAATTTGGGGCCTCTCAGCCTCTTACTTGCCACCCCGCAGGAAGATTTTAAGAGAGATTAGAAGTTTATAGCAGGATGAGGAAACAAAAAGACACACTCTTCAGGGAAGCTCTGTGCCAACCCAGTTTGTCTTTTCCTTCCCAGTTGAGAGCTTGCAACCCTGATGTCTGCCTTCCCCTCTGTCTCCCATCAGTGACTGACCACCTTCAGATGCAGCATCCAGGAATTCACGCATTTCTAGTGATTCAAATGTTCGCTTTCTTCAGTAATCACTGGGGCAGGCTCAGCTGCCTGCTTCTTCATTCATGTGAATATTAACTCACCTGGAAAGCCTTTCTCTGGAGTTGGATGTGGGCTGTAATTAAAGAGTGTGTTCAGAACGAGCTAGCATTGTATTTTCAACGCTGAAGGTAGTCATAAGGAATGTGTACACAGAGAAAGAAAATAGATGAGCTAATAAGCCAGTAGCAAACGATCCACTTCAAAGCACTATCTAAGTTATGACAGCCACAGGCAAAAAATAGTGGGAGAGGGCTGTAAATCAGGGCTCTGCTTTGTAAAACACACTTCAGCCTGAGGGCCTATAGAAAGAGTCTAGTCCAGGGAGGGCAGAAAGGGAAATAAGGCTGCATTGGTTTCTGAAAATGGGAGAGAACAAGCCTATTTTAGCTGAGGTAAGAAAAAGGTTTTGAAAATGTCAATAAACATAATCCACTGACAAATACCTGCTAAATAATTAATTTGCATCCCAAATGCTCAGGTCTAAAAACTTACACTAAATGTGCCAGCATTAAAGTGAGAAGAAATTGCAAGCCTCTCACTGAGCAGTTGGATTTCCCTCAGAAGTTTCTGGAAAGTGCCTGCACTCGATGACAATCAAGCCTTAAAACGCAGATAAAGAATCTCACCAACTGAGTTTTATAGCATGTAGAGAAAATATATCATTACATATTAGGGGATTTGGATTTTTTTTCATCATATATTTTCCACTGACAATGCTGATTTGCCAAATCTTATTTCCTTATTCCTGTCAATTCTGAACATTAGGGGGATAAGCTTAGAAAATGGTCAGAATGCCTTATTTTGACATTTTTATTGAAAGTATCAAGTTTTACAGTTCAAAATTATTTTCTTTGGCAATTAAACTAGTTATAACTGTTGAAGGTTGGCATTTATTGAATCCTACTTTTTAGGGTTTTGGTCTTTTTCTGAATCATAAAATGTTTTGCCTAAAGTATGGTTTGAGAAAGTTTTCACTATGTTAAGCATAATTAGGGTAATTTTTAAAAAATAACCCATTTCATTCTCAAGCCATCATAACTCTGATCTCTGTCAATGTTTGTTTATAATACCTAGGTAAGAGCAAGTACCAGATGAAAAAAAAACTTGAGAAGTAACTACTATATTAGTAGATCAGAGTTTCCTTTTCACTTCATTTATGTAAGTCTTATGGAAAGAGCAGTCAAAGTATTGCTTAAGAAAAGCAATACAATATCTGATTCCTTCTGATGCAAAATATGCAAGCCTTCAAACACATTCATGAGCACTCACGCAGCTCAACAATAATAGACTAGCTGTGCAAAAACTGTGTAAATATAATTGGATTCTTTGGTTCAGATCCCAAGGCTTCACTCAATTTTGTTCAGTTGTTATTGAAACAAGCTCCTGTTGAATGAAAAAAACATTTTATCATAGTTAAAATTTAACTGGGACCTCTGAATTTGACCTGCTTATAAGGCAGTATGTGAAGTATTTCATGCAGTGCATGAGAAATTTTATGTGATAATCAATGCTGACAAAAGTGCTATGAGACCAAAAATAGTCTGACCAAACCTGATCATAGTTATCAGTGTCTGAAAAAATACCTATTGACTTTTTTTTTTTTGCCAAAGTACCTCTATTTCCTTCCCAAAATACAGTTGTTTTCTGTGATTGATAAGTTCACTAGCTTTTAAGCTCATTCACATCCATTAGTTCTGCCTTTTCCCCTCCCTGTTGAAAATCAGGAGCTGTCAGGCTGAAATGTTCTTGACAGACACAAATAGAGTCCCCAGGGGTAGCAAAAACCAGTCTGAATCAGTAAGAGATAGATAGATTTTAATGCATTGCTTTGTTGACACTGGTCACTCCACTTTACAGAAAATGTTGACATAGAGGACAATTATACAAGTACTGTTTTTTAATGTCTTGAAAAATTTGGGTTTTTTTTGGTTTTTTGTGGGTTTTATGGTTGGTTTTTTTGTGGGCTTTTTTTGGTTTTTTTTTGTGTTATTGGGTTTTTTTGGGGGCAAAGCAATACATTTGAGATATCTTGAATAGTATTCATGGTGCAACAGTGAAATCTATATGTTGATCTTTTACAGATCCTTCACAGAATATTTCAGGTGTTGTGCATTTTCAGGCCTGATCCAAAGCCCATTAAGGTTTGCAACACTAATCCCTTTTTTTACTTTAATGAGCTTTGGGTCATATCCAGTTTGTGAGCAGCAGTCACCCATGTGCTATTTAAACTTGCAGAATGCATAACCCCATGTTACAGAACCAAGATCAGTTCTGGCTCTGCTGAAACCGACGGGAATTGTGAAGCCTTCCAGACCAGGATTTTGAACTTTATCTCTGGGATATAAGAGCAAGCAGAGCTTTGGAGGAAAAATAATCTTAAGTTACAACAGAATTATTGTTTATTTTAATGTCTTATATGTGGTTAAGCTCAGAGTATTTGTCTATTCCCATATGTCTTCTACATAAAAGGAACAACTTACTCTCATGTAGGAGTATGCACAGTTCATTTGGTAAAGAATTGCATTTTTTTCATTAGAAGTGGTGACCCATTAAAAATTATTTCCTTAAGAATTTAACTTATTTTTGTTTTCAATGCTAGCATATGTATGATTACTCCCATTGCAAGAACATTGTAGTGGGAGAAATTACAAAACAAAGCGTGAAAATACTAACGATTGTGATGGACTGTTTCTATTTTCTCTTTAAAATATGGATTTAATGCATTGACTGATCAAAATGAAGAAGTCTAAAAATACAAGAAGTTTGAGTAAAGTGACAAGTGTGCCCATTACTTTATTCATTCCAACAGTATCCTTTATTCCTGCCCCATCCCCTGCCCACTCAGCTGTCGGAGTTGCAGTCTGAAAGGCTAGCTGCTGGTTTAACAAGCTTTCTAGGCTCAGCTGCTTTGTCTCAGCCATGGCTTGGGGGAAATGGTGACTGAAGAGGTGTAGGCTGTTGGCCAAAAGGGTTTCCAGATACTGTTGTGACATGGATCAGTGCTAATTGGGTTGTTGCTTTCTGATACCATAAGAGGTGGTTACGTACACCGCAGGAGACAGCAGACTTGTCTGGAACGAATATGTGTGTGAAAGATTAGGGGACATTAAATGCTACAGGAATTGGTTTTTTTTGTTGATTGGTTGATGGATCATAAATACTGTGCTGGAAAAAAATCAGGTACTTTACAGCTATACAGAAGATAAAAATATGTGTTTCTTCTGTATGAAGAAAACTAATGCTGAAGACTCTAAATAAGAAAGGGCTAGTCTGACTTCTCCCATGTATTTTTTAAAGCCATCTAAATGTGATCTATCAGTACTTGACATACACTAACTGCCATCATCTTTATTAATACTGTTGCTGTCTCTGCTGCAATCGTCATTATACTTGTCATTATTTTATAAAATGAAATTGCTATTTTCTGGTAACTGGATTGCCAAGACTAGGTCCCAGAGGATGCATGTAATCACATTTGTGGTCTTCAGTATGTGTGGTAGAGATAAAAGGGAAAAAAATGTGTTATTGGATAGGCTATGTTTTCTAAAGTGTCCCCTCAGCATTTTACACCATTCTGAAGGAAGATTTCAGAGCGGATGGATTTCAGGACAGCTGCGGGTGGGAAGTTCTTTAGTATGTTTAGATGCAAAAAATTATTATGAAAAACATGCTGAGGGTTAAGCAGTATCTGAAAAAGCATGAAGTTCAATCATATAATGGTGAAACCTCCAATAAGAAGAATGCTAATAGTCATGTGGTATTTAAAAAAAAAAATATCTGAAATCTTAATGTTAGTACATGTTTAGGAACTTTAATATAAAATATTATTTTACAGTTTACACTAGTTTTTATCGTTATTTTCCTATATTTCTCACATGAGTTAGAGCCTTAATAAAGCAAGATTAAAGTCATCTTTCCTAACACTGTGCTGGAGATTTTCTCACCAATGTGTGTTTTTGTTGGTCTATTGTTATTGCTAAACTAGTAGATTACCTACATGTCAGGAAATTAAAATATTTCTTGACATATTGATTAGGTACTAAATATCTTGGGCAATGATTAAATAGTACTGAACATTATATTTTTTACAAAATCCTGGTTCTAGGAGTAGAGTTGGGGTAAAGAGAGGCACCTTAATACCTAGTAAGGGGTAGTTACACATTATGTTGTTTTCCATATCTATCTCTTCCATCGGCTTCCCAGGGACAAAGTTTCTTTTGCATCTCCAAGTGAGGAAAAGCATATTAGTTAGAAAACCTTTTCCTGGTGAGAGATCTCAGAGAGAATTTAAATGTGGCCATCAGAATCAAACACATCGTGTTATCTATGATTGGGTACCAGGATAATGCTTTACAATCCCTCCACCCTGATGCACAGAACAGGGAATCACACACAGAAAGAATTAGAATGACCACCTCACATAATAATGTTTCTGTCTGCTTTGTAAGGTGACTGGTTTGATGGCATCAAATTTCTGCACACATTCCTCTTGAAAATGAAAGAAGTCTGGAAAGAAGACACAAAAGTGAATGACACTGCCCAGCATTTACCAGACTTGTGCCTACTGCAAGACCCCCCTACATCTCTCAGAGTACTTGATGCCATGCAGTATGCCTGTGTCTACTGTGTTTAACATAAAAAATAGTGAAAAAATTATTTTGCTTATGAAGAAAGCATGGATTAATGTAATGTTGCGGTTGAAAGAAGCTGAAGAACATAATTCTGAAGTACCTGGTTAGAAATAAAGGTGCAAATATTCTTATGCAAAATGTCTGTGTTGCTACTTCCCTATCTGCATTAACTTTCTTACTGCTGCATATTTGTTCATAATCCCCAATAGTTTCTTTCCATACTAAGAGGGTTAGGATGGTTTGGCTATCACACGGACAAATACACTGTGACAAAATGGCCAAACACAAAGATATAAAGCATGACTAAGAGCAGAGAATGGTGAATAAGTAAGCACAAAATTGTCATCACTGTGTCTTGATTCAGTCAAAGAACCAAAGAGAGAGATCCCAAGCACAAATACAGGCTGGAGACAAAACGGATTGAGAGCAGCCCTGAGGAGAGGGAATTTGAGAACTTAGAGGATTTGGTTAAGGAGAAGGTCAACATCAGACAGCAATGTGCTCTTGCAGCCCAGAAAGACAAACATATCCTGGGCTGCATCAAAAGCAGCATGGCCAGCAGGGCAAGGAAAGGGATTCTGTGCCTTTCTTCTCCACTCATGAGACCCCATCTGATTACTGCTCTGGGGACCCCAGCATAAGACCAATGTGGACTTGCTGGAATAAGTTTAGAGGAGAGTGATGAAACACCTCTCCTATGAGGACAGGCTGAGAGAGTTGGGGTTGTTTAACATGGAGAAATAAAGGCTTTGTTGGAGACCTTATAACAATGTTCCATCACCTGCAGGGGGCTCACAGGAATAGAACATGTTGCATGGGGCATTGAGCACATGGTTTAGCATAGGATGTCCCTGTCCAAGGAAGAGGAGTTGGAACTAGATAATGTTCCCTTCCAACCCAAACCATTCTATAATTCCATAATTCTATGATTTTATGATTTTAGTTATCATACGGAAACATAGTCTGAAGTATATTTTCCTCATGTTCAGGGTAACAAACACACTAATTGACTTGTTATAATTTTTGTTCTTCAGAAAGCATACTAATTTGTGTAACTTAGAAAAGCATAAAGAATTCTTTCTTCAAAGAGATAAAAGAAAGATGTACTGTGTGGTGTGATTCAAGTCCATGAAAACAATTTTGTGTGATACGTAACAAATACTGTACCATTTAAAGCACAGCATTTATAGGTCTTCAGCTAATATAACTTTATGGAACTATATCACAAGTAAAGTTATGATGGTGACAATGGCTCCTACTGGACAAGTCCAATCTATTGTTTTTTTCTTCTTTATGAAAAATTAGTGCAATCTATGCTTTTTTAGGGTTCTAAGAGTTTGCAGTCTTCTTCTGAAGGCAGATTTGGGGCATTCAAAAATTACACTATGCCCTGATAAGAAGAGTTAGGGTTTCTAGTGTAGTCAGACAATTGCTTGTAAAAAGAAAGGAAGTCTTGCAACATTAGTGGTTCTTGAAAACTAATTTATTGGCTAGTTTTCACTTTAAGACAAGTATGAGTCATTTAATAAGATCCCAGGGGTGAGATAGTGCATGTAGTCTGTGTGCAGGCTGCATGTGCGTGCATCTGAGAAACCCACTTTGCCTGATTGACACTTCACTGCTTAACACTTGGCTCTTTGTAACTTGTTTATCCAAGTGGATGATATATTCTTGTGCAGCATGGCTTTTGTGAGGAATAAATTGTGGTAGTCCAAGCCTATAATTTAATTTCAGCAACAGGCCTTCAGGGACCAGAGTATTTGCTCTACCTTGACTTTGCTTCTCCTTTCTGAAGTACTTCACTCAGGATATGCACACCCACTCACCTCCATGTTTAGCAAAGTGTGCTCATTGTCCTGTATTGAAATCGCAAAGGTCGGGGCATTGAACCATTAAATATTCAATTTATTCATGTAGGTACATTACACGTGTTTCAGTGTTTTCTTAAATGATTTGACATTAGCAAAAGAACACTAAGGCAAAAGAAACTGTGCAGGAGAGATAGGCCTTTGGCAATACACAACAACAAATCATAACAGATATTAAAACCAGATTTAATATACATATTGTTGTAAAACCTCTTCCTTCATTACAGTAGTAATAGCTACTGATGGCTATTATGGCTCATGCAATTTGCTGTACATCGACTTACAAAATTCTATTAAACTTCTTGATAAAAATTCTGTTATAAATTAATTCATTGATGTCAAATCAACATCTTTATATACATTCAGCCTAGAAACACAATTTTTTCTAGTGTGATTCTGTACCACCCTGATTCTGAGAGCTCTTACTAAAGCTGAACTAAAACTGATGTGTTTTCCTTTTCTTCATTTAAAGCAGGCTTTCTTTCAGCTGTTTACTAATTTACTGTGTCTGCTTTTCATAAACACTGAAAAGTTAAAATTTATTGAGCCCAACATTCACTATCTTTCAGTATCTAAGTTATAGATATAAGGTATATTTGTAGCTGTGAGTATACATGAGAGAAATTTGTTATATTCCCTCAAGGGATAAAATGTCACTCCAAAATCAAGACTATTTTGAAAAATATATGAGCATATATTACATAATAAAAGAATACTAAAAGCAAATTGATAAAAGAATACTAAAAAAATTTTGGACTATAAAATATAAATTACTTGCAGGTGTCTTGTGAAAATCATGTACCTCTCATCCTTTTCCCTTTCAGGATTCTGCTGGCATAAAGAATACAAAGACATAAAATAACAATTTTCATAGTAATGGACACCTTCCAAAAGATTAAAATTTTGCAATTAGAAATATATGCTGCAAATTAATATTCTCAGTATATACTGCTCTGAGAATTTAGCAAAGCAAAATTTTACAAATGATTTCTTTAAACTTTTAGCAAGGAACAGTACTGACCTGTAGAGATAGAATGTAAGGAAGATGATAATTTAGAGGCAAAATCTACCAACCTGCTTGTATTGACCAATTTTTTACTCTGAAGTTGTCCTAGTGAGATCAGTAGGATTACTGGAACAGTAATGCCCTACTTACTGAGGGCATTACTGTGAGAAAACCTGGCAGCATTTGGCCTTTAATATGCCTTACTGGCCAAAATCTTCCTTTTTTTTCAATTCTTGTTTTTGTGTGTGTGTGTGAGTGTGTGTCTGTGTGCATGTGTGTATAGATGTCAAACAGCTTCAGTGTAGCTTTGGGAAATGTAGCTTTGGAACCTGGAAGTTTCTATACTTATTTTAAAGAGAAGACTTCAGGTTTGGTCATTTATTTTGAAAATGTTTTCTTTTATTCTGCAATTAGATTTATGAAAACCATTTTTAGAAATAACACAATACTGGGACATACTCTTTTTTTTCTTTTTCCTGTAAGTATATATGTCTTGCAACTCACAGTAACATTCTCCTCTTAGAAGGATGAGACCTTTTCTTCTCTTTGTGAAACCAGAAAAATATCATCTATGTTTGCTCTTATTCACTCTTGAACCACTGAAAGCAATGCAAAAAATGGCATTGATTCAGTAAGAGTAGAGCCTTGACCCTGACATTCTGAGCCCTCTTAGGGACAGTGTTGCCCTTTAGTGGTGCTTGACATAGGCCTGGATCATGCCCTGAGTACATGTCATTTGCAAAAGGTGAGGCACTTCACAATTTATTTTCTCTTCAGGAACTGGGCAAGACTTTCTTGCAACTGCTTGGAAGGGAATAGAGAGTTGGGTTGAAATAATCACGAAATCTTTTGCTAGAGAAAAAATTCCATTTTGAAGCTAACATGTTTTTCTTTTTTTGTATTAGTTGCTGCTGCTGCTGCTGCTGCCATACACTTGTCTTTGTTGCAACTTCCATGTGCCTGAACACGATTGGTTGGCTCCATGTTCTCATGCTATTGTTCAAGATGTTTCTATGGAGAGTGATTTAATTTCACTAGATTTGTGGCTTTCTCCTGCTGTGCCTGTATAATGGCATTGAGGCAGATTGTTGAAAGGAAGCGTCTCAAGCCAGGTGGAGTTAATTAAGCTGAGGTAGGTACCCCCAGTCCTTCTCACATGCAAAAGAGTATAGAGGAAACCTGGCAGCTGATGATATAACAAATGTAAATATATTTTTGATGACAGAATATGTCATGTAAAAATAGTGAAAGCAACTGAAAACTAAGGCGATGTACTGTCTGCTTAAATTGCAATTCCCACTAAGAAAGGAGTAATTTATTTGCTGTGAATAAATGAACAGTCACAGGGCTTGAGAAAAACTCACAAAGACTTAAAACGAGAGGACCTGATATACATGCAAGAGAGACACAGGACCCCCCTCTTCACCTCCCTGCAAGGGTCTATGTTATGCTCACACACTGTTGATAATGAATTTGGAAATTCCTCTAGCTTCTGACTTGATAAAAAGTTACAGAAACATATAAAACACACACAAAAAAACCAGAAGAAATCCTATATTATTTGCAGCTCATTCTGTTGGGGAATAATCGTGTGGGGCTCAATATTTTCCTGAAAACAGCTAAAATTTACAAGCTGCAGAAACAAAGACTTGCTTCAACTGTATTTACAATGACAAACTGTCATGAAAAAACAGAGAGAGCAAGGTACATATAAGGAAATCTCATGCTATTTTAAGTAGAATCAGTGGAGGAAGTTCTTTTAACTTTTGCTTACATGAGCATATTTTATAAAATTAGTGTAGCTCAGTTCAAGATAGTGTGATAGAGTCAGGTGAGAACAAGCAGAAACTTGTAGATCATCTGCAGTAAAGAATGGAGCTAAGAGTGGTAAAGAAACTCTGTGGATCTGGAGCTTGATGGGTTGAGAGGCAGTGAAAAGATGAAACTGGGAAACAGCTAATGGCCACAGCATGCTTTTTGTCTTGATGAACTAATTTCCCGGTGGAATGTGTTTTGCTGCAGGAGTATGTTTGGTATGAAAATTAAATGGAAGCATAAGCAGTTTATCTAAGGTATTTTATCTAATCTCTGTGTATATTTTAAATCCATCAGAACAGAATCTCAGCACTAACAGTCTTTTACAGCAAAGCAGTCAGAGGACTGAAATTAACCACTCTGCTTACATCATCTGAACATTGCATGTTTTTCCCTTGTCTTATACTCCGAGGGAATACTGTTGGGTCACTCAGAGGTGACTGCGTCTATGCAAATGAAAAGAGATGGATCTTCACTTTCACTTGAAAGGTCCCATGGTCCAGAACTTATTCTAATTTTTTATGAAAAGAAATTTTCTGTCTGTAAAGCAGACAAAGGCAGTTGCCAAGATCTTAACCCTGGCCTCTGTCTGTCACAGTTACTAAGACTACAGCTGCCACACTGGGGCAGAGTGAGCAGCAGGTATGAAGGAGTCATGGCCTAGTTCTTTCAAGACTTTGAAGAATAGGGCCAGCATTTGGCCTTGGAGTGGATTTGATGCCACCCAGGTAGAGAGAACAACAGAAAGATCATCAGAATGACGTGCTCTTTTTGTGCTGCTGAACTTAAGACATGCACTGAATAAGATGATTGCAGCCAAGTGTTTCTCATATTTCTGATTCCTTCTTAAGGGGAGAGAAAAGAGATAGTTATGAAACTTGTTTCCTGAGTAATTTATTAGATAATGGATTTCAGAGTGATGTGGCAGTGGTACATAGCAAGGTATTAAACGTATTTGTAGTATGAGTTGTAGTTCTGGGCTTTCAGCTTTCTAGGAGTTCTTATGATAAATACAGGGAGAAGAATCCTGGAGTTACTCTGCCTCCTGTGTCTGTTGTAACACTAACACATTTCTTCAGTTCTCTCTGTTTAATCTATTGATTATGAACTTGTCAAAGGTAATAGAAGAAAAATTCTTTAGATCAAACAGACTTGTGAGCTAGTTAAGCTAACATCTGGGATTAAGGCTAGGTTTTACCTACTATGAAGTAAGAGAAGTGTTAACCCGCACACAGAAACAAAATAATTCAAGCAAAAATTTGGAGGTGAAAAGGAAAATAAGGATATAATGGTCAAATAATGTTTTTCTAATGATAAATTTTCAAAGCTGCATTGTTACATTCATTTTATAAGATAATATATAGCATCCACAATAATTTCTTTGACCAAAATAGTTGAATTTATAATTTTTGAGCTAGAGTTTCAATCCCACCCCAGCTATTTTAAAATCTAAAATTAGTTTTAAACACATCACTTATTCTTGTTTTACTTAATTACTGGTGTTCTTCTGAAACTCTTGAAAGACTAGGATTGCCCATGAATGCACCAAGTACAATAACATATTATTCAGTATTTCAGACACCTTCATTCCTAACTCAGAAAGAACTCATTATGTCTGAAGAAGACAACTTTATGGACCTTCATCAGGACTGCAAGTGAGAAGTTTAATTTTCTAGGAACTACAAAAGTTTTTGGAAGTTCTCTGCATGAATTTTCAGAACCTGAAATAACTTCAAAAAATGTCAGGTGGAAATACTGTCTCTGTACCAAACTGCCATACACGCAATTGTTTTCACATAGAAACAAGGTCATTTTTTTATTTATATCTGGCTCACTCAACTTCTACTCTGCTATTTAGTGATGGGCTCAACATTAAGAGAACCTTCCAGTGTCCAGAAAATAATTTTTCAAAATACTATTCCTCATAATCACACTGCCTGTAAAAGTAGCCAGCTTGTAAAACTACAGGTTGTTCTGACAGAGGGTGAAAAGTTACTACACTGAATTCAATGACAAACACCTAGAGAGATAGTATTTCACTCATGATGTTTCACAATAATATTTTATGACTCTAAAAGAAGTGGTGATTGTTCATAATTGAATTGTGATTACAGATGAGAAGCAATGAGAAGAGACAGTGAAAATGCCATTTATGTTTAGAATAAGGTAAACAACAATGAGTTAGATGAAAAATTAAAACAGGAAAGCAAATAAATTATTTCATTTTTCAGAGGCTAAGATATCATATTATTTGAAGGACCACATACTTGACCTTTTCTTTCTTTTAATTTATCTTTTTTTTTTCTCTACAGATTACATCAAAAACAAAACCCTTATTTTGGACATTCATGGGGAAAAAAACATCAGCAAAATGTAGCAATTAATTTTTAGCAAGTCCCAAACTATAAGAAAATTGTGCTATATCACAGTTATTTTTTCTTAAGTCATTTGGGGAAGAACACCTTTAAATTTGGGTGCATATCAGACTTAGAAGAATGAGACTTGTGCAGTTTTTTACTGCTAAAATTGTTGTAATGTTATTAAGAACAATTCTAATTTTATATATATATATATATATATATATATATATATGCCCTCATCTGAGCACTTTCTACTTCCTGAAAATGTTTATTGTAAAGGAAATTGTGTTATCATGACCATTCTTCCATCTAGAATGATTAGGCATGGAAAGCTATTACAAAGAATAAAAGCAGGAGGAAAAACAATAGAGTTGAAATGTAGCATACTGTAAAAAGCTGAAAGTATAGTGCATTAGTAAAAATTTGAATGAAAGAAAGAAAGAAAGAAAAAATGTGCATCCCTTGAAGAGGCTTGAAAAACTGTCAGCTTTTAGCAGCAAGCCAATATTTCTGTTTGTGGGCTCAAGGGACTGTTAAATAACAAGCAATTATTTCAGGCAGGAGTAGATGTAAATGGCAGCATTCAAAAACCTATGAAAAGATACTGGTAAAACTGGTTTAGTACCTTTAGAATATTGTGACTGTGCAGTCCTACATATCACCAGGAAGATTTATTCCCTGGAGAAAGATCAAATAATAACAGGATATTCATCAGAGAGACAAAATGATGAAGCCAACCAAATTGTGTTACAGAATGACACATTCAATACTAAATGATATATTAATTCTCTCTAATGAGTTGAAGGCAACAAATAAATAAGACTCAAAACTTATTTTCTGCTTAAAATTGAACATGAGGTGAACATTTAAATTGCATTATTAGAGTCTTGTTTTTAAAGTTAAGTTATGAGTTTGGGGTATGGGGGTGAAACCAGTGATAATCCTATACAGTAACTCCCTGCTTGTACAAAAAATGGAAAAGTGAAGTGCACTACTTATTTTTTTTGTAGGGCACGTCAAAAAAATATAAAATCAGTAGTGAGAAGCAGGTATCAGATTTTGAAATTTTCTTTTAATATTTTATTTTTGGCTGTACATTAAAGAGCTGAAAGTTCTTGTAATTTTGGGGACTTGAAACAATACATACAGTCTAGATAGTCAGTGATCTTCTGTTTTATTGACAGATGCAGTAAAGATTCATATAGGTGGAAGTAATTCTGAAAGTCTTGCCATACTTTATGTATATAATTTGTTATTAATTACTTTTCCTTTCTTCCTGTATTTTAAAAATAATAATAGTGGGTCTTCATTTGGGAATAGAAAAGGGAAAAGTCAGTTGACCAGCTGTGTAAGAAAGTAACTACTGTCTGGAAGTCAATATAAAATGAATGTATGCACACAATTAAGTATTTTACTTGTGTTATGAATATTGGGAAACAGGAAAGGCATTTACAGAAAGAAGAATTGTCTGACAAATAAAATTATGTGGTTAAAAAAAAAAAAAAGAAAAAAAAGGTAGGATTTAAGACCTTGGTAAATAATGGTAGATATATGTAAATAGAAGCAGTAAATAGCTGCACAATGAGTAGCCACCTGTATCCCAAATATACACAACAGAACTAGCTTCCCAGCTGTATCTGATGTGAATAAAGTATCCATTTGCAAACCTGCTTTAGGCATGAACAAACGTATTTTAAAGGTTGCCAATGTTTAAATTAACTCTTTGGGAAAAGAAATATATTTCCTTTGAGCATGTACAATGCCAAGGTAAATGGCACCCTAATCCCTAATGAAGGCTTATCTGCACTGCCAGAACACAAACTGTGAGAGAAGGAATAAAAATCCCCCAATGCACAGCATAAAACTTCTTTACTCTGTATTGTTTGTGTTCACAGCTGCAAACCTTGCAGTGAGTAGGAGCAGCTCTCCAGACCGTGCACATACAGCAATGCCAAGTGAAGAGTTTTGCAACAGAAATCTATTCTCCTCATCAAGCATGCCCTTGCTCACATCCTTTTCCTTAGTGCACAAACAGCACAGAGAGTGACTGTCTGGGCTCATATAACAAATACAACTCTAAAAATTGCAGCGATTGGAACTTCATGCTTTTGTTCCCCTGTTGATTTGCAATCCTTAATCCCTGAGTACTGAAGACCTCTGAGAATTTATAAATAAATCTGTTAATTATTACGTGTCAAAATTAATTTAAATTATTTTAAAATTGATTTAACACTTAGTATTAGACACTGACATTTCTGTCCCAAGTGGTCTTATCAACACCCTAGTGCTGCAATTTCCTATTTACTTAAAACTGACTGAATTGTTATGCAGGTTATCACTTCAGATTTTTTAAGGATGCAAGGAAGTTTCTCATTTTGTGGAGATTGGAGAGAAAAAAAAAAACACCAACTCAACAACAACAGATAAACAACACTTATGAAAATGTCAATGAGTTGCCATATCTCACAATGAGTGCTGTCTAAATGCTCTAAATAGTATTGAAGCTTTACTATTTCCCCAGCAAAGGTTTATTTCTTGCATCTCTCTCCATCTTTCTTAATCTTTTAACAACATAAGGCTTCTGCCATTTTAATTTAGAATAACAGAGGAAATGTAATGCTGTTTTGCCTGGTTTTCTCAGTGAGAGGCAGTAAAGATAACCCCGGAAAAGAGATTTAGATGTCCAAGTTTAAAGGTTAGCTTCTTCTTTCTTGTTTAAAGTAGATTTCTTTATTTTCTCTATTCAATAAGGGGCTTTTTCGGAAATTTCTAGAATCATCTAGTTCACTACCTCTAGTTTACCCACTTTTAATTATATAAAACCATTTCTTAGAGTTTATTTTATAACAGTTTATTCCATTTATTTATCTCAGTACTTTGGTATAGATTTCCCCAGACATGACTCAAGGCACTTGATACCTCACTTTAAGCTGTTCTCAGGAGAGAGACTCTTCTGTTATTTATATCAAGAGCCTAAAAGACAACTTTCCTGAAGATGCACTCACAATTAAGCTCTATAAACCCTCTACCTTTGTCCATTAGGAGGGGAAGAGAGGGAGGGAGGGAGAAAGGACACTTCCAGAAATATTTTTCTTTAAGATATACTAAGACCTCAAGCTCAGAAACTTAAAAACAACGAAAGGGGGCAAAGAGTGAAGAACTATCACACATGCTCTAGCTATCTGCAGGATATACCTACTTGAATATGAATTCTTTACTGTCACAAAATGATAGATAATGGGACATATGCAACAGATTTTATTTATAGAGAACCAAAGAAAGGAAGAAGGTGGGGAAGGAGGGAGGCAGAAAGCATAATGAAATATAAACCAAAATAAGGTAACATTATCTCTGGAATTTTGTATTAGTTTGACATTGTTAAATTGTTATAGACTATAAATGAAGAAACATCTTCAGTAAAAAAATTAGTTTGAAGGAGTAATGTAGTAATTTTGAGCATAATATATTACTGAGGTAAACATAAACAGTTTACTCTGGGACTAGATTTTAAAATTTATCTTTTTATGCCCATGACATCCATTTCAGTTGGCTTGGTGATTTATGATGATACAATAATAATGCATAATAATAGTGTTAGGGGTAGAAAGTTTTTTAGAGACTTTCTATAGTAACTTACATATTATAGTTCATAATAATAGTATGTGTAAGTTCAGGTGATTTATTGAGCATATCTGTATCAGAGACAGCACTTCTAGACATTTCAGAGACTGTGGTTTTTAAGAAATATTGTCACAATGAAAATTAAAAACTGTTAGGCACTGTTATCTTTTTAAATTTCTTTAGGGTTGGACGAGTAATTAACTTTAATGAAACATTTTGTGTTTTACTGAAAGGACAAGAACTTTGCAGTGTTCACCCATTTGTAATTAATGTAAGCAGTGAGCACTAAAACCTTTCACTGAGATTTGCAGCATGGCTTCTGTGTTTTCTTCTCTGTATCCCAGAGGCTGCTCTCTCCCCCTGCATTTACCTGGGTGATGTCCCTGATGGTGTAGGGCTGGTTAGTCACTCTCTGAGACTATCTAGCAGACTCTCACTCTTTATTCTCATGGAAACTATAACCAACAAAATTGCTCTGTCTCACAAGACTGGAGCCTCTCAGGCAGTATCTGACAGTCTAACATAGCCTGCTAATGCATTATTTCAAATTTCGTTACTTACACTTATGAGTGATAACAAAGTAAATGAAAAGGGGTTGGCTGCATAATGCTGAAAGATAATATTCCTTTTTTATTTATTTTTTAAATTTAATTCCTCTTTTGTGTTAGTCAGCACTGGAGATGCCTAACTCACATTAACAAATGTATTATTGCTACTAAGCATCTGAACAATAAGAGAGAGGAGGCATATGCTGTTTCAATTTAGGCCACCAAATATCATATTGTAACATCAGTCATTCCTGAACAATTTGTTGAGAGTATACAATCTGTTTTGATATGTGCTCTTTTTTTTAATATGAAATTCTGATTGGAAAATACAAGTATGATCTGTAGAAGGTAGGGGGGAAAAAAGTAAAACTGGCAATAAAGATTCTATTGTAAACAAAAATGGTCAAGGAATATCAAGAAGAAATACATTTTCACAGTTAAAAAACAAAGTATGAAAACAGCAAAATTTTTATTTCTGAAAATATGGAAAGATTCAAATTTAATTTATGGGAAGAGGAGTTGTAGGCTTTGTTCAGAGTTGGAAATGTTATTTTCATGCAAATTATTATGATGTGTCAGAAAAATAAAATCTCTCATCTCAGTACAAAAAATGAAAAAACTGGAATATACACCTGAGTGTCTGAGCATAGCATAGTAAATATCCAAATGGGATTTCACAGTTTAAAGTTATGCTCAGGGCAAAAAATGAACTTAATGTAGCAAACAATGCTCATTTTTAGCTACTTTCAGTACCAAAACCCCCCAACTTTTCCAACGTCATTGTTCAAGAAACTCTTAGAAATTCTTTAAGGAATCAGTAACTTGAGATCAAAGGCTGTTTAATCAATGCTGTAGATACATATCCTGGAGGATGCTATTGACCAACACTTGTTGTTCATGTTTACATTTCATGAAAAACTTGAGCACAGAAGCAGAAAACACTCATTACAAAGGTACTAACACTGCTCACTAATCCACAGGGAATTTTTACCAGCCTAATGAATGCATTTGGACCCCTTTTTATGGGAAAGGTATTTCCTTGATGACAACTGAGCAGAGGCTTTCTGAAGGAAAATTCTGATCTATACTGTCACATGCTTTAAAGACAAATATAAGGAAAAATCTGCTTCTTTAGAAAACCAAGCCAAGACAAACCAAAACAAAGCCTCACTTGTTTTATAGAGTAGTTTTCTGACAACTGTACATAGTTCTCACCTTACTAGGTCTCAATGTAGTCTAATATGAATGTAAACCCCAAGAATATTAATGTGTTTTGACAGGAAAAATATGTTAGCATGTACACCGAGTCACAGAATAGTTGGGGTTGGAAGGGACCTCTGAAGATGACCTAGTCTAACCCCTCTGGTAAAGTGTGTCCAGACAGGTTTTGAATATGTTCAGAGAAGTGGACTCCAAACCTCTCAGGGCAACCTATTCCAGCACTCTGTGACTCCCAAAGAAGCTTTTCCCCATATTCAGATTGAACTCCCTGTGTTACAGTTTGTGCCTGTTTCTCCTTTCCTCACTGAAAATCACTGGAAAGATGGACATTGCTGGGCACATCCTCTTAGCACCCACCCTTAAGAGGTCTCTAAACATTGATAAGATCCTCTCTCCAGGCTAAAAAGGTCCAGTTTCCTCAGCCTTTTATCATGAGAGAGAAGTTCCTGTCTCCTAATAATTTTCATAGTCCTTCATTGGATCCCCTCCAGCAGTTCCTTGTCTTCCTAGAACTGAGGAATCCAGAACTGGACACAGCACTCCAGATGTGGCTTCACCAGTGAAGAGCAGAGGGACAGGATCACCTCCCTCAGCCTCCTGGCAATTCTATTCCCAATGCACCCCAGAATATCATTGGCATTTTTTGCCATAAGAGCGCTGCTGCCTCAGAGACAGCTTGTTGTCTGCAAGGACCCTCAGGTCCTTCTCTGCAGAGCTGCTTGCTAGCAGTCAGCCCCCCTGCCTGTAGTGCTGCATGGGATTATTCCTCTCTGGGTGCAGAACCCTAAAGCCTGTTCCTCTCTGCCCAGCTCTCCAGCCTGCTCCCATGTCACTGACTGCTAGAACACACTCTGGGCTATCAGCCACTCTTTCCAGTCAGAAAACTTGCTGAGGGTGCAGTGAGCCTCTTCACTCATGTTGTTGATGAATAGGATACCTGAAATATCAGCAAAGGTCTTTACTGTAGTAAAAAATGCATCTTTATATGGAATTGCTTTCAGATATGCAAGTGATCTGGAAATATGTAATGAATGATCTGCCAAAACAATGGATTTTTAAACTCATTTACAAAGGACTGTTGTTTTGCAGTGATGAGCAGAAACAGACAGACCACCCATAAAAGGCTGGAAGTGGCAGATACCATGGATAGTACTCCATAAGACAATTAACAATGACATGTTTATGCAATATAAAGTAAACCAAAAGTATTAAAATAAAAAATGTTTGTGTGTGCACGTATAAATATAGAATATAAATATATAATCTGTTTGTAACCCTACTATGGGGCTTTCCTGGCAGAAGCATGACCAAATTAAAGAGTTTCTTAAAAAAAAAAAAAAAAGAAACAAAAAAGAAAAAGATAAAGAAAAATGCTGGTCAGAAGCCTCAAATTTTATATTCAGCTTTTTTTGGTTTTCAGTGAGAAATTTGCCCCATTCACAAATATGAATCCAATCACTAACGTGACATTTGTATTAAAGAGAGAAAATAAAATTCTCTGTTGTTAGATCAGTGAGGGAACAGTAACTCATTCTTTAAATGTCAGGGTAAGAATTTATGATCTTTTTCTCGGAAGAGGAGATCCTTAGGCAAAGTGCTTTGCACCTTGGCACAACGCAGGGCCTCTCTTCTCCAGTAAGTCTCAATCAGAGGTTCCACTGGGTAGTATGGCACGGTTTAAGTTGATCTGATCCATCAAGCTACCATTTTTCATCAGCCAACTCAGCTGTCACCTGTTACTCCCCAGGCTGCACCCGACCCTGTTAAAGATCTGCCATGTTAAGGAGTCATGCCATGTCCCAGTACTCACTCTCACATGCAATGCCACATGGCACAGCCATTCCCCGGAGCTGGGGTTCCTGGCATCAGCAGTAACAACTGTTACTTTGCTACTTGCAATTATTTATTTCTCAGAAAACCTTTTCTGTTGTCCTCCCACCATTTTATCTCTAATTTCCATAATTTTAATAAGACGCACAGTAAAAAGGAAAAAAAAAAAGGAAAAAAAGTAAAATCATCATTATGTTAAAGTTAAAAGAATGTGGTGGTTTTGCACAGTTTAGTTGTGTAGACACTGCAATAACATCAGCCATATATGACAAATAAGTGAAGTAGCAACAGCCCAAGGACCTGCCCAGATGTGTTTCCATCAGAAAACCACGATAAGTTTTTGAGGCATATATGGCATTTAAGACTTAATTATGTGGGTGATTTCATCCAAAGCTCTTTTAAACATTGTGACAATGGATTTCTTGGTTTCAGTTTCCTGTAACTTATTGTTGCTACTGACAGCTAGAGCTGTTAATGAGTAGTCTTTGAACTGCAAGTACTGCTATTTTCCTTCAATGAACAAGAAGGTCTACTAAAAGAGGCCAAAATTTCCAAAAGCATATAAATTCCAATCAACACTTCCTATGTATTAATATTTCATGGCAAGAGATCAGACTGAAAATGCCTTTCTTCTATTGTACAGCACTAAGTCATGATTATTTTCATTGAAACAAGCAAGAATTTTCCTGTGAGTAATCCTTTGCAAAGAAGGGCAAGGGAAAAAGTAAGGTTTTCAAAGAATTGTCTAGAAATTTTTTGGGTCAATTAAATCCCATATGATATTTCATAGGGTTTCAAGATAAATATAGGAAAAACAAAGATTTAGTTCCTTGATTTAGCTGCTGGACCTGTTCTCAAATGCTGGATCTGTCACTCAAGAGGGAAAATACTTTTCTAGTGGTCTCTGCTGCTTTATGAGTTATGACTACCAGTTTTTATGTCCTTGTTTATTATCTCCTGGCTGTAGTATTTAATAGGAGTACAGAGTTGCCCACACTCCATTCAGAATGTGGTAGGACTCACAGAAAAAGTCAAACAAATTCAGTTTAATCTCAAGTGATATAAATTTACCTTTTTGGACCACAGGGAACTCTGTCTGGCTTTACAATAAAGTAATGACACAGGTTTGGGTATCTTACCATGAAGAGACATGATATCCTGAAGCCAAAGAAAAACCCTTATTCCCTAGTATTTCTCAGCAGGTTTTCTATCTGAATGGTTTCTTGTGTTTCTTTGCAAGCTGTCATTTCCAAAGGACTCTAGCTAAAAGATCAAAGCAATCATACTTTAGCGGTTAGCTAAAAAACCTTGTACTCACTCATTAAACAGTGTTGAAAAATAGATATTTTCTTTTATAACTATAATGAAGTTTCAGAGCCTGAAGAATCAATTCCACATCAAAGAATCACTGTCATGATAAATACATATTTTTTCTCCTGTCTAACAAAACTTCATGGAAGGATTTGTGACATATTAAAACATCAATTTGCGAGAAACATTTATTCTGAATTTTTAAGTAATTAGATTCAAATCACACACAAGAAATTTTTTTATATCAGACATTCCTAAAGGGATGAAACAAGTCAAAACCACACTGCTGTCATCAGTAGGCAGCACTTTAACAACAGAGAAAGGCACTGCTGAGTTTTTCTATACATAGGCTACAAAATTGATACACAATCTACAATAAAAGGAGATTAATTTATTTCTGTTCTGTGTGAGTGCCAAAATAACCAGCTGTACACAAAGAAACACGTGGCTCAAGTAGGTAGACAGATCACCTTGGTTAGACAAAATAATAAATTTTACCTCTGTGGTGGTACTCTTTATGATTACAGGGAAAACAATTTAACACTGTTAAAGAGGAAAAGATTTTGCTTCCATCTCCCAGTTAAATTCTATCTATAGTTTAGGTAACCTTGTGCATATGCGCATGTGTTTTTTAGTCCTGAAGGTAAATTCTCTCTGGAGGCATTTTCATCAGCATATAAATAAAAGGACAAATACTATGGTGCTTGTTTTCTGGTGAGCCAGACACATATATATAGCATATGTCATATGAATAAAGTGAACAGAATTTGCTCTATTCATTTACATAATCTATTTTGGGAAAATTTTCAAATCAAAAAAAAAAGAGAGCATTTCTTGATTCTGATGATACACTTCAAAATTTGCCTATGCAGAAAATAAAAATCCATGTCACTAACTATGAAGGTCATTGATTATAAATGATCATGAATTTTTTTTCCCCAGCTCATGTGTATGTACTGTATTATTAGACACTAGATCTGAAGTGCTGAGGGAAATAAAACATCATCAACACTTAACATATATTGTTTCAGACTGCACGTTTTGGAAAGCACATTAACTATTACTTGGGATTTTCAATGTGGTCTTTAAAGCCTTACTACTAGTAAATAATTTCTTGAAAGAAAAATGTGATGTTCTGCTTCTCCCCCACCCCATGGAAATAAACTGAGTTTTCAAAGAAAAATACCTGCTGTTTATTCTCTTCTTAATTGATCCAGTATAAATCCTACATCTGCTTGTGTACTCTTATAAAATGTGTCTGTTCTATTAATGACTGACATTGATTCCAAAATTTGGTATATTTGGTAAAATAGTATAGGATTATTTTAATGAGGAAAACTTTAACAGATTTTTGCAATCCTATCCTAGTTTCAAGGTATCACTAGGTGAAGGTGAGAGAGCTCTCAATCAACTTAACAGTTGCTCTACTTATTTTTGCCAAAAATACTAGAGTGAAGATGCTGTGGTGTATCTGATGAGTGACAGTGTGTGGGAGGAGACCCCAAACACAGATGAAATCACAAAAATACTTCATGATGTGGCATTGTTACCTTTTAACTCTACTCATAAAAGGTAGTTTAGGACACACAAGAGTATAAGTGGAATAGCAATTTTTAGAGAGTTTACTGCCATCCTCCACAACCCAAACTGAAGAAATGGCACTCCCTACTTCCTTAGGCTGTTGAGATCAGAAAATAATTGGTGTTATGACTATGAATCACAACCAAGTTACTGTCAGAGAAATGTAGTTTATTTAAGCCCCTTTTTAATATCCTTTCCCCCAGCTGCATGGATATATTAGTAAGCACTTACATCATGGATACTGAAAATAACTCTTTTCCTGTTATGATTTAGATCACAATCTACAATTTGCTAATTCTGATTTTTTTTTATGCTTGAAAAATAAGTTGAAATTTTAAGTCTTGAAAATTGTGGTTAATATCTTTGATTTAAAAGACCACTGATTAAAACATTTTAATTTTTCATAAGACATGAAATAAATTATGACAACAATATTTATGATAAAATTAATGATTAATTTCTTGTAGATCTCTTATAGAAATGCACATGTAAGCATACACGTTGGTGCATGTTATTTATGTACAGTATAAAGCATATACTGTATATATAAAGCATTTTCTTTATTTTAGCATTATAAATCAAAAAACCATTCTGAACTCCATAGATAGCTCCTATATTCTGACATGCTTTTTCATCTTCTTAAATAGATCTCCTTAACATGTTTTCCCTAAAAACACAAGCCCATCTACTTTAGTTTAAATAAAGGGTTGAGTATTATATTTTTAATGGTGAAGTTGCAACAGAAGTTTACTGGAGATGGTGAAATCTAGCTAGTGTTTGGGATAAACTACTTGTCACTGCGTGTGATGTCTGGGTGACTTAACCTGGCTCTAGATGTAGCAGTCAGTACAGAACATACCTGAAAAGCTTTAAAAACAACTCTGCCTCCAAAATGCCGACTAAATAAAGAGATATATATGTATATCAAATATACATATTACATTTATATAAGAAGTTATTTGAGCTATATAAGCATGCATTTAATTAATCACTTTATTTCTTGAATGCTATTTTGTACTTATGAGTGAAAAAGATAAAAGGATCTGATGACTCTGAAGCATCTTCTTCTTAACTCTTTTTACATTTGATCCTGTACTGTTGACTGACAGATTAATAATTTTTAAATAGATTAAACAATTGATCTCAACATTTTATGAACCAGGTAAAAAGCTTTCTGATATTTTTAGCTATACACACTCTCTTAAATGTTAAGGAAAATTGGGTTTAGATTTAAATATACTAAGCTGAAATGGTAATTTTTTGTTTCCTCCATAAAATAGCTGATCTGGATTTCTCAAGCATTATTATAATGAGCTATTTTCTTAGTGTCCTAAGAAACATATAGATATCTCAATTAAAGCATTATCTAACAATAATGCTGACACACTATAAATGGCTCTCTCACAGAATTGGTTTGTTTAGACATTTTTATGCTCTTAGAAACCTTATCAGGTATGAACAGCTAGCCTTTTAGATGATGCAACTCCTGTTAGCAAGGATTTATCAAGACTGTGGGATACAAACTCTATTTTGTAATAAAAACTCTTAGCTAATCTGCTTTAACCACTGCTGAGCACTCCATCACCACAAACAAATCCTGCTATTTTAATGGTAGATTTCAGATGCATGTTAAGGTTAAATAGTGATAGAAGGGTGCTAAATGAAGTCTTATCAGGTTACCAGGCATCAGAACTGTGATAAAGCTTCCTCAGGATAGTATCAAATGGAACAAGGGTCTATTCAGAAATGTTTGACAGAAGACACACCCTTGCAGTGGGACCTGTCTAATTGACAGCATGGCTTAAGTGTGGAATTTCTGATACACAGAACCTGGTCACTGCCTCGACTGCAGCAGTCTGTGCTGTGTTCAGGCTATTTCAAGGTCAGTTCTATGAGTTAACTAAAACCAGGGTTCAGTATAAGCAGGCAAATTTTGAGGCAGCAAGCTTCTCTTATCTTTTTTTTTTTTTTTGGCCTTTTGTCACCATCAGAAAAATATGTAAGGTTCATAAATAATGAAGTGTCATGCATTTCTGAACCTCAGTGACTTTTTTTTTTAAATTATTTATGCTGGACTGATTTACCATCTCTTTCCTTAATTTTTAGGCAGGGCCTTACCTCTCTCACAAGTTCTCAGGATGACCTCATCTTCAAAGTGATTCATGGAAGGAGAAGATATAGACAACTGGACACATGCAGGAGTCATCTATTTAAATGAGTTTTAATTTTGGTGCTTTCTGTTTGGATGTCCCACTTCTGTTTCTATATGTCCTTACAAAGCTTTGTTGCTATTGAACAGAATTTTATTTATCAAAAGTTGACAGTGAAGTAAGTAAAGAAAAATTTAAATGAAGTGATATTGTTTGCTCTTGGTCTCATTCCATGGACATGGGAACTGTTTAATTTACAGAGATGACATACTCCCATATGTCATTCCACAATAATCTTTGTGTAAGAAAATGCTTATTTGAGAATTGCAGAGTATACAAAATAATGGCTGGAAAGAAATGGCAAGACCAAAATATGAAGGTTTTGAGGTGTTCAGATAAAAAGCTGTACCACTGGTTGTCACCTTCTGACCTTCCTTGAAAGATAAATATCAGATGTTTTAAGCATTTAAACATACAAAGGGTTGAAAGAGAATTAGAGCAGAATGTGGTTTGTTTTTTTTCTTTTCCTTCCAGGCATGTGTTTACTGTTTGCAGTAAAAAAAATTCTATAAAGAGTGTTCAGTAGAGCCTATAACGTGCTAGTGGCCCTCTTGAAAACATTTATGAACAGCAAAATGTGTTGTACTTAATCAAGTAGTTAACATTAAATCAAGATATTATTTGTCTCAGAGAGTGCAAATTTGCTGTTGAGGCAGATTAACTGAAAGAAAGCACAAGTCACAAAAAACAGAGAGGAAAATCAGAGGCTCTGGCAAAAGAGCTCCATGTAAACAAATGATGCTGGCTCAAAAGGCAAGCAAGATTTAAAAAGGGAAATATAATTTTTAAGAGAAAAAAAAAGTATGTGTTTGGTACAGGAGTAAGGGAGCAGAGTATTGAAAGGGTACAGATAACAGGAATGTAAAGGCAATATTGCAATGCATGGCTCTGGAATGGTGTCTTTCTGCACATATCCAGCTACCCAGTAAACTACTAATTGCTAAAGAACAGAAAGAAGGAAACTGAACTGAGGATTTCTAGACTGAGCTAGAAAGCTTCTTAAAGAATTTAAGAAGTTTTGAAAAATGAGATTTACATGTTCTATTGCACAAATATGGCTGTATAAATAATTGGCCCAGTATTTGTGCTTAGAATCTTCTTTCCATTGCATCATTTGAGATATGATGAAAACCAGATACAACTAAGAAACGAATGCGGTTAGCAATGCTTTTACCACAGAAGGGAAAAAAGGTTTCAAACACCAACTCTCTTCAGGGCTTTCTTGAATGCTTTTTGTGTTGTAAATTTTGGAAAGTCATGCCAGCTTTTAGAGTACACTACTTGCTTTACAAATACTCTCGTGCAATATAAGACTTCAATAGATGTACCTTAGAAAATCAAAGGTCTTCTGGTCTATATTACATGTTCTATGTAAATTGGAACAGTCCTCAGTGCTGTTAGTAGTACTTTAGTTGCATAAAGAAGTATACAGTTCATTAGTTACTATAGTCAATTCCCTTTTTAATCTAGTTTGATAAAATGGGAAACACTGAAATGGAAGGGTGCTTTATTTTCCATTGAAAAGTGGAATGACAAGCAGAATAAGTTGTTTGCATCCATTCTTAGGGGTTAGGAATTGTTTGACTCCTCTTAAAATTCTGAGTGAATTTATTTGAGTTTTCATCTTGATTTGGGTTTCATTTTTTGTCTTTGACCATAAGAAAATAAATATATGCATGCTACTAAACAGTAGCAACTTAAACAAAAGCTCAGAATTTATGTTCATGTTTTCCTCCAGACAGCATTCAAAATTCTCTTACCTCTACAGGCAAAGTGTAACAGACTGGAAGGGTAAAGTTCTTAATTTTTGCACCAATTTTTATGTATTATAATGTACAAAAGTTGGGGTCTTTTTCGTTTATTTGTTGTTTAGTTTCTTCTTGAAATACTAAAATAGCTAATGTTTTCTGCTGCTAGAACAGGAGGAAATTATAGCATAAATCTGGAGTAAAAAGAAAGAAGTTCGTATAAAGCAGTAAGATTAGAAGAAATTTTGTTATAACATTGTTTACAGACAGATATTCCTAGGGATTTTAATTATTGATTTGAAGACCAAAGTATTTTTAAAAGCATGTAAATTTTATTGACCATCATCTTAAGTGTGCTCAACTGATATCAATATCTGCATGTACAAAGAAAGAATGCTAGAAAGAAAATTTAGGATTATCCTGCCAAATTTTTTGTCTGGATCTGAATATTGAGGAAATTTTCTGAAAGATATACAGCTATGTATATTCATTATTTACAATATCAACATATTAATAAAAAAACCCCCAACCAAATATTCTTCTTTCTGTGGTATATTAGACATCAACACTCTAGTGGCAAAAAATGAAGAGAAATTAAAATTTAGAGTAAATTTGGGTAACATTGGATATTTAAAAGAAAACCCAAAAATTTTGATGAAAATATAATTGCAGGAATCTTAAGCATTCTTGTGATAATATTTCCGTATTTTTTATACTTCATATGTTAGGATAACACTGTTCTTAAAAACAGTAATTTTTTGTCATTCTGGGTTTTTTTGCCATAGTGACCAAGAATTTTGTGCAACTTTGAGATAATTCAACAAAATTACTTGACTCATTCTGCCTTTAGAAGATTATCTGTTCCCCACTGATGTCAACTTTTGACATCTGTGTGTTCTGTGTACACAACTTGGTACATATTTAATATATCAACAGCAGTGGTAGTCATGGGTATCTGGGGATCATTTTACTGACTGCCAAAGTGCACCCACCTCTTGGGGAAAAGTTATTCCAACATAAACAGTTTTGATATTGCCAACTTGCACAATATTTGATAATTTTTCTGTAGCCCAGATGTTCTCTAGTCTTCGCATATGCAGATATAGCTTTTATTTGGCAAAAAAAAAAAAAATAAAAAAAGGACTTTTACTACTCAGTGGAGGAGTTTGGGGCAGACTGTAAAATTAAGCTTGAAGCATTAAAGGATTTTTGCCACAACCCCCCACAACTACTTAATATAAAGTGATCATCCTTTTTTTTATTATTATTAGGCATGATCTGGAGGGGAGGAAAAACTGATGCAGGGAACTTGGGAGAGCTCTACTGTGCCTTTTAAGTCCTTAATATTATGGATGCTGTTCTTTAGGAAGAATAAGCAAACATGGCAGGTATTCAAACTCTACTCAGTGTAATTCTAGTTGCATAAAGACATTCAGGTTTATTTTCCTACAGACTTCTGGAGACCAAGGCCACTTTTTTTTCAAATGTAATGACTTCCATGCCACAGAAATAATTCCATGTTAAGTACTTTCTCTGCTTTAATGAACCTTAACTAATTAGAATATAAAATAAGAATCTTGAAAGTTTTGTTCATGCTGGCACCCTTGACAGACAAGACATCGGTCTGCTAACAGCATTATAAAGTTTACATTAATTGTGTTGCTTTTTTGTCTTACATTTATAAGGTGATATATTACATATAAAAAGTTTCTTTAAAAAACCAACATATTTTCTTAATATACTCAAGGGTGAAATCATCACAGCTAAATTTCTTTGCTAATAACTTGAGACAGCATGTGTTCAAAATAAGTTATCACAATAAAAATGGTTTAATGAAAGTTTCCAATAGTACTTCTGAATTGAACTTGGATTTAGCTGAGAAGGTTTTCTCACAACTCTGTATGCTTCCAAAGAGAGAGGTTAATCCTTAGGAATGCTAGAGAATCACTGGGTAAACTGATAATAGTACATTTTTATGATTCTGTCAAGTATAGCCACAATTAAAAAGTCCCTTTGTGGACTGAACACAAAGGCCTTGCAAGCCGCAAGTGGTCTGTGGGCTGTGATACAGAGAATCTTAAGCTGGTGGATATTGACGTAGCCCTATTAAAGTCAATGGCATTAACACCTCTTTTATACTAGCTAACAATCTGGCCTGTGATCTGCCCCCTACTCTCTCCATTATACACTGTGTTAACAGATTGTCAGACATCCCTTGAGAGAAAATGTATATCCTGCTAGACAAACTACTTTTACATCTACACATGATTTTCAAACCAAAAGTTTGATCTGAAGCCCAGTAAAATAAAATAAACTTCTAGAAAAAGTGCTTACTTTCTAACATTTTCCTTTTCCTTTTTCTTTTTTCTAAGTTCTAATCTAGGAACAGTAAACTAGGAAGTCAAAGACAGCCTCAATAGAGCTATTATTTCCCCTCTTGCACAGGTGGTAGACTCAGTTTTTCCCCTCCCAGTGTTACGGCCAGTGCAGCTGTATCAGAGCATGTATAATTAATTAATTATACATGCCTTAGTATATAATTAAGTATAGGGGTGGTGTAGGGGGATACGTCAATGACTTTATAATCAATGACTTTATAGAAGAAGAGAAATAGGAGGCATTCTGTAACTCTGATTCACAGTTTGTAGGTTTCTCCACCCCCTGGGGCAATGCAACTGCCCTCTGTAATTGAACCCTCAGCTTGTACCTCTTTTTTTTTTTTTTTTTTTTTTTTTAAACAGCAGAACAACAGCATCAATGAATAAAGAGACCATGCTCTAGAGTTCAACTTCAGCCAAGTTGCAATGACAAGAGACTAAGATCTCAGAGGTAACAAAACTGAAGGCAGTGACTGCTGAATAAGCGTGGAGTGCAAAGCAAGACATTGCCAGTGCAATTAGAAGTGCAGCAATGAAGTTCAGCACAGATGAGATCTAGTTGCAACACTGGATCGCATGTACATGGTAGGGTTTTTTCCATGTGACTGAACTCACCCTTACTAGAATTTTAAAGCCTGTAAAGAAAGAACAACCACCCTGGAAGAGAAACTCCAGGCTGTGTGGTTGTGTTGAAGTCTGACAGGACTGCAAACATCTGTTTAGATGATAAACTGTAATTCACGTGATTTGGTTTTTATAGGGTGTATTTAAGCACACAGTTCTGACATCAGTCTCTACCTTCTCTCCCATATGTGCATCTTGAGCATCTCCTTGCTGTCATTATTCTGAAAGAGAAACAGAGAATGGGGTAATTTTTCTTCTGTCAGTTGTTGGAAGGCTAATGAATATCTTTAGCTTTTTGTATTTTCATTTCCCATATGCTGGGAAAAAATATATTAGTAAAAATTTAAGTAAAGATTTCCTTCACCATGGGAAAAAAAAGGACAGGAGGCCAATGTTCTTAGAAAAAAGTGAATAATCAGAAATAAGTTGAAGCTGAATGACTCTGCCAGTTTTATGGGACAGCATTGGCCTTGATTTTAATACCAGCTGTCAGACATCCAGTTTAGTATATATCTTTGCCTTTCCATCATTGAAAGTGTAAAGACACCTCTTGGTTATTGCTCAGATGAGAAAATATGTGTGTAAGGTTTGTTGTAATTCATATGTGGCAGTCTTCTGTGTATCAGCAAGAGTGTGCTGAAAATCCTTGCAGACTATAGTTTTTGCAGTAATTTTCTTGGCTACAAAGGGATTTTCTTAAGACTTCAGACGAAAGTGGAATGTCTGGGGGCTGGTTTTTTTGTAGTGAAAATGGTATAAATGTGGATGAGTCCATCCTCTCAAGACACATCAGTCTCAACATGATTATTTATGGCTTAGGAAGTTTCCTATATTAGAGTATTTCAGAAAGACATGGAATAATAACATCCCAAATACTATTTCCTGTATTAGTTCAGTAATGGTGTGATTTAAAGCTACCTACACATGCACACACAACTGCTTTACCCCCAAACTCATTAAAATACAGTATGATTTCTGATATTTTCACAAGAAAAACACACTGCTACACAAGGCCAAATGACTAGTTTCCATCCCAAAGCTGTTACAAAGCAAATTCTCAATAACTATGTGTGGTGTTGGGTTTGGTTCCCCTTCTTAAATCCCACTATCTAATGGAAGTTACTTCTATTTTTCTAGATTTTTTTCTCTCCTTTCAGGTTATTTTTTAATAGTAGTAGAAACAGCTACCAGTTCAAGCTACCTTAATATCAAGGTAAAGCATTGGCTGTTAAGAGCCTGTTTTCTTTCTGTGTTAACAGTGCAGATGCTTCTTCTGCTCCTGCTGTTTGAACAGCAGCTGAGCCATGCAGGAGAAAGCACTGCTGCCCAGGAGCTCCAGGCAGAGTCTGCAGCAATGCAGTTCTTAAACATCCAATGACATTAACCTTGGCATGGCTCAAATGATAATGCAACAGGTCTCTGGTGCATTTTTACATACTCTGTGTTATCATCCCAGGGGAAATAATGTGAGCCCAGTATGATGATGTAATGTTGAGGTGCTCTTCAATATTCACTGTTGGATGGCTTACTGGTTTTGCTCATTGTGCCTGAGGAGCCCAGGAGAACTGCTCCTAAACTGTACAGCTGTCATGGACTAACCCCAGCTGGCAACTCAGCACTGCTCAGCAATCCACTCAGTCTCCCCTCCCATATGGGATGGGCAGGAGGATTACAAAGAGGTAAAACCTATGGGTTGAGATAAGAACAGTTTAATAATTCAAACAAGGTGAACTATAATAATAATAAATTTTAACGAGGAGAGAGAAGAATAAGACCCAAGGAAAAAAGTGATGGATGATACAATTACTCAATACCTGCTGGCTCATGCCCAGCCCATCCCCAAGCAGGGATTGGCAGATCCTAGCCAACTCCCCTCAATTTATATACTGAGCACGACAGCCTATTGCATGGAATATCTTCTTGGCCAGTTTGGGTCAGCTATTCTGGCTATGCTCCTTCCTGGTTTCTTGTGTACCTGCTTGCTGTCAGAGCATAAGAGTCCGAAAAGTCCTTGATTTAGAGCAAGCACCTCTGAGCAAAAACCAAAACATCACTATGTTGTCAACATTACTCTCACACTAAATCAAAAACACAGCTCTGTTCCAGCTACATGAAAGAAAATTAACTCTGTCCCAGCTACAAACAGGATAACAGATGACCTAAAATTGTAGAACTTTATCAGCTATTTTCAATTTTAAAATATTTTTCTATCAAAATTTGTAAGTTTTTACAAAAACAAATAGAAACTGAAAACAGTTTTATCACTTCCCTTTCTATGTGGAGAACAGCTAGACACATATTTTTTTTATCTCTATCAACACCTGCTATGTGGATTTTTTCACAGCAAAGGTACTACTATTCACATCAGTAATTAGTTTTCTTGAGAACTTGTGAATCTACCTTTGAACAGACTGAGCATTTATCATAAAAAGATAATGATGACAAAAAGTGGATACTTTTTTTAGATGGTCTGTGCTTCTGTAGCTTCCGTGCTATTTCATACTTCAGAAACAAACTCATAATCCAATGCCTGTGACTCAAAGCATTGTGGATTTTGAAATACTCCTCAGTTTCAATTTACTTTTCTGTGCCTGTTAGTCTACAAAAGATTTTGTGCAATACTGACCCTCCTCTTTTGTTCTTGCATATTGCAGCATTTATGCATCCAGTTAGGATCAGTTGTCCAGAAGCTCTGGAAAATATTATCATTATGGCAGTGACTTTTAGGAAGTTCTGAAGAGAGCCAAATAATTTGAATTGCTGCAATTCTGTTAAACTACTTGGGGTTATGACTATTCATATTAGCAAATGATTTTGTTTCCATTGTGCCTAAGGAATGAATATGCATTTGATAGCATTTCCCCAAAAGTCTTGTGTTCAGCTTTTTACATTTTCCTGGAAGCAATGTCAATTTTTATTTTAGCTGTACAACTAAAAACAGCAATAGTCCATCTCCTACATTTTCTGCTTGTTCAGCAGCTGTTTGTTTCATAGTTTGATCTCGGCATCTGATACCACTCATCCATTAATTCATTAATTAAAAACCTCAGAAGATAGCAAAGAGTATTAATAAAAATACTTGCTCTCTCTACCATCCATTTTGATGTTAGTTTTCTGAAAGGCATTCTAAGCTTACAGAAGCAGCAAGAAATGTCAACAAAGATATGAGAGATATGAAATAGAAGTGGATCCTTTTCTGTGTTTTTGCAAAAGTTTCCAAAACAAAAAAAAAAGATAACTTGAAGACTAGCCTAAGGGAAAAATAAGAGACTGAGACTGTGATTATGAAACACAAATGTCATGTAATTTTTTGTTGAATTTTAGTTTCTGCAGGCATATTCTCACAGACAATTCAAACAATTCCTCTTTGCTAAACTGCATGTGCTTTCTGGATTTGTTCTAACAGCTTATAAACTTTTTTTTTTTCTTATATGTAATATATTTAGTAAGAGCATGCCACAGAAAAAGATAGAAAAAGAATTTTTTTTCTTTTCTGAAGTCTGATATACTTACCTAGACTTTGTACTTTAGCCAGAGAGAAGGACAGGACAAGAGCTAAAAGACTGTGTGAGAATATGAGAATATGACAGTAGTCTAAAAAAGAGCATATCTTATATAGAAAGGCAGATAATCAAATGGAAAATACAATTGAGGATATGCAGGTTGCTATCTTACATGTTCCCTTAAAAATCTTTAAAAATTCATCTACCATTAATATCAACCCAAGTATTCTATAAATATATATGACACAGGGATCTCTATATGAGGTAAAAAGCTGCATGATTCCTAAAATTTAAAGGTCCTTACATGTTCAGTAGCAACAAATTAAACCAATTTTTTTTTTTTTCCACTTAGATCTCCTATTGCTTTGGCTCCCTCCATTCCTATGGCACTCCAAGGGTCCACATGGGCTTGCTTTGTTTTAAAATGTTTGATCTAGAATCTGAAGTAAATCTGCTTGTAGAGGAGAAAACATATTACACTATTCCCTCATAATTCTGAAAAAGAATGCTGATAGTGTATATCTCTAGGGATCCTGCTTTACTTTTTCTTTTTGAATTAGAATGAAGTTTGAAAAGTATATCATATGCATGATAAGACAGAGCTCATTCATACACATCAAACTAAAACATCTCTGGCTATTAAAGGCTCAAATCTTTTTTGTAATGCTCATGCAAATCATTAACTTCACTGAGGTTACAGTGACATAAGTGAGACCACAATTTGACCTGCTGTGGAAGGAGGTTACAGCAGAAGGCAATTAACAACAATCTATATTGGTGCATATTGTGCCACAATGTGTTTCTCATTGGCACTTTAATCAACGGGGGGTTATGACAGATTTCTGTGTGGTATTTTTCAACAATCTAAGGAGTAAACTATTGGTAATTGCAATTGAGTTATTCTTATTTACAGAAGCTGCACTTAGAGATGCAAGGGAAGAAGACCTTTGTTTTTTAAAGACTTGCAGTTATTGACTGTGTTGATTAACTCCATGCTTGCTGTTTTTTTCCAAGAAACAGGGAAAAGTTCTTTACAGAGCTATGATGAAAATAATCACTGCATTCTTTTGCCACTAATGACGTAGTGATCTAAGCTTTCTGGTTATGGTTAAAAAAATAAGTGTCATACTTCTGAGTTGTCTTTCTACATCTGTATGTGGATCTTATGGTTCTCTGCTGTTTCATAAAGATCTAATTTAATTGTAATGAGTGATGGCTTGATATTATAAAATATTCTGATTTAATTCTTGTTGAATATGCTAGAAGAACCACTACTAGATTTAAAATATATTTTAATAAGGGAATAGAGATAATTGGTATTTTCTATCAGTTTTGGACAGTCCTTAGTCGTTACTTAATCACCATATGTTTAATGGATTTTGAGTTTTGAGCATTTCTTCCTGCCTATAGAATTCAGATTTTCTGAGAATATGATGTATGCAAGTGCAACTAGGATAACTGTTGAATTAAAAAATTTTTCATTGCTCTTCCTCTCTTTGTTAGTAAAAGAACACAATGAAACATATAACTTCTGTTTCTCTGGAATTTAGAGTAGTCCTTCAGCAAATCTATGCCTAATATTTAAGCTAAAACTAAAATAGTGGTGATAGCTTCATTGCACTTGCAGAATTTTGGTTCTTTTTTAGGCTTCTTCTCAAGGATTGAAATTCGTAATACTGAATTAATTACAAATTAACACTGTATCTCAAAATATTTATATCAGAAATTATCTATAATTTTCAGATCTAGCTGAGCAAATGAAATCAGATTTCTTATTTTAAAATAATATTTCAGCTGAAACTTATTATCGTTTCAGAATCTAAATCAAAACATCAAGGAGCCTGAAAAAACTTGCTTGGTTTTGGTGGAGTTTTTGGGAAGGGAGCATGTGCTTTGGGGTTTTTTTCCTAGATTACATCACTATGATCATGTAAGCCTCTGGCAGTTTCTTTTTAATTGCTTATTTGCATCCGGGTTTTGGAATGTGTACTTGAGGTAGAGCCTATGATTACTTGGAAGACAAACATTCACTGATTTGGGGCCTGTTGCAATTTAAACAGCTAAATAATTTAAATTTTAAAAGTTTCTTGGACCCTTCTTAGTAAAGATCACTTAATTGTGGAAGGAGCCCTGTGTTTTTTGAGTTGTATGTGTAAGTGTCAGATGGGATTTCCTAAAATGTGATAAAGCTGAGCTCTTCAGGTTTAAGAATGTGGTTTCTTTATTTAGCTGTGTAAGGAAACCCTCTCTAAAACAAACAAAAAGCTAAACCCTAAGCACTTGTAAACTCTTTTGTAAAGAGTGTATTTAATTTTGTAGATTTATGGTAATTTCAGATGTCAATTATGTATCAGTCCTTCTATGTACGAGTTACTTGATTATTGTGCTTTTGAAAATTCTGTCTTTGATGCTTAGGCCTTACTTTGATTCTCTATTGGTGATGCTTAATGAAGCACAGTGGGCCAAAAAATAAATAAGCAGAATTTTATTTCATCTATTTGTCCTCATTTCAGTATATAGTAGGTTTGACTAGTCATGTTTAAAGTACTGAGTAAGTAATTATGTTCTCTCTGCCTACATGGTAAAGCCCATATGACCTCCACATTCTAGCTAAACGTAGCTTGAAATGTCATTGTTTCCTGCAATACTTGCTGTGCCATATGTTAGCTATTTAGTCCAAACTAGCCAAGGAAAGTGAGCTGAGAAAAGAGTGGGCAAAAAGCTCTAGTGGTTTTGTATGTTAACATACAAATTCAACAACACCTAAAATGAGCAGACGCTCCTTTGGGCAAAGATGTTCTGACCTTTCTTTGCAGAGCACTTGAGTTTTGTGACATATTGAAATCTACTGATTACTTTCACAGTTTTTTTCATGGAGAAAAATAGTGAAATTAAGCATAATTACAGCTAAAAAGATTATAGGATAAAGCATCCAATGTTTTTATTGCTCAGTGACTGTTTTCATAACACTTGACCTGAGAAAAACTTGTAAACCAGTTTTAGTTAAAGAGTTCACATTGTCACTGGTGCAGTAGACAAAAGAATCCTTTGTATCTCACAGTAAAGGAAGTTACTCATTTAATAGCATTTTTAACTTCCATGTCTTTTCCTGAGGAGAATGAAAATAAAGTACTGAACACTGTTTTCATTTTCAAATAAAAACTTCTTGTGAATGGGTTTTAGTAACTGTGTATTGGTATGTCTATAAATAGAGATATCAAAGAATCTGGAGGATAGTCACACAACATATAGTTATGTATGTGGAACATAAAATTTCACTTTGTTAGGCACATTTTTTTCTATTTAGGATGTAGTTTCTCTACTAGTTGTCTATGCCTTTATGCTAACAAATTTTCAATTAATTTTATTTCCAGAATAGGTAGAGCATACGCTCAGCACATCTGTAGACGATAGCACATTCTCTCTATTATATCTAAATAGAAAAATTTGTGTACATTCAAAGGGAATGCCCCCCAAAAGCTCAGAATCATCTCTGCAATAAATACTGACAACTTCAGATCCTCTTCCCAGCCTTCCAAATCAAACAAGGGACTTTATCTTAACAAACATGTCAGAGTTTAATATATTAAGACCAAAATAAAATTGGAGTTTACATCGTTTGTACCATATTTATGCAATTTATTGCTCCACAAGTTTCAGACTTTAGACCAAAGTCTACTGAAAGTAATGGAAATGTTTCTTTCAGAGCATTCAGCATAGTAGGGCAACTTGGAAATTCCCAAATTAGGAAATTCTGAGCAAGCTGACTCAAATACTGGAGCCAATTTAAGAGTCTCTTAACATACCCCAGGAGGAAAACTGCAGCTGCATTGCTTGCACAAGATATCTCCATAAGAGTTGGTTTGGGTATCATTACAAAATGAGGGCTGTGGAGACATAATTTTAAGCTCTGTGAAAGAATACTGTGTCAGTACAAATTATTTAGACTAGTGGAAATCTGGTAAGTTTCAGAAAATATGTAAATGTAGTGCTAAGGCAGGAAACTTCTTCCTCCACACAGCACAATCAGAGCATATTTATTTTGTTAATGTTATGTTACCATAAAATAATAAAGGAAATTAAATCAGAATTTAATTGTTCATCATATTGCAGAACACATTGTATCTCAAGCTGTCATGGAAACTAGTTATCATTTCTTTGATCTTTAAATCATACACACAAAAATAGTTGAGGAAAGATAGAGGATCACAATATTTGTATGAGAAAGATTAATGAGCTGTCTAAGCTGATTGCTTCTGCAGTAACACATATTTCATTATATTGTATGATGCATAAAATAATATTTTTTTTAAAGTTTAAATGAAAAAATCCTTTTCTGTGTATCAATACAGATATAATGTTATGCATACCAAGTCATGAGTTTTACTTTCTAATTATAGCAATTTTGCTAGTGGTAAAATATGCAATGTATCCTACCTATTTCAAAAGCCTATGTGTTGATGATTTTCTTCCAAGTGCTTTTTCCTAGCCACTTGTCATATGATTGCATTTTACAGTATAATATGAATGTATTAATGGAGAATTCATTTGGTTCTATTCATAGTACACCCTAAACAACATAAAGGATTGCACTCTCTTTCTCTTCCCCCACCAGCTACCGAGGAAAATATTTATCAGGTATCAATATTTCAGTATCTCTATTGAGCATTGAGGTCAATTGTTGGAGGTCAATCAAAGTTCACATAATAATGTTGATGTATTTTTCAGCCACACAAAATAATCCCATATATATATATATATATTCAGTTGAAATTAAAAAAAAAATGTTTTCATGTTCTTTATTCAGTATTAAAGAAGAAATAAAAAAAATTAAAGCTATAGGGTTTTTTGATTGTTTTTTTCCCTACTACAATATAAACGAACAAAATCAATCATAAAGTATGCCTTTTGCATCTTCAGGTTCATTAGATATTCTCGAATTTGGTTTTCACCCATAGCTGGCAGTTCATTTTCTCACTCCCTGCCTTTGTCATCTACAATGCAGGTGGTGTGGTGGAGCATTTTCCATTGAAGACTGAGAAAAAAGCATCACTGAATACCTCCGACTTCTCATTGGCCTGAGTAACCAAGTGTCCTGTTTCTTTCCAAAGAGGCCTCACATTTTCTGTAGTCTTCCATTTATTATCCATGTGCATATAAATGTTTTTCTTGTTGCCTTTGAGGTCTCTGGCAAGACTTAATTCTATCAGGGTTTTAGGTGTCCTAGCTTGATCACAGGCTGCTCAACCAATCTCTTCGTTTTCCTCCCAGGCTACTTGTCCTTGCTTCCATTCCCTCTAAGCTTCCTTTTTTTTTGTTTTGAGTTTGTCCAGGAGCTTCTTGTTCACACAAGAACAAGGCTTCCTGTTGTTTTTTGCCTAAATTTTGTGGGTGTGCAGCCTTTTGGTCTTGGAGGAGGTGATCCCTGAATAATAACCAGATTTCAGGAAGCAGATCTCTGAAGAGGCCAAGGTCTGCTTTCCCAAAGTCCAGAGCAGTGAGCTTTCTGTGCACCCTCCTTGCTGCCCTAAGGATCTCCTCACTCTTCATGTAAACTGTTAGATAATTTAAGTTAGATTTAAATTTTCTCTTTATCAGATTCATAAGCAGCAAGTAAACATTACAGCTCATATTGCTAGTTATGAATAGGGCTTATGACTTTATCAGAAAGGCAAAATAAAGCATATTTTGAAATATGTAAGCATAGTGATATATATATTATATTATTTTTTTTTAGTATCTTCACTTTTTTTTCCTCTGAGATGGCTCAAAGGAAATGGTTACACTTTGTGGCCATTTAGGCTTTTGCCACCTGCAT
>JANIJU010000001.1:78732175-78757396 GCA_025504685.1 Leucosticte australis | reverse complement strand
AGGAAATGGTTACACTTTGTGGCCATTTAGGCTTTTGCCACCTGCATTTTAAAGATGTTGACTAGTAAGTCTTAAGACTAACAAAAATATGGTATTGATTGTGATGTTACATTAGCTGATTAAACTTAGCACTTCACCAAGGCCTAGGAAAATTTTGTTTCATTAGACATAGCAAAACATAGACTGAAGATATGAGAGCATAATAATGAATAATATATTTTATTTTTTTCTGCAACTTACATGTAAGTTTATTCTCTTTTGCCTAGGCTAGTAAGACAGCAGGGAAAACATAGGTGCTTGCACAGACACTGTACACATATCCAGTTTTACTGCTTTCCTTGTACTGTCCCACACTCCCTGCATAGTGCCCAGTGTCTCTAATCTCTACATATTCTTTTTCACAGCAAGTGTAGACACAGAGGCAGCTGTTCATGACAGCCAATTTTTTATAACTTTTGACTTCTTAAATACCTTTCCTTTGTATGTGAATGTCTGCTCTTTTGTTATTCAACACCATAAGAACTTTAATATTTTTTCCACCAAAGACTTTTTCTTTTTTCAGAGGTTAAAAGTCTGTGTTGTTAGGAATGTTTGCTGAAACTTTAGTATGAAATTTAAGTTAAAGAATCACAGAATTATAGAATAGTTTGGGTTGGAAGAGACCTTCAATTGCCATCTACTCCAACCCCATAGCAAAGAGCAGAGGCATTTTTGACTAGGTCAGGTTACTCAGAGCCACATTCAATATAACCTGGAATGTTTCTAGGGATGGGGTGTCTATCAGCTCTCAAAAAATTGCTGTTTATACTGAGGTTGTATACAGATTTAGTTTAGTGCATATTCAGTCCATTATACTCATATGATGATAAAGGTTAAGAAAACCAAAATGTTGAAATCTGTGTTGCTTCAGTTCAATTTGAGAAGACAAATGTTCAGAAGCTGGAAGTGACATTTCAGATATCAGAAGTGTTTCTCGTGTTCCATCCTTAACTTCCAGAGAAACTTTGTCAACAGTTTTTGCATTAAAATGCAAAGAAAATTAAGAAAATTTTTGCCAACTTCTTCAGTTGGATAATATTATCTGCTCTTTAGAATGAAGTTAAGCATTCAAAAGTGAAAATAATCAAAGGTTCTAATGTTATGATTGCAGAAAACCATAAGTGTTGAAAAGATTCCATGTATTCCTAGCACATACTGGTAATATCTTTGCTGTGTAAATAAATGTAATTGAATTGCTGGGTTGTCTATAAAATAAGATAGTAAATGAGTTAATATTTAAATAATAGCACTTTGGTGCCTGGTAATCTAATTTGTTTCTGTGGAAGTGTACTTTATAAAAAATAACTTTTCATGCAGAAATCTGTAATGACACACACTTTGCTTGAGACCAACTATATTTTTGCTACTCTTTCTGAAACCATACCCGCAGATTCTCTATTTTACCTCTATTTTACCTTTAACTGTTATTATACATAATAAGAGTTGCTGCTTTATTATTGAGATGTTTGAGAAAAGTCAATTTAACTCCACTTTTAACTGTCTTCTATCTGTTTGTGGTTTTTTTCACCAACCACTTCTGTCACTTCTTCCAGAAGTCAGAAGAGAAACAGTGTCTTCTGTTTTTTTTTTTTTTTTTGTTGGCTCATTTTACAAGTTGGTCACTTGCATTAAATGAATTTATAGGCATTTTTTCCCCAGTCTAATCCACTGGGATCTTGCCCAATGTCTCATTCTACACTGACTGACAGACCACTCTACCTGAAAATCAAGATCATGATATACATCTGATACATCTGCGTGTGATTTTTTTGTTTGTTTGTTTATTTGTTTCCTGTGGGGTTTTATTCAATTTAATTTGTTTTGTGTAAGGTCTATTGGGTTTTTTGTGGGGGTATTAAATTTTAATTTAATTGAAAACTTCATAAGTTTTCTGTAATTTTGCCTCATTTTTAAAAGGATGGGTACTGAGGGAATGAAAGAAAAATAAAGAACATATATTTTTAATAAAAAAAAGGAAGTCAAAACATGGCTAATAAAAAATAGGAATGTAAATATTAAGCATAGATATAGTCACGCTCTGCTTTCTGAAACACTGCATTGATCAAAACCTCCCCAAACTTTTGGAATTCAAAAGCCAATAATGATGTAAGTCAGAACAATTTCATTTTTATGTGGGTAATTCCAGCAAATCAAGTCAGTCTGTCTCTATTGGGCTCTACTCTAAGGGGTCAGCATGTTTCTTGATGTTCTAGTGCCTGTTTTGTAGGAGTTGTAAGGTTTAGATGCCATACTTCTGGGAGGTTGAAGTGATTTTTATCAGTATTTTCTTGAAACATGATGTGTTGGAGCACAGGTTGCTTGAATCTGTCTCTGGACTACTGTGTAGACATTTTCAACATTATTTTAAGCCATGATTTCTATTCTGCAAAGTGCAATGGTACTTTTTACTATTTTAAGGTAAGCTTAAGTCTTACACTCCGCAGAATATGTAAAAAAATGAAGGTTTGAGCAGAATATTTGACTCAGGTGTGAAAAAAAGTATAAATGAAGAATTGGAAATACACTATGAGAGTAAGAAATCTCCTGTTTTAAAATAAAAGAGTCACTTAGGGTCAGAATTTCCCGTTCATATTTTAGGATATTAATTTACTATCATTAACTGATTAATGGAATGTTTTGATAATGATTATAAATGCCAACTCTACTAAAGAAGTTCAGTGTTTTGGTTTTGTCTACATTACACCTCTAGATAACACCTCTGTTATCCATTTTTGATGTCAGTGAATGTAACTCAATATGTAAATATCCTGCTTTAGAAAGTGACGTTCCAACCACTACCAAGGAGGCATCCTTGCTTTCCTAATCCATCCTTCTCATGTCACATGCATCCCTAGGTAGCTTAGAAACCCATGCACTTCTTTGTGCTGACCAGTATCTCAAAACCTCAAACTGGTGGACCCTCATGTCCTCCGATGCTTTATTGTTGCTGATGTTTCTTTTCAAGGCTTAATTCCACTGTGTCAAATTATTTAATCTACTCTTAAAGTTAAATAAAATTAAGGGTCTTTTAGCGCTTTTATTTACTAACAGGCTTTCTTTCTTTGGTTTTGTTTGTTTGTTTTAATTTTGGTGTGTGTAGGGGAGTTTCTTTCTACTGTCAGCAATACGGATCCTCTGGTCCCTGTGAAGACTTTTCTATTCTGCTTCTCACAGTCACAACTGAGAACCTTTAGGTGCAGTCAGCGCAGATCGTGAATTACAATGCATTAGCTGCCTGTCTTTAAAAAAGGCAAACATTTGGAACAGTTGTCAGAAAACAAAGACATAAGCAGCTCTAATCTTACTTTGTCTCCACCACCCATTCCTCTTAATGGGTGGATTCTAGCTGATTTAAACAAAATTTGACAGTCTGAAGTTTCACAAATATGAAATTTTGCTTGTGCATCTAATAAGTCAGTATGTACACAGCCCTGGATTATCTGCAGAGCAGTCAGCCTCCTGCCTGAGTAGAAGCCACATTACTTGTATGGTTAGAGTATGGAGGGGAACTGGAAGTAGAATGGACAGCACAAAATGTATGAAAAAAAGCTCAGATAATTTAACAGGGACTAGAGAGGCTGGGAAACTAATAGTTGTGATAGAGCAACTGGGAAATAAGAGGTTCAGGATGACAGTGAGACAACAATTTTGTATTGCATTTTCCTTCTACAGCCTATATATTGTCTAATATATTTAATGTGGATTAATCTGTGCATGGTTATACTATCACTGTTCCAACTCAGAGCTGCTGGATGGGTAATCATTTCTTGGCAGTGATTCACCAAATGTTGAGTTGGTAGTTGCTAGATAAAAATGGTATCAATAGGAGGGAAAGTTCTGTGGAGATGAAGGTACATTTATGTAGTGAAAAATGAGACCATGTCTTTCCTTAAAATGCAGAAGATGTGAAATAAGTAAATTCATCCCCTTGTGCTGAATTTTTAGGTACCTCGTTTTTAGCAAAAAAAAAAAAACCAAAAAAAAAAAAACCACCCCAAAACCAAAAACAAAAACAAAAAAAGCCCAGAATTTTCTGGATTCTTCAGAATTGAGACTGAACATTTATCCTGGTCAAGAATACTAGGATAAGTAGCAAAACACCCACTGGCACTTCTAGATAAAAAATGATCATGCTGCAACAAACCCCATGAATTTTCTTTTGTCTCACATGGTGAGAGCAGAGGAAGGGTTGTAAATGGGAAAGGAGGAGTGAATTGTTCTGCTTCTTGAAGCAATCCGTCTTGATATCTGCTAGGAAGTGTATGAGAAGATGCTGATGACATCAAGCCTAGAATGGACATTGACACAGTGATATAAGGATGTCTGATCACTCTGTCCCAGCCATCTTCCTTCTAACCAGGGAGTGAATCTCATTTACTCTTTTCCCTGCTCCTGGTTATATAAACTGGTTTAACACATGTGTTGTGGTCAGAATTCTGTAGACTTTCTTTCCTGGTTTTGCTACAATAATCAAGCTCAGGGCTGTAAATATCTCCAGAGAGCCCCAATTATGTTATGGTCTTACTTTATTTTCTCCTGTCCTGTTTCCTTTGCTCCATTTCATTGCTCTCATACCTCCCTTCCTCTGTCTAAACTAACTCCTATATAAAAAACCTGCCCCTAGTTACATTTTCCCAGATTCACTATTTCCATCCAAAATATGCTTAGGCAATCTTGGCTTTATATGTTGTTACTGACAGTGAATGCTAATTCTGATAATACCTCGCTGCTGCCAGTTATAGTTCTGCCATCCCCCTAGTCCCAGCTATCTATAAAGTAACTTGCCCTTACTCACCTATGACATCCAGCTTTTCATCACAATGCTGTTATTAACCTCCGTCAGCATGGTCGTGTGCCATGTCCATCCCAGGTTCTTGTGGCGTGTCTCCAGCTGCTCCCAAGATTCTGCTCTGTAGCACAACCTTAAGCTGGGGGTAAGTCAGCGACCCAGCCATTTCCCTTTAGACCTATCAATGTAATTTAAGACACTTAAATTTCTTTTGGGAGGCCTTTTGTTCCCTTCACACAATTTGTCTCTGTACAGTGAAAGACAGCAATCTGCAAAGGCAGCTAAGATATTTTACTCTGTGATCCATGAAGTCATAAAGCCATGAAATTCTACAATACTACATGAAGAAAAGAGAGAACAGCTTTTTATAGAAAAAACATACAGATATTAAATCCAGAAAATCAATTAGTTCAAGATATTAATTTAAAATATGCTGATAAAGTTTCCAATACTTGCTAAATTAACTGATTAGGTAGTGATGAATATGTCTAATAAGGAAACTCATACGTGAGCAATACTATGTTTAACTCCTGAGTCCAAAACCTCTAAAAACTATCTGAAAAGGGGGTTTGCTACTTGCTGCATGACAAACATGTCTTCCCCTGCTTCCCCATATTTTGTCAAGAAATACCATCACAAAAAAAATTTTGCTTCCAAGAAATATGAAAAGTTTCTGGTTTTTAAATGGAATCCAAAATTTCACTAGAAAAACGTAATTTTTACAAATTCCTGTCTAACCTGCTCATCCATGACCATACATGAAACAACTATTTATCTGTCTTTAGTGTCTACTTACTTTGAGGAATATAGCTGCAAAATCAGCAAGAAAAATCAAGTAAAAATATTATCTTTTGGTGGCTTTCACAATTACATAACTTTTAATCAGAAATCAAACCAATTTGTTTTTACTATGGAATCTTGATTATGAATCCACAAATAACAATGCTAATTGCAATTAAATTTTTACATGAATCATGGTTCTTTATTGCCACATTTGACTCACTTAATTCTTCTAATTAGTTATGCTGTCACAGACATGCACACAGAATGGAATGAATGCCAACATGCATTTTTTCAACACCTTTTTCATCTTTTAAAGTATTTGGGGTCTAAATATTTTTGTGGTATGTCTACACAAAGAAGTCTTGAACATTCTAAATGTTGTAGGTACATTTTTGCTGTAACAACTTTGTACCACTAAAATGCAGCAAATTCATTAGCGAAATTCATGCTGCTGTCATTGTAATCATTTTTCTAACATGAGGATTAAAATAAACAAAGCAGAAATACCACATATCATATAAATTACAAGTAGATCTTTCTTGCCATAAAATCTTCTGAAACACTGCATATATTCAGCTGAAATCTGCTGTTGTTGTCCTAAATATACTTCTTTGTTAAAATTATACTTCTAACCCCTTTGGCTATTGACAGCCTATTATTTTTCATATGTGCCATCTTTATCCAAGAAAGTGAAAGAACAACTAATTATATCCTTTGCAAATGAGTGTAGCAGAATAGCTTTTGTTCATCAAAACTCTTAAGGCTACTCATCTTGAATGCAGAATTCACTACGATTTTTTTTTGTTGTTGTTTTTAACATACAGCCACTTTAGTGGCATGTGAAGTTTGGCATTTGAAGCTAATTGTATACTTTGCTTTGGAGGCTGTAAATCCAGTCAGTCTGCCTAGCTACACTGCATTTGTATTTAGCCCTTAATTGATCATTTTGCAGAAGGTTTTTGTGTGCAGTTTTTGTGTGATTGACATTGGCACTATTATTTTTAAAGGTTGCCCCCACAGTTTCAGTGGAGGCTATGGTGGTAAGCAATAAAATTGAAGGTCAGTAAAATAAGTCCATTAACAAAAGTGTGATGTTTGAGGGCAATGTGCTATACCTGAAAACTTTACAAAATTAACTGCATATGAAACCTTCCCTAACTCATTTGTCTGTGTTACTGGAAATCAAAAGTAAATTACTTATGCAGAAAAGCAGACATTTGAGCTGAAAGTGGAATATAGGCATGAGTGGTATGAAAAAATTAATGGAAAACCAGATCTGAAATAGAAAGCATATGTAGTCATATATCTTCAACAGATATAAGAATTTCAGATATTTTACTGGTCAGTCTGTTTATCAATGTATGTATTTTAAGTAGGCAGGTGTCAGTAAAGGCAACTGAAAAATTTAAGTTTTAGCATAATGATGAAGCATAATTTACTCTCAGGAATTCTGCTAATGTTACAAAATGAGAGGAATGGCAGGTACACAAGAGAGGTGTACTGCTGTTTAGAGGGACCTCATCACTCTGGAGAAAAGGACTGACAGGAACCTTCTGGAGTTCAACCAGGGGAAGTGCAAAGTCATCCACATGTATCCGTGTACCACATGGTGCTTGAATTACTTCATTTACCAGTAGAGGTAGGGGGATACTCACCGGTTCCTGGAAGACAGCAAGTTGTGGAGTCTCCATCCCTAGAGAAACAAAAAAACCAAAAAAAGTCTTAGCATGACCCTGAGTAACAGAGTGTAGGTGGTCCTGTTTGAAGAGGACAAGATAGACCTTCAGAGATCCCTTCAGCCATGCTGTGACTCCATGAATCCCAGGTAACACCATCATGGAGCCTGTCTGCTGTTCCTTGTACACTCTCCTAAGACTCTCAAATTCTTGCATTCTTCCTAAAGGATTCAGAAGAAGTGCATATGATTTTCTATTCATCTTGATGTGAGTCTAAAACTAGTTTTTACTTAAATGAGAGATTCCAGGGGGCTTTTCTCATCTCTCTTTTGTCTTTTAACAGTGGCAAGAAATTGCCACTGTTAAAATTATATCTGGGTACTTCATTGGGACTCTGCCAAAAGGATTAGCCCTACTAAGCATGATTTATGAACACATACACAGCTTTTTGCCTTTAGCCAGTAAAAAAAGACATCTTACAATTTGTATTATTATTCTGCAACTCTAAAATTTAATGTATAATTAGTGTTTCCTTTGTAATTTCAAAAGTGATTTTCATTGGCTTTCCTATCATTAGTCTGCACTAAGGCTTGCACTGAGAAAATTGCAAATCTATCACTTTATTATAGGTCTGAGAAGATACCATCTGCTGACATTTTGACAGGTTGCTTGCATACAAATGGCTGAAATACTACTTGCAACCTTTGTAGTTTGTATCATCCCTGCTTTATTTATTTTCTTCCAGTAACACTGATTTTCAATACATACTGAGCTCTTTAATTTTATATCCTTTTGAGACAGGAATACCTGAAGGTGTTTGTCCAGTTTCCTTCATAAATAAAGGAGTTTATCATCCCTAAAAGCATTTAGCCAAAGCATGTCAAAACCTGTGCTGAAACTGAGGTTAATGGTGTGCCGAAAATGATCTTTTAAGTAAAAGATAGAGAAACCTATTTTTCTCTGCAATAAGAGAAAAAAAATTAAGAGCTATCTTTTAAATATTTTCAATGAAAATAAAACTCCATTGTGATATGTATCCTCATGGTAAATCTAGTGCAGGGATTTGTATGCCCCTCTCTAAAAAGTAGGAAATACTAACCTTGAACATAAGGGCCAAAATACCAGAGTATACAGTCAGCTTGTTGAAAAATCCAGTAATTTTAAGGTTTCTAAACTCTACTGTGCTATATCAGTTGGTGTGAAAGAGAACCCATGTGCCACACTTATCAACTGGAAGATCTGTTTATCTGCTCAGCTCTCTGGTTTAATGAAAATGAATAAAATTATAGGTAAAACTAAAAGGACTTCCAAGGCAGTCCTTTCAATTGATTCTCTTTATTTTATACATATAAATAAAATATAATGTCTCCTTCACATATCTCTTGTAGGCCTTAACTAATCCGTCCCATCTTAATAGTCTTTGCCTTTTCAAAGAATAAAGCAGAAGTACAGAATAACCAATTCACATAGACAGATTTAGACTGCTGCTTTATTCCTTCATTAAATGTATTTCACACTGGTCTCACAATACCTGTACAGACTCACATATTCTAATTCACAAGAGAAGTTAGTCTAGAAAGTAAATAAATTCTTGTCAAGGTCCAGTTATCTTAAGTAGAAGAGACTATATACAGACAGTGCATAGAGGCACTGCAATTTTTTTAAGATTGCAGGGTGTAACCTTTTAATAAAAGTGTTTTAATATCTTAAAGATCATACAGAGTGTTCAAATTAAAAAAAAAAAAACAAACAACCCCAAAACTAGGTATCGTTATTGATTGTACACACTAATGAGCTCTGAAGGACACAGTAGTAATTAAACCAGGTCTTTTATCATCTGTAGAGATGTCAATAGTTTAGAAAGAAACTGAAAGAGGTGAGAAGATAGTGCTGACTGATTTACTAAGAAAAATGATATTAAAACATTTGCAGTTGTAGGCAACGAAAGTATAATTTATTCTAATCACATTTACCAGAAAGAGTTACTCAGCTGGGGTTTGCCTAGAAAAAATTCCATGAGTTAGTTCAAAAATAGGTGGTAGTGTGAAATTCATCACATTGCAGCGTTGGAAGTAACTTGGCTTAAGGGGCTGTGCAGGAGAAGCAAATAGAATTTAAGATACAGAGAAGTTATGCTAGGTTTAGACATTTATTATGTACTGACATTCCATTACATTTTCACTGAAGGTAGATATGGAAAATATTTCTGACCTGCAATGTTGGGGAAAGAGGAAGGAATTTATTAAACAAAAGAGAAAGAATATAAGGAAGAAAGATAAGATAAAGTTAAGGAAGCAAAAACAAACTTGCCAAATCTCTTTCAGATGTATGTTGTGATATATGAGTTTCTGTTAGGACTTTTATGATCATATGACTAATCTGGAAAGCATTAGCAGCTAGACACCAGCCTTCTGCTAAATGTTCCACTTAGCACTTCTCTTTTCCCCAACTTGAATATGACATAAAATCTAAATGTTATTGAAGAATTTGAAAAAAAACCAGTTAACAGACATAGAAGTAAAACTGAAGATTAGGGAATAGGTAAAATTATTTCTTAATTCTTCATGCAGTTAACACTCATGGATGCTAAAAACCAAACAGAATATTTAAAACATTTATTTGACATTAAACAGACACTTTAATTTGGCGTCTCTTTTTTTTCCGATGAAAGGAGATGTGTTTTACAATATATGTGTTCAGATAGTTAATAAATTTTGGTAGAAAAGAAATTTGGAGAATAAAGAATCAGTTTCTGTTCCCACATCACAGTAACAGTAGTAGTAATAGCAATAATATATTTTATCTCAAATGAACAATTTATATTACACAATTTTAACAGTCTCTGTGTCAATTGTTCTTTAATCAAACAATGGATAGACGGTTTCTCTTTTTAATGAGAGACCTTCAAAGGGAATCACGACTGTCAACCAAGGCAGGATCATGATGGCTCTACTTTTCACCCCCAGTTTTGTGCAGATTTGTATTCTTCAGATCCTCTGAATAGCAAAGGAAATGTATCAAAGAAGAGAAGGACTACAATACACTGATGTCTCACAACACAGGACTACCATTCCTCTCAATTCCACCAAAAATGGACTAAAAATTAGGACAAAACCCCCAGAATACCCAATATTTTGTTAACACAACTGTGGCATTAAATCAGGGTTGTAAAAATAAAAAAAAAAATCACTGTAAAGGGGGAAGATTAGAAAGCAAATCTTATCAGGATCATTAATACAATCAGTTTTCCTCTATATTAATTTTTTTCACATCTATATAGATTAGAACTATAAATAGGCATTATTCACCATGGTTAAGCATCCAGACCTATGTCTGCCTTGTAAATGAAAGTTCACTAATAATCAGCTACATTACCCATATAAATATGTAGAAAGTAATGTGGAAACATAAAGAATGTTTAATTTCATGTTAGCATGCCCTTAGAAAACAAAATGGACCTTTGTGCAGCAGATGACCAACAGAGCAATATGAATGGTGAACTCCTGACAAGACTTCTGTCAATAAAGACATGTCTGGAAACATGTATTGCTACTGGACACTCTTAATGTTCTGCAAAAGGGAAGCACCTATGGCCTGTTCAAGCAAAGACATGTTACATTTAGTTGCATTCTTACATTTACCTGACTAGAAGAAAGAAAAAATAGTGGAAATAGGCATTACTCCAGGCCCTTTTAAAACTGTTTGGATTTTTATTTAAGTACAGTTCTACTTAAAATGAAGAAAAAACACCTCTTTTTTATACATTTATTGTGTTTGGATAACACAATAGCTAATATGAAAGGACATCTTAGGTATTGAATTACTTATTATTAATTTTTAAAAAAAGTTTTTTTTTCTCAAATTATATTTTTTTGCTTTTTAAACATATGTTGACTAAATTCCAGTTAGATAAAGGACTTACTTTTTTCAATACTAACAATTCAGATGGAATTCTTTACAACGTTGGAGGACTGTTGTCAAGAGAGGACTTTAATGATATTTTTTAATGTTGTTCTGTCTAAGGACTAACAAGAGGAGGAACTTAATTTTGCTCAGGAGTTGTGGAAAATAGGATCTGAATTTTCTTTTTCTCCACTTTTTTTTTTTTTTTCCTAGCTGAGTCTTTTTGCGTTCATATTGATTTTGTTGAAATGCTGGATAAGAGGTGCTTCACACAGCAGGCCAAACACAGATGGTGTAGTATTTTGTCATGGAAATTGTCATGGAAATTTTGTCATGGAAATTTTGAAACTGATGTCTATAAAAGTCTGCCTAGAGGTTATATACTCCCACATCAAACCCCACTGAAGTGAGTTTTGTGCCAGCTATAGGTCACCTTCAATAGCTTCAGCCCCTTTAGAACAGCGGTACAGAACGACAGTGATTCCACCTCAAAATGGGCCCTCTGCCCATGCAGAGAGTGCAGTTGCATTTTCCCTCAAGTGCACATAATATTCTTGAACCTGATCCTGAGTTTTTAAATAGCAGATCAATTCCTGCAGAAAGCATGTCCATACGTGGTAGTGCTTCCCAAGGGACTTAATTCACTTTGTCACTATTAATCTGAGACAGCTGTTCTATACAGGTGATACTTCTCCTTCTAAAACCACTTGTGAGCAGATAGATGTAAGAACATATAAAAATTTGAGAAAGGGCCTGGAACAATATTTAAGAACCAGTCATCTAGTATGTCCCAACATTTCAATTTACACAGAACTTAATGTTCTACAGAAATAGGGTATTGATTGTCAAAAGTAAGTTTCTGTAATGAAAGTACATTTTACTATAATGAACTCACCAGAAATATGATATGCTTAAAAGATTGCCTACATATGTACTTTTATATAAAGGAGGAAGAATTAATAAATATATAATATTCTTTCTCACCTCTTTTAATGGTGCTTTTAACTGTTTGTGTATGCAGTGTTATTTTAACTATCCTCATTCCTTAATATTCCACAGATCTTTACAATTTTCCTCTTGAAAAAAAAAAGAACTTTACATTTATGTTCATCCTACAATTTAAAACTTATACTGAACTGAGTTTTAAACTTTATTGTATATTACAACCAGAAAAGAAATACATTTTTTATGGAAGAACATAAGACATGGAAGACATTTTTCAAACAATTCTACTTGATGACAAAATAATAGATATAATGAACAGCAGGGAATGAAAGAGAAGCTAGTGGTTTAGAGCAATATAATTATGTAAATTATCAATTGAGTTATACATACTTGCTACTCTTTCATTTGAGGTTGCTTCATTTTTTTTATTATGAGCATAAAGAATAAAAAATGATTTAAAAATATTAATTGCAAGAAGCTCAATTAGAAATCAGTTGGGAGAAACCTTTTTGTGAGTATAAAGACATATGGATCTGTCTTTTCTCACAGATACTCAAGAAGAAGTTGAGTTGTCCTGTAACCTGAAGAATCACAGAAAATCCTGAGTTTGAAGAGATGCACAAGCATCATCAAAGCTCCACTCCTGTCACTGCACAGGACACCCCAAGAGTCACACCATGTGTGTGGGAGTATTGTCCAAACTCTTCTTGAGCTCTGTAAGGCTGGTGGCTGTGATCACTTCTCTGGGGGGGAGCCTGCTCCCATGCTCAATTAGATTTCTAAGAAGAGTTTACAGTATCACATGAAGAAAAAAGAAAGCAGGACCTTAAGACACGACTGAGATGAATGGCACTGAAGGCTGACATGACTGACAAAAGAGAAGGAAAGGGGAACAAGACAATGTAATATAATAAGCACACCTATGATGGCTGTACTTTATTTTCCACTGCATTTTCTGTTTTTTCCATCCCTACATAGAGAGGGTTTTTCTACTCAGCAGTGTAAATTACAGTGGCTCCAGACTGAGAGATATGTTGGGGATAGCCAAAAGAGTGTGCAAAATCCCGTGGGAGTAGAAGAGCACTCTGTAGAGAGCGCCATATGAAATGATTGCCATCTGAGATCTGACAGGAAGGAGAAAGAAATGCTGCCAACATGAGGGGAAAGGCCAAATGCTGAACAGCACTGCTGGAGCTCTAACCAAGTCAACAATTTGGGCACTGACTTTTTCTTTCCTATGTTACACCAAAGCTTCTGTACTATAACATTTACGCAGAAGTTCTGGTTATGCACTTTATCAAATTTCCCTAACATTTCAACCATTTTAGTTCAGCCTTTCTTTTTATGAGTCCAGTTCCTACATTTGAGACATGAAAAAACAACTGGATTTCAGATAATGGAATTGCAATGTGCACTACTGGGCTGTGTTCTACGGTGCTTTATGTTTGTAGCTCAGGCAGAATTAATTTTCCCTGGATTTAGTTTTCTAAAAGTTTTTCATCCGACTTGCCTTATGGTATTTCACAGATTTTCCAGGAAAATAAAGTGTTCATAATTCTCAGGTTAGGGCTCAATTATAGTAGAAACAAATGCCATTTATAAGCAGTACTAACTACTTAAATATAAAACCCCACTTGTTTAGATTTCAGTAATAGAATGTATTTCCAGAAGACGATTCAAACAATCTTAGAATAATTGGTATAATATACTTTCAGACAGGCAAAGAACTTAAAGAACTTTATAGTGTTAGATGTAATGCATCTTAAAATTTAGGGTGATTTTCAGAAACATTCAAGACTTGTAATATTTATATGAGGAATATGACATAACTAATGTGTGTGTGTATGCATTGTTCTTTGGCTATAATGTAAAGGTAAGAGATTGTCAAGTTTGGTTTTCATACTACTGCAAAACTAACCTATTTTGCCTAATCTTAATTCAAACAGCAATTCAGATTAAGATGTCTTGTAGGAAGAAACAATGTTCATGTTGGAATGATAATATATAGTGAGGAACAGAGACGTACATTTCATAATTTTGTACTTGCAATGACTTTTCTGCCTAAAGCTTTGACCCCATGATGCTTGCTAGAAAATTGTTTTTCAACCGTAGAAGAACTTAAGAAAGGAAGAATAGCAAAATAATATTTTATGTTAAAACTCCAAAGGTTAAAATTAAAAAAAAATATTCCAGTCTTAAAAAGAAACAGAGTTAGTTTTCAGTAAAATCCTAGGCCATTTTTAAGGTTTTGGTTGAAACCAATATGAAGTATAAATCTTGAAAGTCCTTTTGAGAAGAAACAAGAAGATACATTTGAATTTATTATTTATTACAAATACTGTAGTTAAACAAAGAGGACATTCAAGTGAAAACTAAAGGCCTTCAGTAAAGGTCAAAGAAAAGATACTCAGTGGCTGTTTAGAAATACTATTAAAAGCCACAAAGTCCAATACTCAAATTTCCTCATTTTCCATCATTTCTATCAGCTAGTATTCTCCAGTATTAATCACTGACCTCAGTTCAACAGGATTTTGATGTCTGTAACAATTGCTTTCCATTTGGAGAATGTCTTTGTGATTCTTTCATGAAGTAAGAATTTTGACTATCCTAAAAAGAAAAGTAGTAAGATGTGACAGGTCCAGGCCACGCAGTAAGAGGTACCTGGATAGGGATTGCTGGCAGCCTGCTGACTGAAGTTTGGAATCTCCTGCCTGTGTATCAATAAACATTAAAAAAAAAAAAAATCTGTTGTATACAACTAAGAAGAATTTCCAGCACAGATTTACTGGAAGACAGAAATAGAACCCCCTTAGCAGGACCTGCTGTGGTACACTGTGTAAAAAGTTGTATTAAAGCAGAGATCCTTTTTGTCCATCAGCATTGTGGATCGTTCTATCCTTGCTTCCTGGATTACTTCAATAAAATCAAACACAGCTTGGTAAGCATTTTGATTTTATTACAGGATGTAAGAACCAAACAATCTGAGGTCTCTTGGCCTTTCCAGCAGCTCTATCAGACAGTCTGAACCTTTCAAATGTTAACAGTACTTCATTAAAAACATCCACCCTTTATGGTAAAGTTTAGATGCTGTAGACTTTTACATATGGCTTAGTAACTGTGTAGATATTTAATGTATTGGCATACCCACTAATGAATAAAAAAAGTAAATAAATATAAAACTGCTTTTAGTAGAGCAAACAGTAGACCTGTGACTTCTATTTTGAGAATTTTCTTCTATTTTTCCCCAAAAATATTTTACAATAAATATTGTATGCCTCTTGGAAATTGATTAATAACAAAATATTTTTAATTTCTTTTGCTCCCAAGAGTCAAACAAATTTCTATGGAATATTTGGTGCAAAATGTCCCACAACTGATATATCCTTTATAAAACAATAACTTGAATAAGTGTTTGGGTAAACTTTGAGATAAAATGTCCCACAATTGTATTTAATGCAACTATTTCAGTTATGTTCAGCATTATTAGTTTACTGGGGCAGGGACAAGGTGAGAAGCACCAACTACATTAATGTCAGTAGGAATGTGCAAGAGATCCAATGCCATTTGTTTTCTTCTGATATCTGTACCCCACTGCAGATGTTAGTGTCAACCTCACTGAAATTATTGTAGTATTTCTTCAACAGCAGACAGACACAGAGATAGTAAAAAAGACCTTTTAAATGCAGAGCATTGTTTTAGTCTCACAGTGATTTCAGTACTAGCAATACTTCATAAGCTAGAAGTGATAAATATTCATGTGCATTAAATATATTCATTTAGTAGAATTATTCATAGTGAGGGAAATTATGTAGTCAGTTTCTTTTGGAATCAGTGTAGTTTTAAATGAACAAAGATTGTATGACTTGGCCTGTGTATTTAGCAAGATAAATAGCCTGTGCTCAGCACCATGTCACTTTTTGGTGCTTCAGTGATACCACTTCTCTTTCCCACACACACAGACATAAAGAATGTGTTTCTTCCACTGAGGTCAACTTACTTCCATGCTTTTCCTCCCAAGAAAGAAACATGAGGGGTCTATACCTGTCTCACAAATGCTCCAGCAGGAGCAAGTCTGGGCCAAAAACCCCTGACCTCTTCTGAGAGCCTAATTGAGTTATGGAATTAGAATCCGCCCATTGCTTGCAATGGTTTTTAGGGAAACTTCCAGAACAGCCAGGATCAGTTTCAGCAGCAGTTTACTATGGCAGCTGGATGCAACTAGGTGTACATGAAGAAAATGTGTGGAAGTATAAAATAGGAAACATCTTACAGATGCATGCAGCCCCTGATCACTTTTCCCTGAAACCATACTCACAGAGACAGACTAATGGCTGCAGGCTTTCAAGTAGTAAATTATAAAGGGTTTAAACCTTGATTCCTTTCCTTTTTTTGTGATCAGAATTGCTATTATGTTGAAAAAAATGAAAATGTAGAATCCTTTCCTTGCATAATAAGCATGTTGCAAGAAGTGCAGAGTCATCAAACACAGCAATTTCAAGCATTTAACACTAGAGATTGAAAGAACTGTAGCATACATAGAATTCTGAGCCAAGAAAATTAGTTTTCAAATTCCCAAAAATGTACCATTGTGAGAGACAGGTAGCAGAAGTACAGTTCACATGGTCTATATATTTGCCCACTGTTACATATTAGGGCTGTGGAATATACATTACTTTAGAGGTACAGCTATCTAAAGTCTATAGGAAATTTAAATTTTCTGCTATGCAGTCACAGGAAGGTTGGCAGATTGTAACTATAAAAAATGCAATTAATGTTCCCAATAGAGTTTTAAATTAGGTGCTTTCAGCTCTTTAGTAACCTGGGCAGTCCATTAAAAATAATATGTGATAAATTCAATGCTGTCTGCTTGCACAATCAAAAATTCATGATTCTATTTTTAAAGACTGCTACAACATCTAATATTTGATATTTCTTTGCATATTTGCAATTATGAAAGTTTAATTTCAAGCAAAAATAATTGGCATGGAATTAGGGATTATATATTTTTGCGCATTCCTTGTTCTTTAATATATCTTCTAAAGAACAATAATATGACATTTCTTAAAATCACATGCTGAGATTTTTTTTTTTCAGTAATGACCCTTGACATTTTTCCTTTGAATGCTTGTGAGAGTTCCTAGTGTTAACAGCAAGGAACAAGGCAGGGAGAACTCCACAATGGCAAGCATCAGCAGCAAAAAGAGTGCCAGAGGGCCTGTCTTGGGGTCCAATCTGTTCAGAGAAGAGACAGCAAACTGCTGTTGCCAATTTACATACCTTTGCTGTGCTCTGAGGCACAGGGCACAGAACTGTGTCTGCTGAGAGCTGCATCATATGCATATTTGTCTCAATGTAGTAAGTGTAGGGACTTAAACCAAACAAAACACTGAAAAAAAGGTCTACCCTAGCAACAACATCAAGATCAGAAACACAAAAGGCCTTACCACTGAACAATTGATGAAAGACTTGCGGTGTAACCTGACCTTTTGATGGAAAAGCCAAGACTAAAGTCAGTCTGGATTCCAAGGCACAGATAGAAAGCTCACATGCTTTGTGCATGCTTTTATTATTGTAGTTGATGTTTTGTTAAGGCAGCTGTGGAAGCACCTTGTAGAAATTATGATAAAGATAAGAAACTATATACCTGCCTTATCAAAGGGCAAAATGATCACATGTATATTTTTAAAATAGAAATAAATTGAACAAGAGTGTTTTAAAGCACTCTGAGAATCCAGATTACTCTCTGTACAAAGGGAGGAGGCTTCCTCTTACAATTCTCTCGTGGCTCTTTTAAATCAGGAAAATGGATGAACCTAGGAAACCATATTCAGAATATGTTTTTATCTCTGCCTGCTGATCACTGGCAACTCAGCTCCACCCAGAAGCAGAGATTTGCCTGCTGATCACTGATGACAGTACTCTACCCAGAAGAAGAAATTACGGATGGTTTTGATGATGTTGTAAATGCTGGGAATGAAATCTGAGAATTTATAAATCTTCCAACACAGAGATGCAACATTTCTAAAATACTCTGTTGTGTGAATTCTAAGGTAGCCTTTCACTGATTAAATAAAGAAGCCACAGTATTCGATCAAGTTATGTAATTTTTCACTTTAGCTTCTTATTTCACATTGGGGTCATATGATTGCTCTTCATGCAATTTCATGAGATTAAATGACTGGTTGAATATAAATCTTAGACTGCTATATTTTAAGTATTCTAATTAAAAAAAAAAACCTCATGTAACTGTATCTGCTATACAGAATGCATTTCTTAAAAAACCAGAACACTTGGCAAGATTTTGTCTTATAGTAAAGCATCAAACTGAATAACATGATTTAACCCACTATGATGTCTTTGGCAGCTGGATCCAGTACATTCCTTGGGAACTTGTGAGAGTACACTGGAGGAATTTTTTCTGTCTTGAAGAATTTGATAATGCTTACAACATGACACCTTTGCTATAGCTTGTTTATTATTTTTTTTTCTTGGAATGAAATGCTTCTTGGAATGTTTCCCTTGAAATAAATGAATTGAAAAAAAAGAAAGTGTGATTAAAAATATACCCATGCCTGATTGGCCTCTGGAGAAATCATAGGAACCCAGGGCTTTTTTTTTTTTTTGGTTTGTTTCTTTTGAAAAGTGACATGTCCACTGTGACCATTTGACAGTATATTATTTAAATCAGTTTTATTGTGTTACTGTAGTTCAAAACTCTTAGGTTTAGAAAATAATGGCGTTTTTTTCCCTTTTTTTTAAACTTAGTATAAGCAGTCTATTGTAAACTTTAAATATATTTTAAAAGCTTTTGAGAAATGGAATTAATGCAAATTCCATGTGCAGGGAATTAATGAGATAACACAATAAGATATGTTTTTACTTTATGTCTCTTAGTTCTGTTCTATGAAGCATAGTAGACACTGTGTGGAAAATAAACTATTTGTATGATATTTTTTTGGATATGATGCCAAATATTGAGTGACTAGTAGTTATATATACTCAAGAAGTGCACTTGATGCCTACTACATTTGGGAGTGACGTCTGCCGAAAACCCAAGCTGAGGAATTAGGTGTGATTGGAAGGAATTATAGCTTTGAATAAACAAATGCTTTGAGTCTTCCACCTGTCATTACAATCATTCCTCCTCTCATAAATGGGCAAGCTTCTCAGGAAAAGAGGGAATCTGGGATTGTGTTCAACTGATAGAACATAGGGACAACATCCAGGTTTCAATATTTGTGTGTGGGGCCACTAGCTCAAATTAAGCTTCTAATTTAGCCTAACTTAATGTAAAATATATTCATTTCTATGACTTTGTTCCTTTATCCTGTGCATCTTAATAAATACCCACAGCCTACAGGACAAGGTTCCTATATAAAATCCCCTTAATTTTAAATGGAAATAACACCAAGTCTTTGAACACAGTATTTAGACCTTTCTTCAAAGTGCTTCTCACCCAGTGTTTCTTTGTCTATTGCATTTGTCTTGTTTTTTCTTTATTGAGTTTGATCTTCAGTGCTTGCTTAGGTTGTTTTACTATCTTTAGATGTTTGTGTTCTTTTCCTAGAGAAAAAAATGTGTGCATTCTGACAGATATTCTAGAGGAGATATGTTAGCTTTAGGCAACCAAAATATGGAAAAACAAGTCTGTAGTTATAATGAAAAATTGTCTTTCCATGTAGAGAAAAAAGCACTAGAAAAATCAATGGTACCACATTCATTAAATGTATAAATAGATAATGTGTAAATGTAAATGAAATATATAAATATTTTTTCCCCCTTGGGATTCTGTTTTTTTATTTATAAGAAGCAATCATATTTTTACTGTTCTGAAAATCACATATATACACAATATCAGGAATTTGTGTGGTAATGTCAATTAGTAAAATGATTACTACATTAAATTATAATATGAATCTCATAACAAAACAAATATTGTCAAAAAACTCAGTAGAATTTTATATAGATGACAGGAGTTCACCTTTTTTTCCCCCCGCAGAACCAGGAAATATTCATTTGCAAGGTTCTTAAACTGAAATTACAGATTCTTCTTTTCAAGTGTTTGACCAGCTAGGAACAACTCAGTGTGGCTTGAATTTTTCATGAAATAGAGCGTGTCACATATCTAACAATCAAATTTGCTTTTATGTACTTGTTGTATAAATTGCTCAATAAGAGTGGAAAGTAGAGTTACTCTCTATCATTTTTAGAACACGTTCCAACAGCTTGTCTTTGGAGTTAAATAGAGCTGTCTTGATCATTTTTACATATAGACTCCTTTGAACACTAAAAAGAATTATAATCACCTGATTATAAATTCACTGTTAATATAGCCTTAGAGCTGAGAACATTTCACTCCAGTAGTTAATTTAGTCTGTGGTAAATTCTCACTGTTATTTAATGTCATTTATCACCTGCTGTTTTGTCTTACTGTGAACATCCTGCCTGCCCTGTACAGTCTACAGTACATGGACCTTCTGTGACTTTAATGTACTCAGAACAAAGGCTCCAAAGTGCTTCTTTCGGGAGGATTTGGCAACTTGCCTTAGATATATTCAAGCCATTTTGCTGCCTGTCACTCAGTGCTTTACAAATTGAACTCTGAGGAGAGGTAAAAAGGGTCTATAAGGCATTTTTTTTCTGGGAAGAATATGCTAATAAAGCGCCATCAGCAGGAAGCAGGTTGTGTCTGAAAGAGTTTTGTCAACTCTGAATTAATTTTGTGTGTTAAGAAACACGGGGGTGCTTCTAGAGCTGGTCTGTGGTAATTAATCCTTCCTGTTTCTGGAAGAGGAGAACTGTAATAAATGCAGCCCAGATTTAACAGATGTGTGCACACAATGTCTGCTTTATGAGGAGTAAAACAAAATTATGTGTATAGAACAAAAAATGTTGATTTAAAAAAATTAAAACAGTATGGAAAGTACTAAGATTGGAATTCCCAGTGCTTATGCAAATACTGTATTCCTTTAAATGTTACCAGACAGTATGGTTTTAGAAACATCTGCCAGAGTGGTTGGATGCTGTGAAGAGAATGAAAAGGACAGATGTTACTTGTGCTTGTAAAAACACCCAACCAAAAAAATAGATGCATGAGATCTAAGCAACAATCTGCTTAATCGAGGTGATTATGGAAGCTGGACTAACAAGATAGAGAGTGCTAATAAAGTATTCTGAGAATCTTTTTGATCTTTTTGTAATATACTTTAAAAAATGTTAAAGATTGTTGTTGCAATACATTATGATTTCAGTGCCCTTACCCTGTGTAGAATCAAGATCAGGGCATATTTTCAAGGGGAAAATATATTTGGTGCTATATAAAGAGTTTCAGAACATATATGTAATATCTTACTAAATTATCTTAGTCATACTTGCCTGTAAAATGTAACTTCAGTAAAGTATGTGATCATTCATAACAAGTTTCAGATTTTACTGAAGTCCATTACATGCCTCTCATTTATTTCAGTGCCCACCAGATCCCACGGACATCTCTGAAGAACGTTACAATCACACAGCTAACTCCTGAATTTCCTGTCCTAAACATATGCAAGAACTTTTCCTTCAGACCTAATTCCAGGTTTGATTTTGTTTGAGGGACTGGGGTTTTTTCTGTGCTTTTAACAGAAGAGAAACCCAAAAAAACAAAATTCCATCCAAAGAAAAAAAATGTTCTCCATGATCCCTTGGTGATGTTTTGCCATGCTTGTCGTGCATGTCCTTTATTTAGCTTTGTCTCTGTGATGACTAGTTTTAATGGCTATGTAGCCAAATAGGTGTCTTAATTTTAGCAGGAAATATAACTTTGAGGCTTATTGCTGGTTCAGCCCTCACACAAGAAGCAGAATACCTAAGCAAACTTCATTTAAAGCTTGACACAATTCCACTTATTTAGAGAGCTTAAAGGTTGTTTAAATTTTCTACCTCTTCTTTTTCTGGAGCTCATAGGCATATATATGTCTCTGATGCTTTTCAGACTTTCTCTTTAAGCATCAAAACTTCTCTTGAATTTGTGCAAATACAATACTAACAATGTATTAGTAATACCTTAATATTAGTTGCTTTTATTAAAATGTCTACAAAGACAAGCGAATCTAAGCAGACTGAGTTACATTTCCATGTGTAAGTTAAAATACTGTTAAAGTTAAAATCTACAATTTGTGATTCATATGAATTCAAAGTTTTTTCACTTATGACTTTCAGCTAATAAACCTCTAGTCATTAGTTCTATTTCAATTACAATTCAGTTTAAAATATGACACCTGAAAGAATTTTCCGCTGTTTAGTTTAGAAGGATTATGGAAATGTGGTTAAGAAACTAAACCTCACAAACACATATGATTGTCAGATTCTGAGCAAAACTTCAGTACCAGCTGCATAAAAATTGCAGATTTCTGCGCTGCAATTCTATGATCTTCAACTGAAGTTTAGAATGCATTAACTGTTTCTCATTTCACAATTCATGTCATTGGTAGCTTTAAGAAATTTTGTTTGCTAATTAAATAATTTCTTTATCAAATAATTGAATGTTTTTCATGGCAAGTGTTGCTAACCCATGAACATTTAAATATAAACCGAACACACATTTTAATTTTATTTAAAACTTTCAGCAGAGATACTGTTTTGGGTACATATGAGTGCTTAGCACATCTCTTTAAAATGCAAAGTTTTTGAATAACAGTAATAGGATTTCAGTTATATGAATTTACATATTTAAATGATGTATTAGGAAAAACAGACAAATTATAAATTTGGAAAAGTGGGAAAAGGGAAATCACTCACTGTGCTAAATTATGGGCTTCCTGACTTCAATATTCTTGATCATTTTGTGGAGATACCTTTTTTTTCTCTTTTTTTCCTTTTTTTTTTACTTTATTGACCATCAGCTCCTACCTACAGATCCTCTCACTTGTGCCAATGCTAGATGCTTAAAATAGCCTCAAATGGAAAGTGGGAATTCTCCCTCAGTAGCCAAATTCACACAGGGTGTATATCCATTAAATCCAGAAGACCACCACAGATTAACTCTGTTGAAATCAGTCTTGGATTGTTCTCACGTTTCATAAAATTTACAGCACATGTCCTTTTCAGTTTAAGAGGAAAGATGTGAAGTCTTGTTATTATTATTCTTTATTATTCTTAAACAAATGCTTAAGGAAGAGGCTAAGCCGCAAGCTCCTTTTCCATCATTCTTGCAAATCACCTGGCCAACTACCTTGCTTGGTCTATTGGGACTTTCTGCAGTGTAAAGCTCTAAGCAGTTGCCCTGCTGGCATCCCCTAGATCTCACATCTGTTCTTGTGTCATTGAATATTTAGTGAATTTTTTCATGCAGTTATGGTATGTTTTTTTCCTTTTTACTTTTACAAATTTAAAAATTAAGAACCAAAAAATCTGTACCTCTTTACTCAGGAAGAGAAATACTTATTTATTTTGCAATTAGCATTGAAAACCAATTATTTTGAGAATATTCTGTTCCATATTTTAAAGATTTACTCCTTATTCTGCCTGGTTTTTGAAATTGCCAAGGGAATACTGACTCCTTTTCTTACAAATGCTTTACTTTTTAATTTAGAAATTAATTGGTTTCTTTAGAGGAAAAACATTTATTTTCTGTTTGGAAAGTTATCTTTTAATGTGGTCAAGTGGCTCATACTTTATCATCCATTTCTAGTTATGTTTGTGCAAAAAGCTTCAGGGAAACAATTTGGCTCTCTTTCTCAACTGGGTTTTTTTTTTTTCCTGTCTTGCCACTTGTCTACACTTGGTAGATGATCTTCTCTTTGAAATAAATAATGGCGAGGGGTTTTTGTCATTATTCCCCTTTTTGTTCAAGATAATTACAAAATGAGAGTAGAGCTGCTTTTATTCACCCAGAATTACTCCCCAAATTGACCTAAGCAAGCACAGTTTTTCATGAAATCCAAACATTTTTATTGGTACCTGACATTTTTCTGTATGAGATAACTCAGTGTATTACGTTTCCAATGACAAGCTTTTTACAAGTTTGGAGACAGTGCTGAAAAATTTATGGTAAAGTTCTTGATGAAGAAAATATAGTCTCATCATTTCCATGTAGCACATTTGTTCTGGGTTATAGTGAAGGAGGCTCCATCTGGCTGGCAGCTGGTCACCAGGGGCGTTCCTCAGGGCTCAGTTCTAGGGACAGCTCTATTCCTCATGTTACCAATGATCTGGATGCAGGAGTTGACAGCAGCATTAGCAGCTTTGCTGATGATACCAAACTAGGAGATGCTGCTGACTCTCTGGAAGGAGAGGAGGCCCTTCAGAGTGATCTAGATAGACCAAGCTATCATCACAGAAGCACTGGGATGTAATTAATGTCATGAAATTTAACAAGTCCGTATACCAGATTCTGCGCCTAGGATGGAGTAATGCCGAGTACAAACTGGGAGAGTGGCTGCAGAGCAGCCCTGCAGAGAGGGATCTGCTGGTCATCAGCAGTCTCAGTGGGAATCAGCAGTGTGCCAAGAGGACAAATGCCACCCTGAAGTGCACCAAACACAACCAACTGGTCAAAAGAGGTGATTACCCCTCTTCGGCATTGCTGCAGTCTTAGCATGAGTGCTGTGTGCCATTCTGGGCCCCACAATTTAGGGAGGATGTGAAGGTCCTTGAATGTGTCCGTAGGAATGCAAAAACTGGTGAAAAAACATGAAGGATTTTCCATCAGGAGTGGCTGAGGATGCAGGATTTGTCTTTTTTGGACAAAAGAAGGCTGATGAGTGATGTCATTGCACTCTTCAAGTTCCTGGGTACTTGGAGAAGTGGAGAGGAAGCTTCTGATTGCTTCACTCTGGTAGCCCGTGACAGGACATGTGGGAATCATTCAAAGCTACTCCAGAGGAGGTTTAGACTGGACTTAGTGAGAGAATGGTCAAACACTGAAACAGATTTCCTGGAGGAGTGGTTAATGTCCCAAGTCAGTCAGTGTTTAAGAGGCATCTGGACTGTGCCCTTAATAACATGCCAGTCTCTCTCAACTAAAAAGAATTTCTATTCTATTCTATTCTATTCTATTCTATTCTATTCTATTCTATTCTATTCTATTCTATTCTATTCTATTCT
>JANIJU010000001.1:78678406-78732165 GCA_025504685.1 Leucosticte australis | reverse complement strand
TTGCAGTAGCTATCTGTTATGTTTGGCTGGATGTTTGCTGACATACATTAAACTTGCTTGAATGATTTCTTTGAGATTTTTTTGGTGGTAATTGAATTTTCCTGGATTTTAAGGCAATCCAATCATGAGCATAGTACTAGGGGTTACGGTTTCAAAGGTGTTATAAAATAATTGAGAATAAAAAAAAATTGACTGAGGAAGTGGATACAGCATTTGCATTTTAGGTGAAATGGAAATGTGTTGATTTTATTTGGGTAGTCTTTGTCTTGCTTGGCCATGAGTATCTGAGGCATGTATGCCCTTGTTTTTAATTCATACAGATTTTTGCATTGCAGTTATATTGACAAGCATAGCTAAAGCATAAAATAGGAGTTCCTATACTTGTGTGTCTTTAAGTCTAGGTAAATAAATGTGACAATCAAATTGAGTTTGTGCACTGCATCTACTAAAAGCTGACATTCACTTTGAAAAAACTTGCAGCAAGCAATTTCTGAAACTGCAAACTTTCTCCATCTACAAGTAATTCTAATAAACAGTGCCATGAGCTACCTCTGAAAGTCTAAAGGAGACAAGGTGACCACTTCAAATTGCTATTGACAAAAGCAATAACTATATTGCTATTAAAAGCACACAGCGCAGTAGATAATAAATCTCAAATTTTTAGCAGAACTGTCAAACGTACATTATTCTGGACTTCTACTCAGAAATGTTTTCAGATCCTAAATTGACACTTAGCAGTGTGTAATGTCCCTGGGGCTATTTCATAGGGCAACATGAGTGATGAAGTATGCTGAACAGTGCTTTTGTTCTTTCACTAATCACAGTGTAGCTGAGATTAAATTTAACAAAAGAAGAATGCTTCTGCAGGAGAAAAGAAAAACCAATAGGTTTATACCAGCTTTGTTTAAGGGAAAAATAAAAAACCAAAACAAAACCAGGAAAACCTAACAAAAATGCTAATATCTCTCCATTGGGCGAGCATTCACTTTGCTTCCTTTTCCATGACTCAACTTCAATATGAGGCAATTTGGCAGAGCAGTTGAGCACCTATGAAGAGTTACATTAGCAGTATTGAAGGATTTTAACTGCAGCTGGTGGGGATGGGTGGGAGGGGGTGATATATTTTGGTTTGGTTTGGTTTGGTTTGGTTTCTTTTTTAGTCTTGGCTTTTAACCTTCTGTGAGTTGTGAAGTCTACCCTTAAAACATCTGGGCTTCTTACTGAAACAATGACATAGTTTCTGCAGTAATCTTGTATAATTTCTGATGAATGGTAGGATACATTTAAGCAGTTCTAATGGGGTGAGCAATATTATTTTAAGAGGCTTTGATCATTACTTATCTTGCTGCTGATTATAGGAATCTTGTTGGAAGCTTTCAAAGGATTTTTAATTTTGAATCTCTTTATGTCTTCAGCTTAGTGATGACATTAATTTCCCCTATTGCTTGTGAAAGGAAGCATAGTTTTGTTTCAGATGGTTTTTGTTCCCTGTGTCACGTCTTTTGTGCATGCAGATGGGACTGATTAATTCTGTGCCCTTACTTTTAGAAAATAAAATAAAATAAAATAAAATAAAATAAAATAAAATAAAATAAAATAAAATAAAATAAAATAAAATAAAATAAAATATCGCAGAATTTTAAGCATAACAACTACTGTTAAAATCTACCAGTAATGAAGGGAGTGTGGCTTTTACCTTAGGAACAAGACAATTAACAAGTCTCTGTATATGAGGTTTGTGTGGATTTTTTCTCAATTTATAGAGTATTCAGGATTGATATATGTCACAGGCCACTTCATCTCTTGAATCCTATTTAAACCTTCAAAATAAGGTTTAAGTGGCATGTAAGTAAGGCATTAGCCTCCACCACAGGGTAAATTTCAGCCTTTCTTAATTAGCAATTTTCTTTCCATTTAACAATGACTGAAGAACACCTAACATTAACAACTGAATGCAAAGTAAGGATCATGCATAAATGATGACATTAAGAATTATTATTGACATTATTCTATATTTAAATAGAGAAAGGCTAACATCTAATTTATATAACTTTCATTTATTAGGACTTCTGAGCTAAGCATAGTGTTGAATATATGCATTTCAATTGTGGAATAATTTCTTGCATGCAGTAACAAAAAGTTGATCATGTATATTTAGATCTACATATTTTGGGCTTTGTTTTTTGGTTTTGTTTTGGTCTTTTTTAATTAACATTAAGGTTTACTGAAGCCAGTTAATAAATACCATTAAGACAGTGCCTTTTTCATTCTGTTCTTGCTGAAAGAGATGCTGAATATTAATTTCATTCTCTATAATGCACTGCAACGCATCCTAGGACTGATAAAAGGAATCCCTTTCAATACAGAACAAGATTAGAGAGAAAATCTTACCATTTTCTAAATGCTGTATTAGACTTATTTTCTTATTGGAAAAAGTAAGCAAACAAAATGCTGCCTGTCCAATTTAGAACTGAAGCCATTTAAAAATGGTCTACCTTCAGATTTCTCAAATCACTTTAGCTATAAAGTGTAAATGCAACAACAAAAGGAAAAAAAACTCCAAAAGAAAGCAAAAGATCAAAAATATTTATTTTGGTATATGTACAGGAATGCACCCTACTCAAAAATATTTATTTTGGTATATGTACAGGAATAGCAAGCTAATTTACAACTAAAAAATAATTTAAAAAATTAATAAAAAAAAATAAAGCCTCTTAAATTTTAAAACAAGAAAGCAAGAAAAAAGTACCTTCATTGTTTAAGGTACTCATAAAAATTTACCTGACTCAAATTTTCATTATATTTTTTATCCAAGAATTCTAATCACTTCAAATTACACCTTGTACTAAGTAAAGCAACTCATGAGAAGTTTCATGCCCTCTTGGTTTTTATTATTTCTTTTTCTCCATAAAAAATTACGCTGAAATTTTCCCGGCATTTTACTCTGCCACAGAGTAAAAAGTATATAAAAAGTGCTGAACAAGTGCTTTCTATTTTCAAATACAAGAAAAAGTTTCCTGTCTGATCAAGGCAGTTAAATCTCCCAATTTTTATTAAAAATAAAGCGGGGATGGGGGGGGGGAATGTTTCATGCCTTCAAATTAGCTTCATGATTAAAAACAAATTCAAAGCTGCCCAGGTGAATTAGAAAAATGATTGGGCTGAAGACCACAATAGGTAGTATTTTAATAGCTGAAAAAAATCCTGTAGATGAAATTTCATGAAAATGCATTTTATTCCCATTGTCATCTTTCTGTGGCTTTGGATATTGCACTGAGGAAAATGAAATAATGTTTTGTGTGCATTGGGAGTCTTTGAATCTATCAAGTAATTGCAAAATGGCATGCTTATAGAGTAATGTGAGTTTTTTAAATTAATGAATGAAAGGATGTAGACTCTAACTTGGCATACAATTTTCAATAACAAATTTTCCAGGTATGAAAACTAACTGCTTGAATAAATGAAGCACCAACTATTTATTTAATTGTAAAATGCCTCTAATTCATGGTATTAATTGTATGTTTCTGCTACAGCCTGTTTCCTAAGTATCTGAAAGAGAAGATTTAGAATGGTCTGCAACTTATTATCTCTCCCTATACATAGTTTAAATAATCAGTTTCTAAAGTTCAGCCACATTCAAAATATGCAGTAGACTAAGGCAGAAAACATATTTCATGTTGCTGAATGTGACTAAGAAATGGAAACTGACTGCAGTGCAAATACTGGACATAGCATGGAAGAATTATAAAGGTAATTCTGGTAGAGTTTGTGCAATTGTCTTCAGATCACCACCATCAGTCACCACTTATTCTCTGTAAGCTGCAACATTTGCTGTGTTTTTCCATGTTTGCTGTGCCCTGTAAAGAAAAACATGCTATACATGTTTTACAGACTCCCATAGCTGCAGAGTGGGATGTATGGTGGATTCCTCCTGCAGTAAAATCCACAGGGCTTCATCTTTCTCCCAGACACATTGTATGTAACCCATTTTGTTACTTCAACAGAACTAGCACTTTTTCTCATTAGACCAAGGCATGAGGTCCTTTATGGATACAAACTGTTGATTTATTTTTCTGATATGCATTAGTTCTCTGCTTTTATCATCTTTGAAATCCCTTCTTTACTTCATCAATTTTGAGAATTTTTCTGTGCCTTTGTGCTTCATGGGTTATCTGCCAATGACTATGAATAAAAATATGCCCTTGGACAAACTCCTAGCCTTTCTTAAAACTAAGCAATAGTGAAAGAAGGAAAGGAATATGATAGTATCAGCAAATATAACTCCAAATACTTTTTGCATAAGCTAAACTCAATTGAATGTCAACCTTGTAAAAATGTATGAGTTCACCCAAGTTGACCCACTGTCAATATCATTCAGAAAAGACAAATAGACTTCTGGACTACATATATTTCCCTTGAAGGTCCTCAGGATTTTCATGTTACCTGTATTTTTGTTGTCCTTTTTGTGCTTTAGTTACCAAAACTTGAAAGTAATACTAGAACATTCCTTTCACTTGCGTTATCAGTGCACCCACATCATCAAATCTCTTAAGTTCTACTTTTGAGAACAAATCATTATAAACACTTTATATGCCTACATAAATTAAAATTTAATTGCTAAGAATAGAGTTGTTTAAATACTTTAGACAGAATATGTCTCAAATAATATATATCCCCATTTTATAGTAGCAGTGACTGCAAGACACAACAGAAACAGGGAATGCTGGATAGTATGTCCATATGTGATCCCATTCCAAAGGAATCATACGTAAGATAAGCAAGACAAGATAGAGGAATATTACTAAACTGTTAACACTTTAAAGAATCAGCAAAGCCAACTATAAAGCTCTTTTTTTTTTGCCTTAAATAGCCATAAGGTTGAGCAGTGAGTGTTTTTTAGGATTTATAATACAATTATGTATGTATTAATTTGATAATGATAAAAGTGAAATGTGTGAACATGCAGCATCTATGTGTCCTATTGAAAGCCATACAATTTAGTCAATGATTTCACTGTCCCTAAGCCTTTCTGATAAATAAAAAAAGGACAGCTACTCTGTGACCTCAAAGGCCAATTAAAACAGTAGAAATTTTGCCTAAGTAGGTAAATTCTCTTACCCCCAGATACATGTAGTAGTATTAGAACTACTCATTTAGAATTTCTGAATCCTGAGCCATGAGTATATATGTTTTCTAAGCATTCTGCTTTTCTAAGTCAGGCTAGGTCAGGAGCCATGCCAGCTGTTTAACAGCATAGAGTATTGCATGCTACCTCTTGCAAAGGTAATCAGTCTCTGAAAATGAAAGAAATAAAAGGATGTAACTGTACTTCAGCATTTCAGTAAAACCACCTAAAATTAGGAAGGTCAAACTCTAAGTAATTAGTTGTATGTAATATATGTTGACATTGATTTTTTTCTTTTGTATTCATACATTTGCATACAGGGAAGTGTCTGTGCCAAATATTGTATAATACAGTAATTCAATTGATTTACAAAATGAAAAAATTGTTTTATCTGAGTGTGGTCTTCGACTTAATAGACTACAGTGCATTCAAAATATAACACTGTAGACTATGAAATAATCCATGAACTTTGTTCCTTATTGAATGTGAAAATGTGAGATTTAATTTCTGCTCACCGGCAGCTACTAGAAACTACTTAGCTGCACAATTGAGAATTGCTTACTCTGCACTTTCTTAGAATAATTTACTTTTTACAGTAAACATCTCTTTGTGAAACTATCCAAAGAATAATGTCAAGGTCCTAAAAGCTTCAGTATTTACTTGATTTATCATTCTGTTCCTGATTATAATGCATGCCATTCTTTTATCTTATTGAGCTTTGTGATTGATTTTCCCTTCTTTTGTCTGTTTTTAATGCTACTAGTTTCTTATTGTGTGAAGTTTTACAGCAAATGTTGGTCTACTATGCCTACTTGGAAATAAGTACCAAATAAAGCATCACGAGTTCAGAAAAATTAAAGATATGTACTCGCATGAGATGCTCTAATAGAGGGATATTCTTTTCTGTAGCTTTATATCAAAGCCATTATCAATGCTCCTACAAATTCCATAACTGCAATATAACCTTATATATTAACTGTTCTGGGGGGGGGAAAAATAAGTTATTAAATAAATGCTTCCTAAGATATTCACCAAATTTCATTTATACAGTCAATCAAAGCAACTTCTGTTCCTCTTGTAATAAGTTATGTATCTATAGGTTGTATTAGAGTAATTTAGTAATTTAAAATTAATTTTATTTAAGAATAATTATATATATATATTTTTTTTTTTCTGCCAAGTTCTGAGTATCATTATTTTCTTTGAACTGAGTAATGAATAAGTTATCTATGTCAGTGCTAAGCTCAGAGCACATACATGCATAGAGGAAGAAGAGCTGACTAAGCCATATGACTTCAAGGAATTTTATCGTATTGTTGCTCACCCTACCAGGTTGTCATATGAACTGGCATTAAATTAAGAGCAACTGGATTTAAATTAACAGCTATAGATGTATCTGACAGGTATTTGTGATTGCATAACATTCAAAAAACTCATTCTAATTCAGCAGCCATAGATATTTTTAATATTTTTTCCACTTTTTAAGTTTTAATTAAGAATGATAATGAGGATTTTTTTACAGTTATTCCACCTCTGTTTTGAAAGCACTCATTTTGAACTATCTCAGAGCAGTAAGATACACTGTTTAACTAATGTTAAGAATGAAAGCACAGACAAATTAATGGGAAATTAATCTGGTGAGAACTTCTTATGAATACTCTTCTTATCTAGAGAAAAAATTGCTCATTTATTTATTTATGTATATTTAAAACAGCTGCTGAAACTATATTAGCTCTCTGTATTTTAGGTCTAATTCTGTCTGAAATTTCTCATTTCCAAGTCAGATTATGTTTTGCTGTAGCTAAACCTCTGTTTCACCATGGAACTATTTTTCTCTTTGAATATGTTTTATTTGAATGCTTATTGACTGTCATGTGCTGCATTTTGCCTCCCTTATAGACAATGCAACATGGGTCACAATTATAACAGGATGAAAGAGTAATTGCTATATTACTTAAAGTTTCTCTTAAACTCATGCTTTTTTTTGCTTTATGTGAACCTGTTGACTTGAAATGTATGGACAGTACAGAAAATAAATAAATATGTATATTATAAGCTACTTCCAGCATACTGTCTGGTGACATAAGAATATCAAAAACTTTTCAAGTGCTTTTGCTATGAGAAATTGAAAGTAAAAAGTGCTATAGAGATCAAGAGAAGGTCTGCAACCCTTCAACATTCTTCTGAGACACGTTTCACAATTTATTTGTTATTTTCTTGTGGTTGGAAATAAATTTAATCCTAGCAGTACGCTTCCTTAAATAAGTTAAATGAAATGAACCTGGTATTCTCAAGTAATGTTAACAAATTCTTCTGTCTATATTAACGCTTGTTGAATTTTGCAACTTTCTAAAACAATGTTACTGATCTTGTTCTGAACAACTGAGATAAATAAACATGGTTGGAAAGGAAGAAAAACTATTTATATATTTCTTTAATATCAATCACTATTTTAGATGGTAACATGATAATCTGTGTTGTGGACTAGCTCTGGGTCAAAAGGAGCAGAATAATATGTAAAAGGGCTAGGAGAAAGATCTCCTCAGTGGTAGGGAGCATAGGTTCCTATGCTGATTCCTCCAGCATAGGAACCAACAATCCTCTTTCCCAAAGACATATTTATGTTATCAACATATACTTTCAGGTCATTACATGAAACACTGTGGGGGTAGGAGAGCATTAAATGGCATCCTGTCTCCTCCTCCGTATCCTTGGGAAAGAAAACACTAAAAAGATGGTGTACATTGTAAAAGATGGGGAAATCATCTCGCCCACATTTTTCTGAAATTCAGATGAGTTGTGTTGTCTTTACTCAAACCAGTGAAGGCCCCACTGGGATGTGTTGTGGCATGTTCCAGTCTCAGCATCTCTGCGCTGCCTGTGCTGGTACCCTGGTGGAGCACACCATGGGTGAAAAGCAGCAAGGAAGGACTTGTATGGCCCTGGGGCTCAGCCTAAAGAAGCGTGCAACCAAGCACACACAGCCCTGTGAATCTGGGAATGTGTAGAGGTGCAGTATCTCAGACATTGCTGCTCATAATTGCTTTAGGTTTATTTTAGGATAAACATTGGGTCATGAGATTGTGAAGCAGAGATTTCCACCTTCTCCAAAGCAATACAGTGTAACCCTGAACTGAAGCCAGCTTTTTTTTTGTTGTTTGTTTCTAAAAGTTCAATACAATGTGGCAGCAGGATCTTTTTGATTTTAGAATTAATTAATGGATCTGTCCGCAAAACTTTCTTCAAAAATTCATGAGAGACACATGACTTAGAGTCCTTTTCATCTTGTTCCTGTATTTTTACTGTTAACTTTAGAGACTCTCAAATTGCATTATGCATTTCTAAGGAAAAAAACTAAGTCTAGTTTAGGTTTTATTTGCAGTACAGAAAGCACCAGGAGTGGGAAAAATAGAGAGACTGTCTTTGATTTCTTAAATTTTATTTGCTAGTTACAATTTCAGAAAATGTTTTAGTTCAGATAATCATAGGACTGATTTTATTATCTTTTTAATTAACTGGAAAGTAAATTTCAATTATGCTTTCTTCAAAAAGTTTCACTTAAAAATGAAAAAAAGATACAATCCTCATTGTAAGTGTAAAGAATAAATGCAAGCTGTTTTTTTTGTCACTCCTCTTGTTTAAGTTCTCCCCTCCAGGATGATTTTATCAATTAAACTTGTTATCTTATTAACAGTTAGGACAGATTTTCCTGAAAACATAATTAAAGTATTCTTGTTAAACCTCACAGATGTTCTGTTAAAAGTAGTGCACTTTTGTTCACTGTTAATCAAGTTCTGTATAGTTACTACCTTGATGTCACTTAAATGAGATGCTAGAGTAGCACCAATTTTAAATTTTATCAACTATTTTTGACACAGCCAGAGATTTACTTTGGTGACCAGAGAATACATTTAGTTTCTTCAGTGGCAAATATTTTTTTTTTCAACTTCTGTATCAGTTCACTAATGAAATTCACAACACAGTCCAGATGAAGGAATTTTTATAAATATATGTTGTTTCATTACATTTACAATTTGGTTTTCCTTTTTATAAGCTTTCAATTGTATCACTATTTAGTTACCAGATATCTCATGGAGACAGACGATGGTCTCATTATGAGACAGAGAGGCAATGTTTTGTAAAAATCGTTATGTTGAGTTCCTTCACTAGAAAAGAAGCTGTATTCATGTCCTTGATAAATAATTAAATGATAATTAATTTTTCATTCTTCCATCTGATACTCAGCAATTGTTGAAAAGTGTATTTATTATTCAAGTGGAGGTGTCAGATTGCCCATAACTTTCTGTGTTTCAGCCTTAGTCACAGAGAAAACTATAGAACTTAACCACAAGCCAGAAGAGCATGATGAAAAAGACCAGTAGTAAACTTTGCCCTTAGTGTGAAAGCAAAAAAAAGATATTAGAAATTTATGTCATTACTAACTAATAATAAATAATTTTTGTCTATACCTATATTAATATGATGCATAAATGACATATTTTTATTAGGAAAAAAAAAGTTCCCCAACTGTCTAATCACAAAAGAATTTTTTTTTTTTTTTCCAGAGAAGGACATTCTTTTAAACAGTTATGTAACTTAATGTATTAACTTGATCAATTAACACTGGACAGCAATATCTTCTGTGAAGAAGGTAACCAACGAACTTGAAGCAAACAGCTTCCCTTGCATACCTGAATCTTAGAACTGATAGGAAAAAAAAAATAAAAAAAAAGAACTGATGGGAAAAGAGTATCAATATACTCTACTTTTGTTAATCTTGCTGCAAAGAAAAAAAAAAATTCTGTCTCAATTTTTCAAGCTACCAGAAAGTATAAATGAAAAAATACACAGAGCTTATAAAAATCTGCAGGGGTGCTCTAAACTGTCAGGCATCAGAGGGCAATGGAGAGTAACCAGAGCTAGTAGGAGCATCTGAGCACATGCCTGCTCTAAACTGAAAGCTGACCCTGATCTACTATGTCCTAGAACAAACCCAGAGAGCTAAAGTATAGATTTTATGCTAGTCAAAGTTAAATAGAAAATATGTGAAGAAGATACAATAAGCCTGTCTAAATTATTATGTCATGGTTTTGTTAGGCATTAATTGTAACTAAAAGGCAAGTGGCATTCTTTTTCATTTCTTACATAGGTACATATTTATGAGAAATAGTATTAATTTCTTTCTGTGAAAAAGTCTTGGTTGGTGTGACATATCCTTTCCTGGTTTGCTTCACATTTCGGAATGTACCAGTTTAGACATCTGAGTGCTGGATTCAATGTTTGTGGAAATGAAGTACAACACACAATTTTCTCCAGTGATACCTTGTAAATTTTATCAAACTGCTTTGTTCAAAAGCCCTCAGCAATGTGAATAAGTATTTGAGTACAGAATACACAACACAATATATTAAGATATATCAGTTGAAAATCTGCCCCCTTCATTTCTTCTGACAAAGATAACTGTGTTGCTCTTCCTGCCCCCATCTCCTTTGAGTTGGACGGCAGCCATGCAGAGTGAATAATGATGCATAAGCACATTGTTTATTTAAATAGATTTGTGTAGTTAAGAACATGACCTGTGATCTAGAGCTGAGAAAAAAAGAATTAAACACTGATTTCTAAGTGCTTTGTGAGATAAATCAGCCATCACTCCAGGACTCAGCCAACACAGATACTTTTATTTGTACTTATCACTTCAGTTTGTTTGAGTATTGTGTTAATAGTTTAGATTAGTTTTTTTTATGTCTGTGCACTGTTAGTGTTTTCACAAAATGAGAAATGATGAAGTTATGCACTCTCTGTTATGTTGCTGCAGTTTTCACTTAAAGCAATGAACTGCTACTTACCCTAACAGATACACACTAAGGATCTGATTCTCCTGTCACTTGCAGCCAAGTTTCACACCAAGGTAAATTCCCTCCCTTCCTGAGTTTTCTCAATAGTTTATGTTACTGTTAAGATTCAGTCCTCCCGGTGCTTCTGAACACAAGTATGTTTACACAAAACATTCTCACAGATCTCATCAGGGCTACCTTCACGTGTAAAAATACTTGAAAGCAAAAATCCTTTGCCAAATCAGTCTTTGAGAGGCAAGTAACATTCTTTTTTTGTTACATTAAATGTGTTTATGGCAGTGTGGTCAGAACCTGTCAAGGTTCTCTATGCTTAAATGTAACACATGGATTTTGCTTTTTCTGTAGACAGGATACTCAGAGCTGCTTAGTCCCTCATGATTTTCAAGCTTTCATTATTAACTTTAGAGTTATTTACCATTTGTCTTTTAGAGTATTTTAATATGGAAATGCAGATGTAAAAGGTAAGCTAAGGAAACTTTTATTATTTATGTTCCATATAGCACACTTTGCCTTCCATCATTTCAATAAATGAACTGTTGTCATAAAATAATCTAAGAAGACAAATGTCAACATGCTGACGTGCTGACCATAAATTTAATAAATTTTAATACATTTGAAAAAAAAATTAAAAAGGTATTTTAGAAATGACAGGGAAGGTTTATTTTTGTTGGGAAGCTTGCAGACTTAAACATGGAAGTCCATCATTTAAAATCGAGTGGTTTGTAGCACTTTGCAAATATTATTTTAAGTCAAAAACATGGTGCAACTTTGTTTTTATTACTAAATTAAGATTTTTGTGGATTGTTTTCGTTTTATATGTTTTAGAGTTTTGGTTTTTGTCTTTTTACTCTTCCTTTCTGATTAGAAAAAAATATTTCATTTTATATCAATTCTGGGAATTTCCGTTCTAAGTACAGAAGTACCTTCTCATGATGATTTGTACAATGATGAGCTAGTCCTAATTCTTAATACCTTGCACCAAGAAATAAGGTAAAACTAACCATGTAGCCTTTCTGCTGTTAACAAACTCTTGTTCTAATTTTTAAATCTGTATTTGTGCACTTCACACATTGGTACCTTCGTGGTAGGATGTGTCTAAGAGTAATGCACGTGTATTGATGGCAACAGTTTGGCTGTTGATAAACACTGACTGAAGGCTTGGAGCTGGTGACCACCAAGGCTTTGTTCTATTTCTTTGATCCTTTGTAACCTAGGTAATGCTGAATCTGCAGTGCACTCTCCTGCTCCTTCACCTAAAAGCTTGTTAAACAGGGCATGTGTTTTCACTCCCTCCTGTCTTCCTTTAAATATGTCTGATGTATACAGCCTGGGAGGGCTCTGATCCCTACAGTAGCCTATACTGTGCCTGAGCTTTACGTGGAAGTTACTTTCCAGTGGCTAAAAGCTTGCCTAACCCTGTGCAATATACACTCAATAAGGACAGCTGCATGCCCAGGCCACTGCTAGAGGCTTACCCCTGCTGATTTTTTTGGTACAGATGTAACCTCTGCTGCCAACACCATATGACTGCAGAGAGAAAAGTGTGATAAATGGAGGAGAAGACTGCACGTACAGCAAAATGTAACAGACATCTGAAATATCAAATGCATATGTGAAGAACAGGCAAACCCAGGAATACAGTGCTACTGTAAAGCTGATGAAGAGATAAATGGACATAAAAAATCTAAAGGGAATTACAGGCAGGTTGGTGGGAGCAAGTAGACTCCATCAGTGGATACATAGTAGACAATAGACTGTTAAGATCCTGGATCACAGAAATGAGTGGCACAGTTACCTAGTCTGTCTTGACAGAGAGAAATGGAACAGCTGTTCACTCCTCCTTGGAAATTTAAAGAAAAAAAAAAGCCAAAGATATAGATGTATATTTTACATATATAAAGATTTTTTTATGTTATATAACTGAAATTCCAAGTCTAGTTTAATAACATTAAAAACAGCCATCTAACCCTAAATAAGAACCAGTAATATTTGAAGCAAATGAACAAGTATACCTTCTTGCATACTGAACTGTTTTCTTTTAAAAAAATATTACCATTTAATTTCTAAATCTAAAAATAAAGCCTGTCTCTCATACATGTATGTGCAAGACAGCAATAGAGAACATTAAAGCTTAAAAATAAAACAGCAAAGCCAATCTTAAAATGTTAAAGATACATTTTTCTTCTTGTATTAAATACTAAACATAATACTATAGGTAGCTTGTTTCCAGTAATGTGAGAAGGGCTTCTATCATTAAATACTTTCAGAGTTTTAGTTTAGCACATCAAATTAATTTAATTTCTTGCTTCCTACCTGCCTGTCCACTGCAAAATAGAGATAAATATTCCTGAAAGACAATATGGCAGAAAGAAATGGAGGAGACCTGAATATCTGGAGTTTTCTTTACCCAATTAATTCTCATTGGGTTCCTGTGAGTGCTTGAATTAAATCTGAGAGAACAGGTAGGTGTTTTCCTTCATTTATAATTTTTTATATTTAGCTTATTGTGTTGGTGCCCAAGTCGTTCAAAGAAGAAAACTGGGAAAACACTGTTTTCTTTTACAGTTACATATATAGATTTGTTTAATTTCCATTCCTTGTCAGTAAAGGTGAAAGACATTCAGCAGTACCACAACGACTGGAGAGAAAAACAGGTCTGACCTTTAAAGAGCAGTGCATGACTTCTTTGTAATTACCATTAAACACAGGCAAACTCATGTTAATATGAACAGCCCAGCTGGGAAGTGACACCAACTGTGGTCTGCAGAGCCCTCAGTGCCATCCTGGGGAGGGCTGGCTGCAGTCCTGTGGTCTTGGACAGCCTCTGCAGCACACCACTAAATCATATCAGCACAATCAATGGATCACTGAAGGACTTGCCAAATTTCTGTCCTCCTTGCAGGCAGCTGCTCTGGCTGCTATGGAGGTGTTATGGGCATATGACAAAAATGGAGCAGGGGGTATTGTTGCTAAAAGAGGGATTGAGCAATTATCTTTGCCCATGACTCATAAAGATTCAGTACATATTAAGATGAAGACTTTTTGCCTCATCCATAGCAGAATGTATGTACACAAAAATATCAGAGTATTGACAGAACTGATAAAAGAAAGTTATTGATTTCTGAACTAGGTGTCTGATTTTGTGGGTGATTATGCAATCACTGGCACATTGACAAATATGTTTGCATAAAATATGTATATATAACAGGTGGGTCACACTTTCTTCGATTTTTTTGGGTTACATAATTTTTTACTGCATTACATTTGAATATAAATGAAAATTATATTTAATGCTGCTCTCTTCTCAGTGAGACACTAGACCATCTACAAATTGGGATTTTACAAAAGACAACTACATATTAAAAATAAATAAAAATCTAAACTCTTCACAATATAGTTGTAAACTTCTCTCAACTCTCTTGCACATGGTCACAATATAGTAGTAAATCATGCTAGAATCAGCATCTGAGTATTTTCATAGATTGCACTGAAAACTTTAGTCTGGGTTGATTTTTCTGTCTAAACTGACTGGATAGAACAGATAACATGAAAGCAGATAAGCTTGGCTACAATATTTGTTGTCCAGTGGTATTAGCATATTTCCATTTAATTTTCTCCTATTGTATCTCAAAAAATAAAAATTAAGAAAGGTACTTGTTTTATGTGTTTTTAAAAAAACTCTCTAATTCCTTACTAAAATGAATCCCATTGAAATAGTCTGATATTTAGCACAATCAGGTCATAGGAAGGTAAATATGAGAAGTCAAAAACTTTCCAAAGTGTACTTCTTCTTCTGAAAAAGAACTCTATAGTAATTTCCCTTTTTTAAAAGAAAAAAAAACAAAACACCCCTCCCCCCTCCCCCCCCCAAAAAAGAACCAACTTGGAAGCAATTACAAAGACTATTTTATTTTGCTAAATTTTTAATCCAATAAAGGGTGAAAGGATATTTTCGAGATAGAATTTTTCAATGCAAAGGAAATCCCAGGATGATTTTTACAGAGCTGAAATACAAATGAACTAGTTTTCTAGTTTCTAAAGTTTTTTTGAACTTTATTCTCTAAATGCATAAAGCCTACTCATGTCATTAATGTACTATTTTTATTTAGTTTTTGATTTTTTTACTGATTTACTTTTTACATTGCTACTCATCTATTTCAGATACGAGAAGCATCTCTCTACATTCTGTCACTATTCAAGTTCTGCAGGTTACTTTCTTGCAGTGAAGCAATTAATAATGTTGAGTCTTTTTAAACTTATGTAGGCACAGAAAAGAGATGAAAGCAAATGTTATTGCTTGTGAATGTCTTTCCAGGTCAGAAGTTTGCACCTTCAATGAAAATGCTGCTCCAGAAGCATTTACTTCTTTAAATAAACAAAGGATTATCTGCACTCAAAAGTAAGAGGTTGTTTACATGGTAAGACAGAAAATCTGGAAGTCTAAGCTGAGCAGCACCACCTGATGTTACACTTCTTGAAGAATGTGGTAATAATGTCATGACATGGATCTTTTCTTTGTGATATTCAAAAGCTGGTGTAGCAAAGTGATTAACAGCCACAGCAGATGTGTGTGAGTAGGTGCACACACAAGGATCTCTGTGTGGAAATGGATACAGAAGACTTGATCCCAATGAACACTGAAGACACTTGTCTGAATTTCCAGATGTGTCTTATTTATTGTCCTCACTGTGAAATAGCCTAGGATTCCACACCATGGTCAGGATGTTAGCCTCTAAAATATACTTGCAAAGTTTCTGGCCAATGTGATTTAAAATGGCTGTTAAACCATACACTGTGCGGAAAATTGGATTCAAAATGGAGCCATACAGATAACAGATATTCACTGTGTTTTGGAAATGCCAGACATGGTTATATGTAATGAAGTGCAGGTGATGTTAAAATAATGGATTATTTAAGGTGAAAGGCAGCAGAAACTTCTCAAAGCATAGACAAATGCTGACAGAACTTTAGGCTTCTCCTTAGTTACTTCAGATTATTGGATCCATTCTTAATAAAAGATATCATTCATATAACCTGAGGTCTGTGATTTCACAGTGGAGGCCAAAAGGATATCACTTTCATAGTCTCCTACCATACCTCATGGTGACTTAGTGGCAGTAATTCTATTATTTCATTAGTGTATGTTTCCACTGGAATTCTTGAGATATTTTTCTGCATTCATGAAATATTGTCACTCTGCTACCAATAAACAAAGTTATACAATTTCTGCTTCCATTCATGCAATCTTTTACATAGAACTCCTTTCCAGACATAATTAAAATATCACTTATCTAAAGGCTTCCTATGCATTGCCTCTCACCAAGTTTAGGTTGCATGAAATGGGAAATAGGGCTTTCCTCCTTTTTTTGTTCCTGTTTTGACTGAGAATCTCTTTTAATTAATTCCACACGCATAATATTAATGTTCATCTCTCCTTTAACTTCAGATTTCACAAAAAATTTAATTGATGAAGGTTTTTTTCTTTAAGAAGTCCTCCCAAAAAAATCCAAAAAGAGCCAGTGTTAAACTCCTAGATGAAATCTTGATGTAAATTTAAGAAATTCTGTATTTCATTACATTTATTAAAGAACCTATCAAAAGAAAATGAAATAAAATATTGATCAAAACTTCTGCAAATAACTTCTCCCTGGAACATTGCCTTCTCATGTCTTTTTTTACATACTGCTTATCTGCATCTGAATTTCCTAATCTTTTAAGATTTAAGAATTTTTTAAATGGTGGACATCATTTCTTGGACCTAGAACATGAGATTTAATTGACTTCTTTAGACATGCCATGCGCTGGTCTTTCAAAATATTACGTGGCAATATCACTTGAATTCAAAACAATTTTTTTTTTTCATTTTAATTCAAAGGTAAATTAATTCAAAAGACAATGTTTATAGGCAACATCTGATTGAAATGTAGCAGAAGGACAATGGTGTTCTCACAAATGGTTATTTCATAGAACATTGATGTGTATTTTTTGGGTTATTAAAGATCATATGGAAAAAATCCCCACATATTGGGACCTATGAGAGGAAATAATTTGTTTCAGTGTCTGTCTCTGATACGTCACTGGAAACACTTAAAGAACTTAAGCAGAAGGCAAGTAGACATGGAAAATTCCTAAGCAGACTTTTGGCAGTTCCAGGAATGCACAATAAAGGTTTGCTGAGACCAAGTATTGCATTCACAATGAACCACTTATCCATTTTTACTTCTTTGTTGTCATCCAGAGTCTGTGAGTTCCACATTCATGAAAAAGGATATTATTATGCATGTAGTAAACAGTGTTTGAATATTTCATTTGTTTTCCTTTTTGGTCCTTTGTTGTCAGTAGTTGTGAGCAAATATTCCTGATTCAACCTTTTGAATATTTAATGATTTTATGTTCATCTTTTATGCACCATCTTTGATCATCCTTGTCACAATTCTCTCTACCTTTTCTCTAAGATGTGCTGTTAGAGAGGAGGCGATCGGAACTACAACTGGTATTCAAAAGAGAAGCAAAGTGACATAGATAACAGCTGTTTGCTGATACCTTTTTTTATTATGAGGGTTTCCCCTCAAACCATTTCTATGATCTCTTTCACATTTATCTGCTTTAAGCATTGAGTTGGCATATTCAGAGACTTCACAGTAGCTCCAGTATTGTTTTTCCTGGGCATTTGTAAGTAATTTAGAGACCCCCAAGACTTTTCCTGATTTAGCTCTGATTACAAATCCTAAATTTATGATTCCTTTCCCTTCCTACATCTTCTTCAGATTGAAAGGAAGAATGTAATGATGCCTATATTTATGCAGGATCACAGAAGATCATATTTCTTTGTTGGCTCAATCTCTTTGGTAAATGTCTTCTGTTAACTTTTAATAACCTTCTAATTGATCATTAGTATTTGTTTAACTATTTATGTGTTTTAAATCAGATTATGGAGGTTTTTGGATAACAGACTGTAATGTTATACATATGTCTATCTTTTTTCCTCCATGTTTGCCAAAAATAATCTTCACATTGAGCTAAGTCTTAAAGCCAGAGAGACTGTGGGATATATTAAATGGTTATTAATGCAAGCATAAAACACTGCATTAGAATTTTAAAGTGAAAAATAGGTATATATTTGTATACATACCTATATGTATGCATATATATATATATATATATATATATATATATATGTATGTATATAAGTATGTATATATATATATGTATATGCACATATACATATGCCATAAATGGATAAATTAATTGTGGTTATATTTGCATAGTTTGCAGTTAAGTCTGTATTAATTTCTGAGTATAAAGTTATCTATAAGCAAGAGTAAGATGCATAGGAAAAATTCCAGGCTGACAAACAGATAGGATGTTCTTCAGTCTGAACCATTTGTTCAAATATTAAAATTTTATTCATATTAGTATAAAACGAAACAGATTGCTTTTTTTATCAAAACAGGGCCTGGAAGTCAGAGTAAGAGTTTTCAGGAAAAAAACTCCATATTTTGCTACATCTGATACCCACAATAGTGTTTAAAGATGCCTTGAAATTATTGCTGTCAGAGCTTTGATTTAACACTTTTTCATGCACAGATAGAGCATGTGGATCATACATTTGATACTGACCAGTTCTATTTATTTTCTCAGTATAATTTATAATATACTGAATTCTAAATGATTGTGAACTGTAGAAGGCAATACATAAGAACAGGATATGAGGTGTGCACAGAGGATATGAGGCATGCACGGTCTTTTATTTGTGTTTCAGGTCAATAAAATATTGCATTAACATTTTTAAATCAAAGCAATAGGTAAAGACAGAATTCTTTCTATATGCATTGTGAGTACATCAATATACCTTTAAAATTCAGAGATACTCCACACAGTTTTAGTCAGTTATGTGGTCACATATTTATCCTGGATAATAAGTCGGAGTCAAAAATCTGAAGACTGTGTTATCTAAGGTGGTATTCTTAAATGATGGGGAAAGCCAGATTTTTTTATACAAGTCCTTTGAGAGATTTATATTAATAAATTATTGGATAGACTCTTTAAAAAAAATCTTGTGTTAAGATGGAATGTTTAGCAAAATCTGATTGAAGTTATGGTAGGAAATGACATAAATGAAGGAAAATTTTGACTAAGTCTGAGACAAAAATAAGAATTCATTTTTATTTTTAGTTTATTTATAATATGCTTTTATCAAGGTACATCATTTAAGGACAAAAGTAAATGCCTCCTTTTAAAAATTTACAATATGAAGCTCAGTAGATCTCTAATAAAATTCCTGTGAGAATTATCTTAATTGAAATTAAAATGTATTCTTAAACTCTTTCTGGGGGAGCTGTGCTATTAAGAAACTAAATTCTTCACAAATCATAAAACTCATGCAACATAACTTGCATTTAAATAAATGGTCCTCTATGGAAAATATATGAAGTATATAGAGGATAATGAAATAGATCATGACGATGTTTTACCTATCCCAGATGTAAATGGCATAGCATAATCTGAATTCATATGGTCAAAATGGCTTCAGCAAAGGCTGCCCTGAATTACAACTGGATATTTTCTAAGACTATTACTGTGTTGTAGTCTAAAATTCTGTGAGGAATCATGTTAACATTAAAAAAGATATGGATGTTGTGCTATTGATTATTTCAATTCACCAGTGCACATATAGCTACAACAGCCTCATGAGATATCAGTGTATCAGAGTTACAGCTGAAAATATCCATCTGACCAGATAAGTAATAAAATAATGTCTTATCAAAAAATCCTGGAGTTTTGCTGTAGACTTCACTTTGGTCAGAATTTGACATAATCAGAGATTAAGAGCCACATATTTTGTATATGCCACCTATGTTTGTATATATATATATATATATATATATATATATATATATATATAGCTATAGAGACATACCTTATGTGTCTCTATATCTATATATAGTGTATTTATATGTACATACAATATATTTCCCCCCCAAAGATTTCATCTGGGCCCAACATTAAAGGGAGGGGATTTGTACCCTCTTATTAAAGATATGCACATCGTCAACTTTGCTTTTGGGGGAGCATGAGGTCTGGCCAGTTTACAGATCACAAGATAAAAGAAATTACATGGCCACACAAGAAGAGAGACAGCTAGAACTGCATCTCTAACTTTACTTCCACAAAATATACCTCAAAGTACACAAATAAATATGACTGTAAGAGTATTAAACATCTAGGCCTCTTCTTTAAAGGGATTACCTAGTTCTTATTTTGATTCAGTAAGGAAGAAAATAGCATTTACTCATCCTTAGCTTAAGATGGTTAGCTTAAGCACATACCAAATACTTATTAACACTGAGTTATCCATTATTCTGGTTGCTGTCATGTTTTTGGGCAAAGGAAATAATTTTTGAATATTCTTCAGCGCCTTTCAATTTTAAAATATTTGATAAAAAGGGAAATGGAGTAACTTGAGTTGGTACATTGATACTATACTGAGTTTAAATTGCAGGGAAAAAAATAATGAATTAGTTGAAAATTCCCTCTGCCTGTCACCCTTGATAGTAGGTATGAAGGGCTTGGTTTAAACTGAGATCACTTTGCAAATCTTACATAGGATGCATTGTGTAGCTTCACAGCCAGACGACGCCAAAGCCACACACCCTGACATGCTGATAACAGCCTTTCAAATACACACACACACACACACACACACACACACACAAAGAGAGTTTAAAAGCATCTCCCCCACCACACTCTGACACAGAAACATTTTTCTAAAAACAGACCTTGACTAGCAGTAACTTTGGTCAAAAACTGTGAGATGTAAGAATATAAAAAAATGTTGACAGGGGTATGACTTCCTCCTATGCAACAGTACAGAATTAAATAGATATTGCACCTTCAACCAAGGTGTCTATTTCAGTTGGTCTTCCTCCTACAAGAGCACATATTTAAATCGGTTTAGATTTTTTTCCCTCTTTCCATTCACTATTCCTGATTCTAAAGTGGAAGTTGGGTCATGTTAAAATTACTTACATTGCTTAAGCGTTCCCATTATTTCAATGTTGTGAGTGCAGATTTTCTGATTGCTTTCACAAACTGAAAACAATTGATTACTGCCTGAAGGGCTCCATGTATTTTGGTTGTAACACAATGGCAGGTATAATGTTGCCAGAAGCTCTGTGACACATCACTCAAAAAGAATTCAGGCCAAAAGGAAGAAGATTAAGATAAAAGACAGGGAGGAATTTTGGTGACCTGCTTCACTGAAAACCTTCAATTTTCTTCCATGCTATCTGAGGTGACAAAATACAGAACCAAAGATGAAATCAGAAAACCAGCTTCTGCAAGTGATTCTACAGTGTCAATCTAATAGTATAAACAGCCACAGAATTATTCAAATTATTCAGAATTATTCAAAGGAAATTCAAATTATTCTTCAATAAACCAGGGGGCATCCTTCAGCACGATCCAGGACAGTAAGAACCATTAACCCTATGAAATGTAGGAATGGAAGGGTTTGTGTCAATCTGCTTCTACCACTTCTATTTTCTGTACATCAGGTGAGCTCTACTGAGCCTGTTATCCAACCAAGAACCATCTATTGATGGTCCAAGATTGAACCAAATCCCAAATGTGGGATTGGATTGCTTGCCTGTGGTAATTTGCAGCTGTTGGTACCTGCCCCCTCCGCAGGAGTCTTTAAAAGCCAAAAGCCTTTTAAGGTTGCCTTGGCAGCTGTTTTAAAAACCTTTTGAGACAAATTAGGCAGAGCCATGCATTGGATTCAGACAGCACATTGCCAGTCAGACTTGCTGAAATCCTGCTTGCTTAGAGTAAAGGACAAATTAAATGAGTTACTGCTCCCAGTTTGAATATTTTCCACGTGCCATTGAAATCAACATAGAATACCAGAAAAAAATGCTCTACTCGGTTTGGGGTGAGAGGAATAAAACTTCATTTTTCAAGCTTAATATTAACATACGCATGTGCGCTTGGAACTTAAGGGACCATGTTCAGGAAACGTCTAGACTACATAGTCCAGTTAAAATATTAGTAGCATTGCAAGCATTTATCAGGGATAGTATCACTGGAAAAATATTTAGCTGTTGTGTAGACATAAAATAGGTAGAGATAAAAATATCTAATATAAGCGTAGGTGAGAATTTAATTTTTTTATTAGGAAAAGTTGTCATGCTTCTGTATAATTTTCTCTCATTGCTTTTTCTAAAGTGAGGCCAAGTTCTAGAAAGTGAATGATATGTGAGAAAAAGGAGTTTTTCACTGTGTTTCAAAGGAAAAAACAATTGTAAACTAGAAGCAATATTTAAGATTATGAGGACTCTTCTGTCTCAACCACCTGGAGTGTTGTTCACCCTCACGGTAGCTGCAGGATTTACTATATCAGCTGAAATTTTATATTTTTGGTTTTAGATAATTATATTGAGCTGTATGGCAGAACAAGAATCTAAAATGATAAGCATTAATTTGGTACATTCGTTTTCACATTTTGTTTCTCAGGTTTGTGTCCTCATCATTTCTTTCCCCTCCCTACTCAGCTGCAATCTGCTAGCATGACTTTCCTTTCTGCTAAAAATGCTCCTTTAATTAGTGACAATATTTGATTTCAGAGTTGGCATTATCTAAGCAGTGGAGTATGGGGAGTGAGAATTTGATTCCTGTTGTGTATGCCTGCATTGAACTGTGCAGTTCTGTGGAGATACCTGAGCTACTCTGACAGAACCCAAGCAACGTAGCAATGTCAGTGTGTTGCTGTGCCAAGGCTAATTAGCTTCACTGCTTGTAAGGATTAGGTACAACAGCTGTGTAGTGTATGCAATTCCTTTTAATACATGGAAATTGATACCACCCTCTTTCAAGGCTAGAACCTCATTCAAAATGTCATATTTCACAGTGATTTTTAAGGAATAAACATTTATAGAGTGATAGAATAGTTTGGCTTGTAAGGGACCTTAAGGATTATCTATTTTCAAGCTCTCTGTCATGGACAGGGATGCCTTCCACCAGGCCAAGAGATTCAAAGCCCCATCTAACTGGTCTTGAACACATCCAGTCAAGCAGCATCCACAGCTTCTCAGAACAATCTGTTTCAATGCCTCACCAACCTCACCGTAAAGAATGTCCTCTTTGTATCTGATCTAAAGGTGCCCACTTTAATTTTAAAGCCATTTCTCCTTGCCCTGTCACTATATGCCCTTTTGAAAAATCCCTCCCCAAACTGAGGAGCTGGAAGGCTGCAATCAGGCCTTCTTGGAGCCTTTTGTTCTCGAAACTGAACAGCCTCAACTCTTTCAGCCAATCTTCATAGGAGAGATGATTCAAGGCACTCCTCTGGATTTCCTCCAACAGGTAAATATTTCTTATGCTGAAGGCCTCAGAGCTGGTTTCAGTGCTCCAGATGAGTTTCAGGAGAGTTGAGTACAGATACAGAATCAAATCCTTCAACATTCTGGTCATTCTGCTTTTGATACAGCTCAGGGTATAGCTGTCTTGGTGAGCAGTGAGCACACAATTACTAGGTCACATCACTCTTCGCAGCAACTCATATTCCCAAATCCTTCTCCTCAGGATTGCTCTCAATCCATTCTCAGCCCAGCCTGTATCTATGGTTGGAATTAGCCTGAACAATGTGCAAGACCTTGCACTTGGCCTTGATAAACTTCATGAGGTTCACATGGTCCCACTTGTAGAGCCTGACAAGGTCCCTCTGGATGGCATCTCTTCCCTTCTTCATGTTGCTCAGACCACACAGCTTGGAGTCATGGACAAACTTGCTGAGAGTGCACTGAATCTCAGCCTATGCTGCTGACAAAGATGTCAAACAATGCCAGTTTGACATCCCAACATTGACCCGTGAGGGACACCATCATCTCTGGTCTCCACTTGGACACTGAGCTCTTGGCTTCAATGCTTTGAGTACCAATTCCTTATCCGCTGAGTGGTCCATCCAATCCATGCCATAGGGACAGGAATGTTGTCCAAGAAAGTGCCACATGCTTTACACAAATGCAGTAGATGACATCTGTTACTCTTCCCTCATCCAACAAAACTGTAAGCTTGTCATAGAAAGCCACCAACTTTGTTGGACACAAATTGCCATTAGAGAAGCCATGTCAGCTTTCATAAATAACCTCCTTATTTTCCAGGTGTCTTAGTATAGATTCCGGGATGATCTGCTCCGTGATCTTGCCTGCATCAAGGTGAAACTGACTGATCTTTAGTGCTTCCATTTTTTAATCCTATTAAAAAATGAAGTTATGTTTCCCTTTTTCCCTCAGCGGGAACTCCACCAGACCACCACAACATCCCAGTATAATGGACAGAGGCTTAGCAACTTCAACCACCAGTTTCCTCAAGACCCAAGGATGTGTCTCATGAGGTCTCAAGGACTTGTGACCTTTGGGGTCCCGAGATATTCTAGAACTTTATCTTCTCCTACAGCTGGCAGTTTTTCATTCTCCCGGTTACTGCCTGTTCTTTCTGCAACTTGAATGGTGTGGCTGCTGCACTTTCTAGTAAAGACTAAGGGAAAAAAAATCACTGAGTATCTCAGCCTTTTCCATGTCTCAGGTAACTAGGTAGGTTGTTTTGTTCTGGAGAGGGCTCTGTCTCACTAAATATAGTGTTATCTATATATGTGATAGATCTATAGAGTAATATCATCACGTGATCCTGAATGATTCACTACACCTATAACCAACAACCTAGGACTTACATGGGCATCACTAATACAGAATGAGCCTTCACAGTATAAGCAAGCCTTGAAAGACTCTGTTCTAACCGAAAAGAAGATGGATATGTCTTCTCAGAGTGGGGTGGCAAGTTCATGTTGGAGGGGAGAGACAGCCTAACACCTGTACTGTCTCTTCAATTCTGTGTCTTAGATGAAATGTGCTTCCCATTTTCAAAACATTTACAATTAAAGTAAACAGCTGTGGAAAATTACTGATTACACTCTTTTTTAACCAGATGGCTAAAGCACCCCCCTCTCTCTTTTGCTGTAAGTGATACTTAGATTAACAAGATATTTATTATGAAACAAATTTTTCTTCCTGAAAAGTCATTTCAGAAGATGTATAATGGCCTTTTGAATTAATTCTCTTTCACCAAGGGTGGTATCGTTTTCCACGTATTAAAGGATACAGTATTAATTTTACACTTTTTCCTTTAAGTATATTTATTTACTTACCATTTTATCTCTTATTCTTCTTTCATTTCTCTTTGCTGTTTGAAAATAGAGGACTGATCTTATTTTCCACAATACTGGATTTTAGAATTCAAAATAATTTATAGTGTTTTTCAACTAATTTTACAGGACTGTCAGAAAGAATCATCATCAATTAGTGTTAAAAGCTACTTAGGAACAGGAATTTGAATTTAGAAGCATGAAGTATTCATATTTATTTTTCAATATGAAGTTGGGTGGCCTTTGGACTGATATACCATTAAATACTCGGAGAAAAGGACCAGTAATACTCCAGTCTGAAAGTAACTTTATTAATTCTTGATTTTGTGACCCTTGCATGTATTTAATAGTATTCTTACTCAGCTAACATTCCTCCAAAAATTGCATACATTTATCCTTTTTAAGAGAAATTAATTCCATATTTGTTGTGTTCCAAAATTAAAGGCCTATCTGAACAGTATGCCTGAATATCACAGTTTGGCTTCCCTTGGTCTGTAATCTTTGATGGGACTGAAAGACTTTTTTTCCTAAACCATTTTCTTCAAGTGTTCTGAAAACAGTTTGGCTGTAGGGTAATACAGGGAAGATCAGAATATAGAGTATTGTTTAAACATAGAGAAAGAGAAATAGAGTAAGGAAAAAAAAAAAAGTAAATATTTGTTTAAAATAAATAGTGTGCTCTGCTAAACAAAGCTGCAACACTCTTTGCTTCAGGACATATGTGAGAGGAGGCTTAGCCCTGTTTTGCCCACTTCAGAAGCAGATGAAATCTGGTGAGCGAATTTTCTCAGTCTCTCAATGTGCTTGCTCCTGCTCATGCATGAGTGCATGAGCAGGAACAGCAGCCTTTTAATGATTATTTTTTCCTTCAGCACCTACATTAGCTACAGAGAAAAATAAAGTATTTTCTCTCCTTTCTCACTAGACAGCAGCAATAAAATGCATCTGAGTCCAGATAGAAGCAGTGAGTCCTAAGATTATATTAGTTTCTTATTTCTTCACCAAATGCCATAGTTTCTTTACTATTAGACAACAGACTGGTTTATGTTGGCTCCTCATTGCACTCAGAAATTATTTTTCTGCCATTTATATTATGTAAAAAGACTATATTATTAACTTGTGCAGAAGTCTATACAAGTGCGATGCCAAAAATACACCCTAGCAAGTGTCTGTAGGAATCTTTGTGTGACTGTGAGTCATGCTTCTTCCCACTAGCTTCTTTAAAGGAAATGCCTCAACAATTTTTCGTTATATATGTTATAATTAATGATAATTTATTATCAGCCACTAGTCAAATATGGAGAAATTTATAACAAAGATTGGGTCATTCATCCATGTCTGTGTGTACACCCAGAAATTGCTCACACGATTATACATCTAAATATATTGTATAAAGGTAGAAAATAGAGAATCACCTCAGCTGCTATCATCCATAGATGCATCACATATATTCTCATGGATATGTTGGCCATACAAGCTGTATTTTACCAGTTCACACCTGCTTTTATAGTAGGTTTTCCCAAGATTCAGTAATTTAATTTAGGTTGTTCTCTTATAATGGGAAAGTTTGTTTTATCTTATGTGCAGTTGTTCCTATAAAAGGCTATTCAGATTATTCTTTACTGTCATTACTCTGTGCTTGTAGGCATATTGACTTTGCTGTTAGTGGGGCAAGTGGAACTTCAGCTAGCATATTTTGGATTTCTAACACAACAGGTTTTTCCCTAATATTTGCCCTTTGGTTTTCTTCCCTAACCCATTTATTCAGTTTTAAAAAGATAAAATCTGTTTAATGTACTGTATATGATGCAGGAGAACTTATTCTTAAATCAGGGCATAATCAGACAGCTAGCATTATAAATCTATCACTTCATTAATTTAGAATAAGGAAGGTAAGGTACATATTTCCTATTTTCAAGACTTTAAAATATTTTAATGTGGGACTTTATTCTATTTTTATAGAAACAACTTCAGAGTGGAAGAGAGATGAAAGCATCTCAAAATATTTAGGAAAATTAAATGGGTTGGGAGTTGCAGAGTGTTATACCAACACCTTCACTGCATGTTTTCAGATTTAAAAGCCACATAGAGAGAGCATCAAACATGAAAAAGAATTGGGCAAAACGTAACAGTGTCACATTTGAAAGCATTCCAGTGTAGAACTGTGATTCTGTAACTGCTCAAAGATTATTCAGGTGATCCATCTTTTTGTCCTCTTTATGAGCAAACAGCTTATGAACTTCATCAGGCACTGGTCTCACTAGTCTCTCTGTTATTTTCCCTGATCCCAGCAGTGTTTAAAGGCAGCCTGTGAAGGCAAACAGGATGGTACAGTAGGGTTAACCTGGTTCCCAGTTGTATTTTGAGGGCCCTGAGCAAAGACAATAAGAATATTTGTCTATACTATTCCTCAGTATTCCAGAAAGGGAAACAAAAGGAATCATAGCCTAGACTCCTCCACATCTTCTTGTGAAGCAATGTCAAATACTAATGTGTGGTTCAGAGCAAATGTTAAATGTAAAGTTCATAAAGAAGCTATCATAAAATTACTTAGTTATACCAGTGCTTTTTGCCAGCACTTGGATCAAAGGTGTTGAAAAGTCAGAAATAACCAGGATAAGACTTCAGAGAAGCTACAGATTCTACACCAAGTATTCAGTATCAAAAGACTAGAAAAGGCAGAAATTGCTATGTCTTCAGAAAGAAGTAATCATTTGTTTTTAAGGAGGGAGAGACCAAGCTCATGCAAAAATGTAAAAGTGAAAATGTAAAGCCAAGTAACCATAAAACAAAACAATCAGGTAAACAAACAAATAATAATGGGGAAAAATATGGATTTTCCATTAAAACATTCTGCAGGCAGCTTATCAAAATATTTTAAATATAAAAAATGTTTACATCAACACAAAGAGACAGGACATACACTCTGTCCATGAAGACAAATACCATAACAGATCCCCTATCCATATGGCTTATACTCTTTTTCTTTCCAGAAAATGAAGGAATTATTCATATGGGTGTTAATAACAGCCTTGACCTATGTGTGCCCCCTCTATACCTGAGTTTGCTAGAGAGAATGCTTCTTGCTGTAGTAAAAGGTATGTATTAAGAGTCATTTGGGCAACAAGGCAGTCTGATATTTTGTGAGACCCAGTCTCCAAACCTGCTCAGTTTGTTAGCATAAACACAGTCAAAAGGACCATTGCCATCCTTCAACTAACTATAACAAATTGTATTTTAACGCTTCAGCATTTTCCCCCAGAGATTACAGCTTCTTTATTGAGGCTTCCACAGCAGAAAAGTAATCTAGATGTTTTATTAGGTATGAAGTAGAAGCAGAGTGCATCAATGTATCAAGTCTCCGCTGCTATGGAAGATGCATAAGAGTCCTCATAAGTCAATTACTATTCAAACGTTTTTTGATTGTGTTAGAATGAAATAGATCTGATTAATGTGAGCTGGAAAAAAGCTTTTGAAGACAGGCTTTTTCTTCTGGTGAAAGACAAAAAAAAAAAAAAACAAGAAATAGATAAAAGAACAGAAAATGGATTGTGATCAAAAATATCAATTACAAATTTATGTCATAGCATAAATAAACAAGATTTTATTCTTCTTTCCAGAAAGAGGAAAAATTTCTAGATTATGATATCAGGTAAAAATTTATAACGTAAAAGTGATAGAAGATGTATCTTAAGGAATGCTCTGACTGGCTTAATATTTGGGAAGAGCAACTCAACAGTTGAACAAGACAAAATAAAATAAAATATGTAAATTCACCTCTTTAAAATATTATATCAGACATTGGACTATTGGACTCTAGTCTCATATTTTCTAGGGAATAATGCAAATTAAAGGAAATTTATGGTATTCTACATGAAAATGAAACAAAGCACAGTATAAAAATAAAGCAAAGAACCTAAACACACAAACAAAAAAACAAACCCAACAAAAAAAACCCACCAAAATCCCACACCATACTTTCCTTCAAAGCTTTATGTGAAAAAAATGCAGTTACTGTGAGTGTATACAAAAAAAATTTAACATTTCCAGAGTACTCTTTAATTTTCGAGCATTTGACATCATCTTGATGAGAATAATTTATATATTTCTGTGTTTATTTAATTTATCTTTATTTTTTGTGATAACTCAGTGGAATAATACAGAAATTCAGCTATACTGAAACTCAACAGAAATAAAAATCTAAAAGAACAGTAAACTTCTTTTGTAGATCAGAATAGTATAAATGTCATCTACCATAATTACTTTAGTTTGTTTTTAAATAAATCCTTTTCATATAATGCTTGGGATTCTGAATATGTTATTTCACAGTACTAACATCTGCAGAATGGGAAGACAAGCTGTGCTTTTCCTCAAAGGAAAAGGGCAGTTTCAAGGATGAGAAATTAATTTTGATTTATCGTTTTTTAGTACTGTCATAGCTACAGAGGTCAGGGGACATTTCTAGTCTTTTTCAAAGACTTTTCCAAAAATTTATGCCCCATGGAATTTATCATCAAAGGGCTAAACCATGACTGGTCTAGATAGTCAGGGTGAAGGAAGGATATTAACTGATTTTCACAGAGGAAACGTGTAATATCCAACCTCACCAAGGCTGAAGGGATTTTGAAAATAAAATATTTTTAGTCATGCAGAGTTCTGTCTTTGCAGTGTGAATCTAATATTTCATCTGACAGAAATAAAAATATCATCTTCTGCAGGTTCCATGTGGACACTACTTCTGGAAGGTAGAATTCCTTGCCAGATCACAGGAATTGTAAGCCATTTCACCTTTTATACACTTAAGCATTTTGTTCACTATCAAAATAAGATAAGATTAGAATTTCTCCTTTAACAAAAAAATATGATTTAAAAGAAAAGTATTATTTTACTGATTAAGTGTAGTAACTTAAAAAACCCCAAATATTAGAAGCATAGAATCATAAAGGTGGAAAAGACCTCCAAGATCATTAAGTTCAACCTTTGACTGAATAGTACCATGCTAAATAAACCATAGTACAGCATTCCACATCCAGTTAATTCTTGAACAATTCCAGGGATGGTGACTCTACCACTTCCCTGAACAGCCTGTTCCATGCCTAACTACCATTTCAGTGAAGAAATTCTTCCTGATCTCCAACCTGAATGGCCTCTGGGACAACTTGAGGCCATTTCCTCTTATCTCATCACTTGTTACCTGGGAGAAGAGGATGACCCTTCCTCTTGGCTACAGCCTTCTTTCAGGTGGTTGTAGAGGGTGTGGCTCACCGTTGAGACTCCTCTTCTCCACGTTAAACACCCCCAGTTGATGTGACTGAGCTTCTAGAAGCTTTTGCAGCTCCGCTGCCCTTCTCTGGACACACTCCAGCACCTCAATGCCTTTCTTATCATGAAGGGCCCAAAACTGAGCACAGGATTTGAGGTGTGGCCTTAGCAGTGCTGAGTACAGGAGGACGGATAATCATTGTCCTGCTTCTGCTGGCCACCCTATTGCTGATACAGGCCTGGCTGTCCTTGGCCTTCTTGGCCACCTGGGCACATGTCCAGCCACTGCTGCCCATCACCCCCATGTCCTTTTCTGCTGGACAGTTTTCCAGCCTCTCCGCCCCCAGCCTGTAGTGCTACATGGGGTTATTGTGACCCAAGTGACCTGGAACTTCAACTTACTGAACCTCACACCACTGGCTTTGGCCCATTGATCCAGCTTGTCCAGATCCCTCCTCAGGGCCTTTCTACCCCCTAGCAGGTCAGCCTCCTCCCCCAACTTAGTGTCATCTCTGAACTCTTCTAGTTTTTTCCTTTAAAATCTATTTTTTAATTAAATATAAATCAGAAAATTATCCCCTAAGATGTTTAAAAAATAGCAAATTCATCAATGGAGCACTCCTCTCCTATAGATGAATAATTCCCCAAAACAAGACTAAAAATCTGGTTTTTTGAAGTCAATGCACAATGACTGTCTTTCACCAGTATGTAAATGAAATTGTCCCATCCTATCCAATTTCATTTATGTTATCCCTTGTAATAGTTCAAACTGATTAGTACTAACAGAATGAAGGTTAATCATCTCTAAAAATGCATACTTCTCTTTTCCCCTCTCTGAATGCAGGACAGAGTTTTAAACTGTATATATTTTTATGGTCTGTTTCTAGTATGCCTCCTGTAAAATTGATTCAGAAGGCAGCTGCAGTCCAAGAGTAGCAACTGACAAAACATCTGAGAGATACCTTTTCTTACAGGTGTTCACTTAATGTTTCCCTTTTCTTACTGTAGAAAAAGAGTTTTCTCTTGCAAACAAACTGTGATCAAAAATTGGTTCTGAAAAAGGATTCTGGAGGCTCTGAATATTCTTTTATTAAAACACAAAAAAAAGAATCACATTATTTGCAAAGCAGCTGATACTAATCTTACAAGTAAGTTTTGGTGTTACTTCATATTTAAACACCTACTAAAATCTATCATTGCAAGAACATGTCATTCCCATTCATGAAAAGCTTGAAATATCATTGACCATTTATGCTTTGTAACAATTTATTCCTTTAACCTTTGTGAAAACAATTTCTTAAATATGGTTCTCTCAATTAAAAAAAAATAAAAAAAGAGAACAGAAAAGTTTTTAAGGATTTTTATGAATTAAATATTATATATGGAGTTTATTTTTGAAGTTGCGCTGTATGCAAATATTTGGATAAGTACTGAATATATTGAAACAGACTTGAATCCTAAAAGTATTCTGTTATTTGGTGGAATTATCATGCTTATGTAACAGCATTTCTGATTTGTTATTTCTTAGGAATTCAAAATTTTCTGCTCAAAATATTCTTCATCACTTAAGAGACTGGTGATACTTATTTAAACAATTAATCATAAATATGAGAAATAGGTAAGCATGCTGAATCTTCTAAAGGAGTCCCATATACAATTTTTTTTTTCTCAGTGATTTGATTTAAATTTACAAAATTTAATAATGTCATTGAAATCACAATTAGCCTGTGAACACCATTAATGAACACAGAAAAGGATAATAAATATTTCAATATGCTGTTGAAAGAGAAAATTCAATTTATCTAGACAATTTTGTAAACTCTTAATCAAAGAAGCGCTTTTCAATCTATTTATCTGAGAGTTCTGCTAGAGTACACTGTCTTGTCAATGCAAGATTATACTTTGTTTTACTTTTTCCAATTTTAATGAAGTACAAACACAGTACACCTCTAACTCTTGGGACAATATTACTGTTGATCCTGATATTTCCTGATAGTAGCACTTCTTTTCTCCTTCTGTAAGAAATAATTTCTGTTTGTTTCTGGTACTTAATATCTTTGTAAAACAGGTAAAAAAAATATAAATGTGATATTTTTTTCTTTCCTTTTGATCAGCATTTAAACATCTGAAATGAACAAATATTGCCTGGGATTCTGGTGAAATGTTCAGCAGAGCACTAAAGCAAGTCATAGACCACATTTTACTATAAATGAAATTTATCTTCTTGGAAGGCTTCTTCATTTTGAAGCAGTAAACACAGAAGAATAAGCCATTAAACTGTCTTATTTGATTAAAATCTTAGCAACACTTGAAATTTTATAACCAAAAAGTATGAAAATTCCATTAACACATAGATAAATATACATGTACATATTTAAGACCTGATGATCTGTGCTTAGAGTAGATTTATAAATAGAATTATGAAATAATAGGTTTAGATGACTCAGACATAAACAAGATAATTAATTTTGTGAATTAAAAAGGAAAAGCATAAAAAAATTAAACCAATGTTATCAGATTTTTTTTTAATGACAAAAACACTTCATATTGCTTTTATGATACACCCTTTGAATCAACTGAAGGGAAGAAAAGGCTTTAACATCTTGTTTTATTACCTTCCAGGAAGCCTGGTGGTGACTGGAATATTTTGATATTAACATGAAGAATAAAACCACATTTTTCTTAGCAATAATAAAGTTGATTTAAATAATATTTGCTGGAAATTTAATTTAATTTTATTATCTAAGCAAAAATGTAAACAAAGTTTTATGCAAGCACAATGAAAGAATGCAGTGCTAAAGCAGCTCTATGGGTATACTGTGGAGTATAATTTGAACAATACAGCTGCCTGGGTCTATTTCCTTAGCATACAGTAAAAATGAAGTTATACAGTCCAGATTTTAAGACAAGTTAAGGATAATTTGAATTTGATATGGTGTGGGTATGCACACAGCTACTGAACTCCTCAGAAGCAGAGAGTGGTAATTTGATCTATTTATTTAATGCAGAGCTACTGTAGATTATAAAAATGTTCTTTAATAGTAGTAGCTTCACTACACCTCTTCCTTCTCTATTCCAATAACTCTTTCTTCATATGCATCTAGAGATACATAAAGGTAATGGCTTCTTTAAGGAGCTTTAAATTAATAAATTTATTTTACTTGGTGTTGACCACTAAGGTGAGAAAATTTAGCAGTTAAGGTTGGGAAATCTTGACTATTAACAGAAACAGAGTATGAAATTTACTATCTATGTATTACTGAAACCTTCCAATTTTTCAATGATTGGTCACTGAAAATGTAAGATATGAATAAATAAACACATTTCATAAAATTCTTCAACATATTCATGAAACAGCTCCAGGAATTCAGTCTCTCAAGTCTGTTATTGGGTTCTGCATGAGATTCTTGTACTTGGTCTACACTTCATTTCTCCATTCTCTAACAATGTTCATGTCCAGCTGCCATTATCTTATAGTTCAGAAATGGCACTTGAATAGCAGTTTTCTATTTTAAGAGACATTTGAATATTAAATTCATAGTGATGAGTCAGAAAAAAAATGAGTCAAGCTGTGATTGAACTCCCCCATGGAGAAAGAACTTTCTGTTATGTCCAAAAGATTTATTTCTGGCCTTGTCTTAGCTATGGACAATGGTGAAGGTCGCTTGGTCTCCTACATCAGCTGTTAAGCTCATCCATAGGGTCCAAAGTTTATTATCTATCATACAATAAATTATCCTACCTAGCAGTTATCTGCATGGTTATATTGAGTATTGAGGCATCAAACACTTGATACCCAAAGAAAAAAATAGTGAAAATCTATATTTTTAATTTAATAGATATGCCTTACAAACCCCAGAAGTCTGTCCTTTTAAAATTTAAAAGAAATGGATGCATTTTTGTTCACATGCCCATACTTTGGGGAAGATTGTGTTCTTATTATTATACCTGTTATCTTCTGAAGAGAAAACTAGTATTGAGGAGAGGAATGGCTTACAAAATAGGCAAGATAAAAGGCAAGGACAAAAGAGTATGTGGGCCTGAGTGAAAACACAAATAGTGTTTCTTTATCTGTTGTATGAAGCCATAATAACAACTTTTGGTGACCTATGATTTTTTTTTCAATGTGCTAATTATATTCTCTTGTGAAGTTCTTGTCAGTTATTTGAAGGTGCATCTATACTGCTGGGCATTTATAACAGCACTGTATGGAAGAACAGTCAAATATAAATGTAAAATACTGTCTGCAGAATATAAGGTAGGAGGAATAGACTCTACTTTATTATTACCTTCAAATAGTAGTCTGTGTGCCAATGTATAAGTAAACCTCAAGTGAACTGAAGAACATACTCCATGTCAAGATTTGCAGGGACCCTCTATATTTCTTCTGCATGGAACAAAGGGTTTTTATTCTGCTCATAATATAAACTTTATATTTCAGATTTTATTTTGCATAACAATGAATCCTCATCCTTTCTGCTGATTGAAAATTGCTTTTTTGTTTATGACTTTCTCTTCAGTAGGAAGAAGTATCAATTCATTATTCACAAAATAAAGACTCATTAAAAAAAATAAGGAAAAAAGGAGAAAAGAAACCAACTATGTTGTGTCTTTAATTTAAAACCTGCTTGAGGGCCCTATGGGGTATATTAAATCTGTCTCATTGCCATATATCTTAGTGTACATTTTGCTTGAAACCAGGTGTTTTGTATATTGAACTTTTTAACACTGCAGGGAGGTAAGTATTCACAGCTGGAGTTTTATGCTTCACACATTTTCATGTTTCAGAACAAGGAGCAACCCCTAGGAAAAACTCCTCCAGCATGAAAAGAGGCAGAACAAAGCACGTCTGTATCTGGTGGCAGGACATGGATATGATGAAGTCACAGATCTAGGACTTGCATATAAAATAGATGCTGGTGTAACCGAGACAAAAAGTTGCAAGCAATTGAAGTGTATAGCTTGCAGATCAATCACAATATATGAGGTTGTTAATGTGGAAAAGAGGTGCAAAACAGATTTGAAGAAGGACAAACAGTTTTTGTAACAGACAAAAGTTAAGAAGACTTTTAAGTAACATTTGAAGGCTCTCATGTTTACTGAGTTACCACTTTAATGTTTATCCTTCTGTATATTATTACTCTAAAATATCCAAATCAGCCTTTCTACAGAGAGAATATTTTGAAAATTATTTTTGACACATAAAATATGAAATTAGTAAATTCATCTGTCTGAAGTAGCAGTTTGAGAGATTAGCACTTTTCTTTCTCTCATGCAGACAAGGAAGAACATTGCATTAGTTTTCCAAGTGATTTAAGTTTACCAAAAGAGAAAGAAAACTCCAACTTTTTTGGGACATCTAGTCCTGTGAAATCTATGTAGCAAAACAAAAGTGGACTTCCAGAAGAAAAAAGTTCTATATTCCATTAACATGCAAGTTTGAAGTTGTTTATTTGATAATTGAATTTCAGTTTTTAGGGTACTGGAGAATAATTTCAAAAGACCCAGAAACCAGCTTATTAATATAGGAAATGAGAAGGGTTTGGGGCTTAGACAGAGCATAAGACATTTCCACACCTATATTTTGATCACTTAACAAGTTTGCAATCCTTTACCTAATCAACCAATAGAAAGATCAATTTCCTGCAAAGATTAGGAAGGAAAATATTTTTTCTGTATCCTTTGTAGTAACAGCTTCTGGTAACAGAAATCAAGATTTAGCCACAGGCTGACATTGCATTGGTTAAGTCAAAGGTTATCCCTAAAATGATAAAAAAGAGACAGAGAAATAACAATGTATGAATACCTGGAGCAGCTGAACACCACAGAATAGTATGAATTAAAAGTAAAAAGCTAACTGATCTGATAGAAAAGTGTAGTTAATGGATCCTTTACAAATTCAAAATACACAAAATAGTAAGTGTATACTGATAATTAAAATCATTAAAGTAATGGTGAGTCTGATCATTTGGTCTCTTGCTGAGGTCAGGGATTTTCACATTTTAGTACAAAACTATAAAGTTTTTGGGTTGTTTTGTTTGGTTGGTTTTTTATGGTGCTGTCCTTTCACCCTTCCTTCAAGCCTAAACCAAAGACTACTGAAGTCCATAAGATTGACACTTGGTCTTGTCACCCCAGACATACTACTGTTTTGTCACTAGAATTTGTGACATTATATCTGTGCCAGTTTTACTGTGGAAATCCCTCTGTTGACAGCAATGCAGAGCTTTTCTTCTCTCCGTGGGTGTTGCAGGCACGGTGGGGAGCATATGCAGGGCAGGCAGAGAGAAAGCACAAGGATAAACACAATGATAAATTGTCATGTGTGGTCAATATTATTACTACTTCTGCCAAGAATGATTTATTGCATGCAATATTCTACACAAATGGAGCTCTTAAAAACAGAAGGAGTGGACAATAAACAAAATTATAATCTTATGCAACAATAGAAAAGCAAACAAGGTAAAAAATTAATCTTGACTCATTGTTTTACAGGAGATAAATTTTGGTCCAGACAGAAAAGTGCTTTTGAAGTACCTTGCTGTGTGCTTAGAGTTCTTAAAAAAACCAGTAAAGTGATGAATTAGATGACATCTTTGAATAACACTTTAAAAATAATAAAGATAAATGAAAGAACTTCCTCAGTGTTTTCATTGTTTGAAGAGTTTTTATGATGCATGTTTTATTTAAACTTTCCTTCCATTTTTCCTATGAGAGGATTTTATACTAGGCTTAAAAAAAAAGTAATATGTTAATAAAATCCACTCTGCTGCTAGATTTTCTATTCTACTTAGAATAAACATCTGTCTTACAGGGAGTTCTAAGATTTTGGCCAAAACTTGGGGGTGTGTGCATTATTGTAACTCATTATCACATATCTCACTACTGTTTCTTTGCCTGCCTCTGGTTTTGAAAATGGTTGTTTTGCTTTCAAGCCTCAGTGGTGGTCCTTGAGTGAAGCCTATGTCCTTAGCTTGTTTTCAGGAGCTCATGTTTATATGTGCATGTGTGGACTTGTGTTTGTGTATGAGAATTGGGGAGCATCAGAGGGAATGGATTTCACCCAGAATTAAGTAATTTGTATCGTAATAATACTTTAATAATCTACATTTCTTTCTCTAAGTAAAAAGTTCTATATATTTACCTCAATAGATGCTTTGTCTGAAAAAAGGGAGCATGAACAAACCTGGCTTAATTTAGGGAGAGAACTGAACCACTGTGTGATTGCAGGCATATAGATTTAAACCTAAAATAATTGCATTGGCTTCAGAAGACTCTTGATTGACGCTACTGAAAGTGAGGGCAGCATATAGTCTCAAAATTTTTGACAGCAAATTATTACTCCAAAGTTACTTATCTTATAGTGATTGTCCTTTCAAAAACACCTTTATTTTGATTCATCACCTTTTAAAAACCATTATTGGGATCTATATTCTCAATGTAGATTTCAATAAATTGTGAGGAAGTATTAATGAGCTCAGATACCCTTGAAACTGCGGCACATTATATTTGACTGATCCATGTAAACTAGCCTCTTGGAGAAAAATTACACACTGATGGATACTTAAAATGATTCATAGCAGTAAATAAAACTGCTCCTTTCTGACACAGGTTCAGCTCATTAAATCTCCCGTGGTCATGTTTCTGTGGCAGAAATGATATTCTATGTAACAATTACCAATTACTTTGGTAAATATAGTTGGTCTGTACAAGAGGACATCCTCATCTACATATGGCAATGAAGCATTTCCCTGGCATCTGACCCAGAGTGCTTTGCATGTGGTTTTCCTAAAAAATAAATGGTGGAACACTGCAAGGAGAACCATTTATTAGACTCTGCACATTCTCTGTTAAAATCTTTGAACATAAGAGCTGCTGTCAATCACCTTCCACTGAGTAAGATCTTAACCAGATAAAATGTCTAGAGTGCTAAAATGTTTTTCAAGTACTTTTGCACATGGAAAGATGATTCCAGATCTGTCTGTATGAATGTTGGATGGTTGCCACACTTATGTAGCTACTGTAACTGCCAACATTTAATTTTCTTTTAGCTTTATGCAGAAAGAGAAAAAAGGGTGGGGGTCTGTGGAAAATGAGAGATACGAATGCTTTTAAAAGATAAATATATTTAAAAATTCAAAGATGGTGTTAATTATAAAGAATTATAATTATAATCCATTTTGGGAACAGCATGCTTGTTCCTCTCACCATTTTTGTCACCTCAGTCAGAGATAGTTTAAATTTTAGCTGCAGTTTCTTTGTTTAACTGGATTTTTTATGCCTACTTCATTTTCTGGGGAAGAAAAAGTGACATGCATAGTTCAGAGGGAGAGCCTGACCCCTTTGTATCATTGTGTTCCTGGAATTTAGGATTTCCATTTCTGAATAAGGAATATTTCACCCCTGGTGAAATCACTATAGCTGAATGACATTGCCTGATAAAGGCCAGAAAGACAGAATTTTAATAAGCACTGAACTGCAGCTCTAAAATAACTTACTGTGAAGTTTTACATATGTTTACAATGCTCATTACCCTACATACAAATTTCAAAACAAAACAGACTGTTTACAATGCCTGTAATCAGCTAGCTGTCTTGTAGCTGGAGTACTCCAAGGAATGAAACAATGAAAGCACCCAACAGAAGGGCCCTTCAACATAATCTGTTAACTACAGTTTGTACCAGACCTTGGTAGGAATGGGAGGCCCCTGGCTAATCTTTTTACTTGGCTAAGTGGTTCTAGGCACAAAGTTCACAACAAAATAATAAAAGCTCAAGGGGCCCTTCAAAACAGCATATATTCAGTGCTGAGTCTCCTTATAAAAGAGGGAAGGTCAACACTATATTGTAATGTTCTCATGTTTGCATACAATGATGTTTTCTTTTCATGTCAGTGAGGCACTTAAGATTTTTATTTCACTGTTTCATAATGATGGCATTAATATGAAACATTGATTTTGTGTCATTAAATATTGAAGTGAAATTTTACTCTAAAAAAGCTTTCAGATCAGATTTATTTTTGGAACTTCAGACTTGTGAAAAGGTCTTAATAGATTAAATTTTTTGTACTTTTTCTGCATAATCCTGATGCCATGTTTTTAATATCTTTTTATCTCACGGTGAATAGAAATATAAAATCTCAATTTTAAATTTTTGATAATCCACTTAGTTTTGTCATAGATATGCAATACAGTATGTATGTAGATGGCTGAAATGTTCATGTGTGCCATTCTAGTCTGAAAAATAATAATGTGAAAACACTTCTTATATACTCCTCCTTTTTGTTGTAATTGCAAAATTATAGGCTAAAACCTCTGCTTGTGAAGATCAACCTACACATACTGATGTCAATGGAACTCTATTGATTTATGCTGGCCGGTGATTTGTGTCAGAGTCTCTTATAACCATAGCTACAATACACTTTGCTTTGATCATAACAGGCAGTATTTGACCAATTAAACCAACATTTGGTGTAATGCAAAGACTAGGAGTAGTAGCTAAGCCTTTTTCCTCTTTTTTTTAAATCTGTGTTAGATGGTTTTGTTTCTTAAAAATACAGGGTGATATTGCTAGAAATGCAACCTACTTGTTTTTCACACATTTTAGTTAAAACCGACCTGTTCTCCATGCTTGCTTTCTTTGTCTTGCAGATACCATTAGGGCCATTCTACTCAAGAGGTTTAGGGTGGGTCAACCTGCCCAGAAAGTAACTGGAACACTCCTGAGAGAGAACATTTACCCCAAAGTAGTATTTATCTCCCTCTCCACACAGGTGATCTGTGAAGGCACTTGGTGTGCTCAAAGCCATACGAAATAGCCTTTCCTAAGAGGAATGTAATCCCAATCACTAAATCTTGATGCCTCAAAAATGGGGGAAGAGCAGGAGTGTGTAGTTTTTCTGTGATCCATTGAAAGGGCATGAAGACCAATAAAATAACCAACTAAATAAAACAGCAATAAAAAAAAAATCACAATGTTTTTGAGATAAGGATATTATTTGGTTGTATATTCTTTGCTTTTCTGATAGCTAGAAATATAGTTTTGTCATGAAATGGCAGTATTGTATAAAAAACAGTTTTAAGAAACATGAATGGAACAGTAATGAAAAGCAATTTATTACTGGAAGGATTAACACTAACTTTAGAAAGCATTCCATGTGGAATATAAATTAATCTGTAGAATATGTTTTATTAGCTTTATTATCAGACTTTCTAGAAAGGAAAAATAGAAATGTATTTTTTGATGTTAATACTGAATAAAAATTAAGGATGAAAATGAATGATTCAGATGCTGTCAATTTCTTTCACTTGCTTGAAGAACAGTCCACTGAAAAACTAGTGATCTTCAAGAATAAAGGAACAGAGAGAAATTATTAATTTGCTTCCTAAGTCCTCACATTCCAAAGCCTGTCAATATCCCAAATATTTAGTCCAAGTGTATGTGCTCCATGGTCATGCTTTAGTAACTTATTTCCATGTAAAACATAGTTAAGGAAAGCCAAGTTTTGTCTTTTTGTGGGACAAAATTCTCCATATATATAAAATAGAGGTGTCTAGTTATTTTTCAGCAGGCTCTACTGTACATCATCAGCTGTTGCAGTAAAAATCAGACATTTTTCCATTTATTGCTTAATTGCAAGTCATGGCTTGTGAATTTCTATTTAGTTGCAGTGGTTTTAGAAGCTGAGAAATGATCACTCTCATAGAGGCACTGACACTGTTAATAGTGATGTGCATGAAATCATCTTTATTGGTGTGACTACTTCATTAAGGCAGCATGCAAGAGCACTATTATTTCTCTAGGGTGTTTTTTTTTGTCATTGAAGGACCTCAAAATGAAATAAACGAACTATGGTTAGATATATCTGCATGTATGTCAAAAATTACACTCTCAGATTTTCATCAAATTACATGCAGGATCAGTCTTATTAATAGCAAAAACATAGGCTCTAAAAGGCATGGAATGTAAGCTAGTGGAATTTGAGCAATCCAACAGAAAAGTAGACAAGGTGGGCGATATCAAGAGAACTTGGGCAAAAAATGTGCAGCGTAGGACTGTATTATCTTTTTCAGGCCTCCTACACTTGCAGCTGTTGCACCAAAGAACTGATGTCACTAGAACTTTAATTACCTTTCAAATACCCTGTATCTTTTTTTACAGAATGGAAAACACGTTCCATTCTGTGAAAATATAGTTCACATTTGCTTAATGAAAAAATAACCACAAACTAGCTGCCACATAATTTTCCTTTCAGAATAGAGCAGGTAGAGGAAACATTACTAAATAAGAAATGTCATAGCCTAAATATTAGAGTATTTAAAGATATATTTAAAGGCCCTTAAAGACCATTTTTTATTATTAATCTTGAATACAAAATTGAAATATAATTTCGAATAGCCTTTCTGAGCTTGTTACATCCAAGAGAAAGTGTAACTTTTAATTCCAAACACATTTTTTTCTAGATTAGATTATTTTCTTGTCTCCACTGGAATTCTTTAAATTTCAGTTTGCCATTCTGTCTTTCTTAATGCTTTTCCTCTAATATACTTTTTTTCAGAACTATTTGATGGTATTCCCTTCCTATTTCCCTTTCAACTTCACAGGAACTTGTGGTTCTGTTGCTGAAATTTTAGTATTCACATGTCCCTCTGAAATCCTTTGAGCCTTGAGGGATTATTTTCCTCTCATATTCCTCCTAATTAACATCTCAATATCCTGCTGGCTTTTCTTCTAACTACAGCCATGATGACATTTCTATAACCAGAGCAAAAACAGCAGAAGAAACATTTTGCTTTTATTTCTGGCATTCAATGAAAAATTACTTCAGCAAACAAGTCAACTATACACCATCTAGTGCTGGTTGGAGCATTGTTCAAGAAATCAGAATACAACTGAAGCACACTGTTTCAAGTGACTTTTTTGTTTGTTTGAAGAAGCAAATTTTTTATTTACAAATAACAAGTATGCCCTTTGCATTTCAGTATTGTTTTTCCTAGAACAAGAATTATACATAACTCTTAAATCTGCACCGCTTATACCACTAGAAAAAAGCTGCACGAGTATATGCACGAGTATAGCATACACAAGTATAGGGCAGAATAGAAAATTTGTATCCCTAGACCATATGAGGCCATTCACAAAGCATTAGACTGAAAGATTCACCAGGGAAGAGAAGTAGACTGTTCCCACCAAGAAGAGAAATTTCTGTCTCTCATAGTTTTATTTCCTAAAAATGTCAATTTATAAACAGTAAATTTTACAGAATTTTTTTTCACTACTAGGTTTTAATGGATTTGTGCTCCTACACCATTGCAAAGCAAGACATCTTTCAGCAAAGTTTGCCATGTTTTGCGCTTTAATGAAAACTGATGAGAAAATAAATTAATCCAATGCAATATAAAGAGTCAGGATATTTGTTATGTATTTATGAAGTATCCTATTACTCTTAAAAAAAGTTCATTAGAGATCTGACTATTTTTCATAACTTCAAGGGTTACCCAACCTTCAGGTGTATAGAAGCTGTGACTGTGAGTTCATAGGATGATGCAATACACAAAACCACAGCTTTATCCAATAAATTTCACTACTTTATTTCAGATTGCCACCAATGTCACAAAAATCACTAGTAGCAGGTACACCTATGATTAATAAAATGAATATTAATTGCTATATATCAATCTTTTATCAATTTCTATCAACAAACAGTACTATATAATCAATCAATAGTAAGGTATCACTCAATAATATCAATTGGTGTTGTCATACAACCAACAACAGCAACAAATACCTAGAGGCTGTTAAAAACTACTACAATTAAAACTACACAATTTATCATCAAGCCAATGTATCAACAATATAACAACTGATATACCTATTATAGATTACTTGAATGGCTATATAAAAACACAAACATGAATCAAAATCAATTTCAAAAGTAAACAAACAATCCCAAAATGAGGGACAAACTGATCCCAGATTAAGAGGACCCTTGAGGTGAAAAGGTGAAGATTGACAAAAACAATAAAATAACGGAGAGACTGTCTCTTTAAAAATGATCCATGCGACAGTCTGGAATCAGTCAGGCATCCCAACTGGTAAGGTCTGAGAGAGTGAGAGAGAGAGAGAGAGAGTGAGAGACCCATTTTTAGAAAAAAATAAAGTCATTTTAAAACAGTTACATAATAGTGTAAGTTATCCATCTTCGAGAAACTAATGAAAGTTAATTTTAATTTCTCACCTGTAACAGAGAATAAAAGACGATGTTTGTTGTTGCTTCTGAAAAATTGCATATTTTTTATGAACGGTTTTCCAGCTCCTCAGATCATAAATTTTTACTAGAGCCCCATGGTTTTGTGCTAAATGGTGGTATCTCAGGATGTCTCTGTTTCCTATGCACCCTGTCTATACTTCCAAGAGGACCACTGATCTTTTCAAGGGTGTTTCAGGTTGACAGGCCTGGCTCCCAGGCTCACAGTTCCAGTCTTTCTCTGTTACTGTTTTCAGCAGACAATTTTCCCCTTCTAACCAAGCCACATTTATGACTGATCACATCACCACAGCTGACTTTTTATTTGCTGATAGAATGTATTTCAGAGGTAATCAAACCTCCAATAGTCTATTTCACCCCAGAAATATTACTTCATTGAATTTTCTTCAATGATAGTATTGTTGCAGTGAAAAAAAAAAGGTGACTTCCTGAAAGTCTCATATAAACAAAAGAACTTCTATAGGGATGAATGCAATAAAAGTATGCTGAAACTTTTTTTTACCTAATTAACTATTACATCTGGTGCTATCCAAATTTTTGCTGTATCTCTAATGTTTCCTGTTCTGCATAGTTCAGTAAACATTAGTAACTTGCGTTCTTGATGTCCACCTTTGCTTCCATTTATAGACACACAGGACAAAGATGAAGATGATGGAATGACCTGAAGGCTTTTTGTCTGTTGTAGCATCTCACAAGGTGTTTACAGATAATACAGCATTAATGAACGGGAATAGTTTAAAATAAGAAAAAAAAAAGAGAAAAAAGTTATTTTTTCTTGTTGAAGGTGCAGGTTTAAGACAAGCTGCAAACCAAGGCTCACTGAGCACTCCCTATGTAAAAGAATTTCATTGAAAATTAGAAATTCTTTTAACACATCTTTCTGAAGAAGCCCTTGCTTCCTGTGGCTCTTGGATCCTCAAAGAGCCCAAAAAAAAAGGGAAATCAAGTCTGTTGAATGCTTCTCTTTCTACAAAGAACCAGACATTGAGGTAAAAAAATTTTCTTACATATGTCAGCTCCCTTTTCCAGGAAAGGATACTATTTTGTGGAAGCACTAGGGTTACACTTGCCAGATTCTAGATTGTATCTTATATCCACAAGCATAAATACCTGGGAAGAAGATGTGAGGAAAGCTTTAGAAAACTGTCATTCTGTCAGGAGATTGAATCCTACAAGAAACATTATGCCCATCTTTTAAGTGGCAGAAAAACAAAAAAGTCTGATATTTAATCAAAACATACATATTTTCATACCTTAATTCCTTAAATATAATTTAAATTAGAGGTATTTGGTTTTTAAATGGGTTAATACTCTATAAATCCAAATGAAGTTGCTTGCTTACTTTATACAGTAAATAATACACAGCATTCAATCTGTACTGAATAGATGGCAGGCTATAAACTTTGGTTTAAGTTCATCCTTTTTGCAGGTTAGACATGATCTACATTTGGCTGGCTTCTCTCTGACACCTTTTGATGTATTACAACTGAATAAGTCCAAGTTCATGTCCCATATTTCCTTCATTATCTGTATACCCACAAAAGAAGCAACTCAAAAGTGAAAGCAGTTCTATTTCTAGAGCAGATTAATAGTTTTGGTAGTAAAGGTGGGCAAATAGTTGGAAAAACAAGTGTATAAGGTATTCCACAACATACAGATCATTATATCTCTGAGAATGAACTGGAATAGGAAATGTAAATGAACATGTTCTGTAAGGAATATCGAAAGGCCTCTCTTCACAGAAGCAAACCCACAGAAGCCTCCATGAGTAACCCTTGATCAGAGCCCTTGATGCAGATACTGTGTCAAAATGGGTTGAGTGAGACAGATACTGACATTGATGATTCAGGGAAAACTACAATTTCTCAGAATTTCTCTAGTAATATTGACATTCAAATATCTTTTAGGGAAATTATTTTTTAATTTGGATGAATTCCATAGGTATCTACTCTGCTATTTAGCTTACCTTAAGAGACAAATGGAGCAGCAGAAAACATTCTCCAAAAGTTTGGTAAGTTTGACCTATATAAAGTGCATTAGATATTAATTTAGAATTGTTTTGAAGAAAAAACTACTGAAAGAAACAAATTATATATTTAGGCCTCTGACTGATTATTGGTTACTTATTATATTTATGCACTAATTATCACTGGAAATTATGCTGCATGTGAGAGAACATCATCTCGCTTCTGAACTGCTGTGCATGGTAAGATCAGAATGCTATCAGGTCCCCAGGTAATAAATCATACAGCCACGTTTCAGCATTGCCATATCTGTGATGATCTGCTCTCCCTTTCTCAGGACATCACCTAATGGGATGATTATTTTTCCTTAGATTTTATTTATTTTATTTATGTCTTGGATTTTTTAATTTGTAGACACTTCTAAACAAAGATATTTGTCAAAAATTTGATTGACTCTACTTCTACAATGCTGCAATCACTTGAATGAACATTTAAGTTGTTTTGCAATTTTATTCTTTTCTAGATGCTAAGAATTACTTTTTGATCATCCACTAGTATCTTAAAAAAGATAGTTGACTATAAGTTTCCAATGTGAACCTTATTGATCAGGTCAGGTTTTCTAAAGTAAGTTGACATTTTTAAAAGCCATATTCTTAAAATATATACATGTGACATCAATTTACCTTAATCCTTTAATAAATTGGTTAAAACTGGAACTTTCTTTCACAAATAATATAACCTCAGAGTTACTTAGTGGCATTTGGATAACATATAAAATAGTTATAGAAGTTTGCAACACAGCTCAGCAAGCAAAGAGTAGAAAGGACAGCCAAAAACTAGTTCTGCATAGGGGGGGTACTGTATTTATAATTGTGAGTCACTTTTCCCATTAAAATTCTTTTCATTAGTTATTGTATTTAGAAACAATATTGATTGTTTACTTTTTATTTGTCCTCTGCCAAAAGTACATGTTTATTTGACCTTCTCATTCATTATTCCTGGTGATAAGAGAAGGGTGACACATCCAGAAAGATATAGGACAGCTGTTCCAGCTTCAATGAGAATTTTTAAAAAGAATTATTGTTATCTGTGGAAAAATTAAAAAAATAATACTGAAATATGTCTATAAAGAAATAAGCCTTACTACTCAGCTTCTTCAGGAAAACTGAAAACACCTATGAAATACAGAAAAATGGGTACCTAAGAATTAATAATAAGAATTTATTAATATTAACATCACATAAAATTAGTTTCAAAAATACTTGTCTCTCTAGTAAATATCTTCACAGAATGTTGAACAGAATACATGTATTTGAACAATTTATTGTAGAGTTCTGAGAGGTTAAGATTTAAATTTATAAACAGATTGCTACAAACAGAAATCAGGGCATTTAAAAATAACAGTTAGAGTATGCACATGCCTATTTTTATTTCTGGATCTAAGAACTTATTCAAGTGGCAACACTGCTGAAGGCTTTTTCACCCTTTATATGTCTATTAATTTCAATGAAATTATTGGTAGGAAAAGCACACAGGGTGGCTTAAGGTCATGGATGTAAAAAAGAAAAAATCCTTTAGAAAAGTAAAATGCTTGAAATAAATTTCTAAAACAATAAAATCATGTGCATCAAAATAATAATTTATTCACAAATGAGTCAAATAAGACACTCTTCAGGGCATAATTTGTGATGCCATTTTAATTTAGAAATTCATGTCAGGGAAAAACTCAAGAAATTATGCACAGTGTAATAGAAAACAAAGAATTCTTTCACAGACCAGTTAGTGTTATGGAGTGAAATCCATTCCAGAATAAAGGGTTGGGAGCTTGGCTGAGCAAGGAATGCTCTCAGTATGTACCAATGTTTTGTACACAAGAATTAGAAGCTTTATGCTAAGATTCCTGGGAAATACAACCAAAAAGATGAAAAGGAAATGCAAATAAAATGCCACTCATAAAACTCATATGTGTTTAAACTGCCTAAAACCTTTTCTTTTTCTCTTTTAATTTTGTTTATTTTTCTAAACTTTTTAAGATCATTTTGTCGGCAGTCATCTTTGCTCCCACAGTTTCACTATTTATTCTCTTTGACGACTCTCATACAAGAACCTTTTTTGACATTGTCACCTTTCCTTTCTCCCATGGTGAATCTCTCTTCATGAAATAAGTATTTGTCTAAAATTGTCACATCTAATAGGAATGATTTAATGTAAAAAGGTTAATTAGATTAGTGATGCACATCATGGTCATTGGTTCTCTACCTCCTTATAGTTCTTGACTTTGGTAGCCTTTTCTGATCAGTCTGTCTTCAATCATTCCATTTCTCATGTAGATAATTTCCTGGATTTCACAGTATTTGCCTCATGTTTTATTGCCCCTCAGACTATTATGCAGCCTCAATGTTTCCTCAAAAAATAAAAAAAAGTCGATTATAAAAATTAATCTGGTATGTCTTTTCTGAGTTTTCATCTTCCTTTAGAGTCTTCCAGGTGGGGACTTAAAGACCTGTCCTGTCTACTGCTTCCCCTCATTGAAATTGAAATGACTTCCTGATTACAAATGCCCTCCTGTGGTTCCTTTTCCTCATGTATTCCTACACAGTCAAATTTGTTTCAAATTTATTTGAAGATGTCTTTCTTCACTGGAAATATTTTTTCTCTCCATGTTATATATTCCTCCAATTTTTCTTCCATTTCTTTATATATACACATATATAAGTACGCATGTGTGTGTGTATAGATATATGCATAAATTCATTGACTTTTTTTTCTTTCTAAAGTTGTGAAGAATCAGCACTAAATTTTGTAATCAAAGTAAAATTTTACATCATCTTTTTCTCAAACTGTTGAGAGTCTCTGGGTCTTCCTGAATGTAAGAGAACATGTGATTTCTCAAACAAGTCTGAAAGAATTTTAATCTATTTCAAGAAGTAAGGCAGCTATTTGCAACAGCCACATACACTGAAATGCTCTACCACTAAGAACTAGGTTTACTTAAATACTTTCTTAAATGTCTTTCTTAAAGATATTATTGACTGTTCCATTTCTATATTCACTTTCAGTTAAGAGTTGTACATGGATGCATGCTGTAATTGAGAAGGGGTGTTTTTCTTCTTAGAGTTCATATCAATCTTAATTGACATATAGTACTTAATTCCCACTTGAATTGTTTTAAGAAATGTTTCATGCCTGTAGCAATACAAGAAATCCATGAGTAATTTTTCAGTCCATCTATGTGATATACCTGAATGATAAACCTCCAAATGAATGGAAAAGTTATTTTTATGATTTGGTGTTATTTTTATTAGTTTTTACTGATTTTTCAGACACTATCTTCACTGAAAGGGCTTTCAGGGAACCAACAGGCTGCCCAGGGAAAATATTGAGTCACTGTATCTGGAGTCATTTAAAAGATGTGTAGATGTGGCAATAAGGTCTTTTCCAACTTAAATGTTTCTATCATTCTATGAATATGGACAAGGATGTAGAGTTTATTTTGTTAAATGAAATTTTGAGAGGTTCCTTTTTTGGGAAACCTGAGTTTCATGAATGTAACATCTTTGACTAGGTTATGTATTTGCATATTTCAATTTGCTATTTCAAATCATCCTAACACTTTATATTATTTTCTGCATTATATTATATTCTGAAATCTACACTAGCTGCTAGTTAGTGTACCTATGATAGAATATTTTATGGAAACATTTAATTATATATAGTAAATGCACTCTAATAATAAGCTTCACCTGTAAGAAGTTTAAGTCCCATTCTCAAAGGAGGCTTAGCCAATTGAAAAGACAGTTTCTATGAAAGCAAAAAGCATAATTTTCAGTATAAAAACTGAAAATTAATTTTTTACTCACTAGAGTGTACATGCAGTGAATATTGAATAGTAGGTGTTTAATGAGATGATCCAAAGCAAACACCAAAGTGAGTAGTGGTCCACCTAAATGCTTGAGAGAGAAAGAAAGACCTCTGCAACCTGTGCAGAGGTTATTCCAGATGATGAAAGTATAGAACATTATCCTGACTGTATTTGTAGAACTTTGGATTTTAGTTTTTTAAAATTATTATTTTTTCCTTTTGCAAACAATTTCCCTTAATTGTCCAGTACTTCATGCATAATTTCTTGCCAGTTTGGAGTAAACATAAACCTATTCTCTGTGTCCTTCCAAGTAAATATACCTTTATTCTCCCTTATTGTGCCAGGATCCCATCAGGGCTCCTTTATCTTTTTCCCATCTTACATAACCTTTCTAGAACGCAAGCAACAGACCCATCCATAGAGTTCCAGGAGGACTCCAAATGGCATTGAGTAAGGAATTTTTTACCTATTTCTCTGAGGAAATACAGTACAAAATCTCTCTCTCATATTATTCCATAATACTATGGGGGTCATTCATCTCACTAACATATTTTGTCTTCAAGTCACATTGCCTGTAAATGATTTCATGAAGGCATTTTATCCATCTGCTCCCTCTGACAAAAACAGCTATTGTTGTTAGGTATTTTCACTTTCTCAGCTCCAAAATTTCAAAATCATGCCTTCTTCAAACAAACTGTTCTATCACATCATTACTTCAACCACTAGAAAGTGTTTCACAGCTCAAACCTGAAGTTTCTGATTTTGATTTAGTGTAGGTTCAACACCAAGTCCTATCTTTTGTGGATTCAAAGGAAGAACTGCTTCCTTTTTCCTTTCAGAAATACTTTATTTGTTTGAAGTATCTGTGATCTTGTCTTAGTCTTCTACTTTTTAGGTTAATGAGCTTCAATTTTCTTTCTCCATTGTTTTGCATTCCTCTAGATCATTTCTAGACTGACAATTTTAATACAGCACCTTGGCCCTTGGTGTAATAAAGCACACAAAGATCCAGCTCCAGGTTGAACTATGCTAAGATATGACTTACTTTTTACAACAAAATGTAGGTTCCTAGTTTTTTTTCGCCTAATCTCTTTTTTTCAGACCTGCTGTATACACTTGTCTTGGGATAAGAGGAATAGTAATCAAAAGATAATTTATATATTCTTTGATTGTCATGGAAAAAAAGAGAGATTATCTTAAATTTTAATATCTAAGTTTAAGACATGTAAATTTGACTGTGTGCATTCTACTTCATATGATGAAAGTTGCATTTTTACCCCAAGTTATCAGCAGTCAGAGGAATCTAAGCAAAGGCAGCACAGGACTGAAGCAAACTTTCATCAGCAGTCAACAAAGAAATGTCCTTAATATCTCTTCAAATTCCTTTTGAGCTCATTATAATTTTAATGAAAACAACAGATATATTTAAATTGAACAAATTCTTAAATATGAATATTTCCTCAAACTCAGAATAAGTAACAACCTTCAATAGAGTCTAAGAACATTTTGCTGTATTTAGCTTAGATTATTTTAATTTTTTTCCTTGCTCAAGTGATTTGACAACTGGTGATATGAGAAGTGGATAGAAGATTTAAAACTGGGTCCTTGGCAGGATGACAGAAAAATTTTGACAAAAAGAAAGCTTTTAAAAGCATAGAAGTTAAGTACCTGGAGTAAACTAGTGGAGGGATGGTGTGTTCAAGTACTTCTATGATGCAAGCCTTGTTTAAGAGGTAAATAGATTTTAGGAAGCAGATGAACCACGTTCCATTTAAACATATTTATAGTCACACAGTTCTCTCCTTCTAGTCTCTGCTTTGTGATTTTTCATTTAATCTTCTTTCTTATATATGTTTCACTATTCTCTTCCTAAATCTCGGAAAGTTTTTGCACTTGTTCCACATGGTTCTATCCACTGTACAATTCAGTTTTCATTTGTTTGGGGAAGAATGGAATAGTCATTATGCTTGTTAAGATTAGTCTGAATAAATTTTTTGCTGTGAACCAACTGTAATGAACCATGCTTTCCATGTTTCCTTTGCTAGGAAATTTTTATAACCAGAAAATGATGGCAGTATAATATCAGATACTTTGGTAAATTCATGTGGCAACATGCTCTATTCTCCATTTCTTTCACTGTCTTCATCATGCACTTCAACAATTGCTCTAAAAGCTTAAATAAAACCCATATCAGGTTAATGATTCTTCAGTTTTCCCAATCACATCTCCATTAAGTGAATATTGATATTCCATTTTCTATTATTTCTTGATAAAGAAAGGTTCATTTAAATACCTTGTTTCTGGATCTATAATTACCTATACCAGTTTTTCCAATTTTCCTGTGCTAAATATCATAGGATCCCCTTTACTCTGAGATCTTGAAACTTTGCTTTTACCTAAGAGTTAATATATTTTTTTCACATATTAATTCCATGAGTTAACCTGCCTTTTCCTTGATGTGCCATGCCTTCAGTTTTACTGAAAGGTGAGGTAGGCATTAAGTTTTACATACTATACAGATTTTTTTAATCTCTTCCATATTTTGGCCCCATTTGTCTTGTGTGCTTGTTCTCATTTTATTTATATAGCAAAGAACTTCTATTATTTCTATTAATTTCCCCTTTGTGGCTGAACCATCTTGATTTTATAGCAATACTCATTTAATCCCTATGCTCCCTGATGTCTAGGACTGCAATTTTGTTTTCTGGAGAGTGTTGCATTCTATTCCACAAAGGCTTTATATTTGCTCTTAATACCGCATCTAACTGCTGGGCTGACCCTGCCTGGATGCCAGATGCCCACCTGTCACATTCCAGTGTTGGGAACTGCGAGAAGTTCTTTTAATAATGGATGGTTGGGAATGAAATTAAGCCAAGCGAGGCAAACATTGTATCTGAGAACTGTTTATTGGTAATGAAAAGACAAAATAAAAGGAGTCACTCTACTAAAGAGGGCTAAAGGCAAGAGGAAGAAAAATGGGAGGAGTAGAGGGAGAGGAGAGACAGAGTGAAAAGGAAGGCATTGCCACCAGAGATTGGGAGTGCTGTCAATGTCCATAAGGAGTGGGCTGTGCACACTGCCGGCCTGGGCACAGCTCCTGTGGTGGCAGGTGACTGGACATGGAGTGAGGGGCGCTCAGGCAGGAGGTCCAGGAGCCCGGGCAGGGTTGGGATCATGGCGGTGGGCAGGCTTGGAGGCAGGCAGGGTTGGACATAGGTGACTCAGGAAGGGACACAGAGATGGAGCAGGCAGGGCGCTGATCAGGGACACAGGGAGGCAGGACAGATGTGAGAGTGAGGAGGAGCCAGCAAGGGCAGGAGAGCCAAAAGGCAGGGCTCCAAAAGCAAGTTCCAAAAGTACCCAAAAGAGTCAAGAGGCAAAGGACAGAACAGCTCTTGGAGCTTGGGGTGCAGTTACTTTTTATGCCCCTGTCTCTTCCCAGAGTCTGCCTGCTGACAGAAGACCATTGGCCCAATGTCCTACTGCAGTCCATGGGCAGAGACCTTCTGCCATCTGGCTGGAAAATGTCTCTGGGCCACAGAGTCTTTGGTGCTCCCCTGCTGACTGCTTGTCCCATGTGAGACATGAACTGGCAGCCCGGCAGTCTTCCCAGAGGCAAGATTTTCCTCCATCTTCTCCCAGCTGCCTCCTGGACATGGCACATGTGCAACCCCTCCCCCACATGCCTCTGACAACCATTGCTGAGACATAACAAAACTGAATTGTCTCCTCACTCCACCATAACCATTCTATCACTCCCTTCTTCAGCTGGACAAGGGAAAGAAAATATAACAAAATTTAACAAATATTATAACTGGGTTGAGATAAAGACTGGGAGAGATCACGCACCAGTCACTGTCACAGGCAAAGCAGAGTCAACTTGAGGAGATTAGTTTAATTTATTACCAGTCAAATCAGAGCAGAATAATAAGAAATAAAACCCAAATCCAAAAAACATCTTACCCCCTCCCTGTTTTTTCTACCTCTATGCTCCAGTGGTGCAGGGAGAAATCTGGGGAATGGGGAAGTGAGGGCTGTGGTCAGTTAATATCATGTTATCTCTGTTGCTCCTTTCTTCTCAAGGAAAGGACTCCTTGCATTCTTCTCCCTCTCCAGTGTAGGGTCCATTCCATGGGAGACATTCCTCTGTGAATTTCTCCAACATAGGTTCTTCACACAGGCTACAGTTCTTCAAAATCTCCTCCAGCACGTGTCCCTCTCATGG
>JANIJU010000001.1:78547687-78678396 GCA_025504685.1 Leucosticte australis | reverse complement strand
AGGCTACAGTTCTTCAAAATCTCCTCCAGCACGTGTCCCTCTCATGGGGTTCAGTCTTTCAGGAACAGACTGCTCCAGTGTGGGTCTCCCATCGGGTCACATGTTTTGCCGGGAGCCTTTTCCAATGCGGGCTCCCTTCTCTGTGGGTCCACAGTTCCTGTCAGGAGCCTGCTCCTCTGTGGGCTTCCCAAAGGACCACAGCCTCCTCAGGCATCCACCCGCTCCCTTGTGGGGTCTCCACAGGCTGCAGGTGGATATCAGCTGCACAGGGAACCTCCATGGGCTGTAGGGGCACAGCTGTCTTCACCCAGGCTGCTGGGGAATATCTGCTCTGTCACCTGGACCATCCACTCCCTCTTCTTCCTCACTGGTGTCTGTGGAGTTGTTTCTCTCACATATTCTCTCTTCTCTCTCTGGTTGCAGTTGTTGTTGCACAGTAAATCTCTGCTGCATCCTTTGCCTTCCACTTCCTTCTTATATCTGCTGTCCCTGAGGTGTTGCCACCATCACTAATGGGCTCAGCCTTGGCCAGTGGCAGGTCTGTTTTGAAGCTGGCTGGCATTGACTCTTTGTTGGACGTGGGGGGATCTTCTATCAGCTACTCATGAAATTCATCCCTGTCACTCTCCTCCATCAGAATGCTGCCACACAATCCCAACACAGAGTGGTTATTATAATTTTCTTGCTCTTCCTGCAATACTGGCTTAAAACTATTTTAATTCTATATACTTGATCTTATTTTTAATTGAAATAACAAAGCCAAAAATAAGTTAAATTATGTTTAAAGCTTAGGAAGAGGACTCCTAAAACTGAGACAATGCAAATGTGGTGGAAAGTTCTAACTTGATATTTTCCTTATCTGTTTTTTACAATCATCAATTAAAAGAGAAAAGCACTGAAACTTCTGTCTGTACAATCTTAGTTTACACTGCTGTGTATCCTGGGCCTTCTATTACCAACAGTTTGCATTGAACCCATCACCTTAGAAAAGCTAACTGCAATAAAACCAGATCGGGAATAAGGTGTTTCTGTGGTATGTATTTGTTCCATGTTTTCATCTTTTTAGAAAAATAAGGTGTATATTGGTCTATAGAGATGAAAAATATTGGTTTATAGAGATGAAAAATAAATACAGGCTATAGTCCACAGAGATGAGAAGTTCATCATTTTCTTACCACTGAAATAGTTTTAGCAAAATCAAACTGACAAAGACCAAACCCAGATTCCAGAAGGGCAGTAAGTTATATTTTTTTTCCCAAAAGTTGTAGGGTTTTTTTTCAGAATATATTATGAGCATACTGGTTAGAAATTGAATGAAATAAAGGCTGTTGCCATCTGTTAAATTTTCTTTACAAGGGTGATCTTTTGTGTGTTCATCAGCTCCTTCATTGCTGTTATTTATCTTTATGAGAAAGAAAAGAGAATATGTTCTTCCTCCCTTGTGTCTCCCTCAGTTAGTAATATTGCCTCCCACAGCCCACAATAAATAAATTTCATGGGAAAGAGCAACCTTCTTAAGAATGCAAGAAATGTTTTTCTTGCATTAACCTTGGTCTGGCTGATTACCTGGCTCAGTTATCACAATGAACATATAGCAATAACCTAGAATAATTATTTCTGGAGTTGCCTGTAACTGCATTTCTAACTGCAGTAGTTAATGAGGGCAATTTTACAAATAATTAATTCTAGTAACAACAAGATAAAAATTACAGGTGAAGTCTGGAGCAGTAATTGCTATCTGAACATAACAATATAATGTCTTCTTATTTTTTTGACATTCTAGGAAAGGTAGTTTTATTGAAAGTGTGAAAGAGAAACACAGATCTCATTCAAATTAAAAAAGCTCAGTATTCTTGTTTTCTGGGTTCAGTTGGGTATCTTATTTGCATCCTGACTATTGGTAGGAAACTTGAAAACTTGTTAATATACTACATACACACACACAAACAAAAAAATGCTTGCTTCTCAATGCTCATATTTTCACTAAAGCAACTTTAGGCGCACAGTAAGTGACAAAGCTCAGGTAATGTTCAGTCTTGATGAACAGGTGAAACAATGGGGAGTGTAACATATAGTACACTTTCATCAGAGTGGAAACAAGGCCAGAACCCATAGATCTGCATGTTGGGACACAGGGACAAGGGAACTACTCAACTTTCACAATTGCGATAACAATTATTAAATTTGAGATTCTTGATTCGAGATAATGGTTGAGACAGACTTAACCTGTTTTGAGTACTTGGAGGAATAGATATTCTATTATAAAGTTTGGGGGGGGGGGGGGGTTTCCTTAAACTTTTTTGTAATTTTACTCTGAAATTAGTATTCACTTAGTAGTTTTCTTTGTGAGAGCACACACACTGTGGTAATACTAATAGCTCTTAAAATTAATCATAAATGTTTTAATAGCAAGTACTGAAAATAACCATAAAATAGAGCTTCATTCTTTGCATTTAAATTAACTGAAATTTTCTTTAAAAGCACTGTTTGGTTTTTTTTTATAAATATGCCCTCAATATCTCTTTGTTCTAAAATATGCAGAAGATGTTTCTTCACAAACATCAAACCATTAAATATTTGGTCCTTGGGGACACGCTTGTAGATTGACAAAATCATTCTTAATTTACACAGTTTTAAATGCATAATTTATCATGACATTTTTTTGATTAAATTCTTGGTGGTGACAAAAAAAAAAAGGAATATTTCCCTCTTCAAAAAAGGGAAAATAGCTTAATTTTTCTCTTTTTTTTCCCATTTAAATCTAAGTCATTATTGTTCTCACATTAATCCCTAGTTGCTAAAAGTTTAGGGTTTTTTCCCCTTTATTCATAAGGTAATGAAGTTTGAAGGGATAGTGAAATATAATACTGTTGCCCCCCAGGGAAGATTATAAACAAAATGGAAGAGCTCAATTACTTTGTCTCAGCCATTTTTTCTTAAGGTGCTAATTTGCCAAAGCATTTCTGAATTATTTCATATTCTTTGAGTATTGTATTCTGGTATTGGATAAGCTTTTATGAAGAGCTTTAAATATATCACTAGTAAATGTTTACTCAGTGTTTTGTGTTTGATCTTTTTTGTACAATCCTTATACCAAAGCTGGAATTTATTTTCAATGACTACATATAAATGCAACACACGCTCTGTGTCCTAACAGATGCCATCTGTAAAAGCATTTACTTTAAATTAGTGGAATAAGTAATCAAAAGGGCTTTGTACTTAATGCAGAACTTTTGGTGACTATTAAATACTCATTAGAGGGTGTTTTTGCTGTATGACTGTCAAAATCAGCAGGACGTTTATGTTAGATTTCCTGAGTGGGTCAAGATTGAATATGATTTTACAACTTAAATAACATAAATGAATGCAGGTTATTTCAGAATCTCCAGATGTTCCTTAAACTCCCTGCCCCTAAGCAAAACTTGCAGCCAATTTAAATTTTGCAGCAATATTACAGTGCAGATTTTTGCTTCAAACACTTAACAACTCCCTTGTTACATTCTGCTCATTTGTGCCCTAACCATCACAAATGAAAAAGATGAATGCTATTATATCGGGAGTTTCTCTCTTTAAAACATGTATTAATAGATTTTTCAGATTAGTCTATCAAAAAGAGGCTTTTGGGGAGACAAAAGTTCTTTTCAAAAGTTCCTTACAAAATCTTCACAAAGGATCCTAACAAAATTGGGTTGTCTGTCCATATTTCAGATGTCTTGACTAGTCTTCACTGAAATTAATTTAAAAACTACGTAACTGCTGAAAGCATGTTCTAAAGATAAATAGAAGCTTGTAAGTTAGATGTACAGGCATAAGAATTTTCAATATAGTAATAAAGACTTCTATATTCTTATATAAAATTTACGATACAATGATTTCTTTTTCAGTAAAAGGTACAGTACTTGTTGTTGGGTTTTTTTTTACATTGTAGACACTTATTCTAATTTCAACCTTTGAAGATGGCAACATCTGTTAGCAAGAAAGCAATAAACGTGGATCAAGACCCAACTTAGAAAGTGCAGTGAAAGCTGCTTAAAAGCAGCCTTTAAGCAAGACACTTTTCTTGACAAACTTTCACTGGAAAAAAAAACAATTCAGAGGATTTGCAACGATAAAATAAAATGGCCTCATCAAAATTATCTTTGAATACCCAAGCTCCAGTATAAAAACTTCAAAAAGTTAGAGCTTTTTATAATAAAAAACAGTTTTTAACAGTTTAGCTCCAAGACAAGATGAAGAATTCATAACAAAAAGAAAATAATCAAGAGAGAGAATACCATAGGCCATTAACCCTGGTCCCTATGTCAGCTGTAGGTGTTGGGTCCCTGATGAGGACCTGAAGGAGTAGCTCCCACAATCTTCATTAAAGTATCACTGTTTAAGATATGTGAGAAGTCTTATAACCAGATATTCAAGAGATTCAATCTTTAAGTTAAACTGTGGTTTCTAAACTAGTGAATGCAAAGAATAATTGAGTCTGTTGAAATTATGAAGACAAGTCAGTTCACTCTAATTTCTGTCTACATATTTTAGGATAGTCAATGTCCACATTTTTATTCTCTTCATTAGGAATCTAGGATAATTCAGTCTGGAGCCAATCTTCTGTTAACTGCAGGAGGAGTTGAGGACTTTAGCCAGTTCTGAAAATATCTAAGGACGGAACCAATGTGATCTCTTGAGGCAATGCGTCTTTTTCTTAACAGTTCTTGTGAAGAAAGCTTGTCCTATCCAGCCTGAGCCTCTTTGGTTTCAGATTATGCCTATTGTCCTTCATCATGTCACAATGAACCACCATGAGGACTGAAACTGTCCTCACAGTCACCTTATTCTTCAGGGGGGTGGCTGTGGGATGCCCCAAAGCCAGTGTTGCACCAGGCTGTACAAACCTCACTCTCCCAGTCACCCCTCGTGGGACAGCTACTCCAGTCTTATCATCTTAGTGTTTTTCCACTACTACAGTACGTGGATGTCTTTCTGTTCTGGGGGTTCCAAACTGGACATAGTATGTGTGAGTGCTAGATGAGGCAGATAAAAATTTTCTTTGCTCTCCAAGTGATGCTCCTGCTGATGCAGCCCCAGATGTTTTTCCTGCCAGGGCTTGCTGAAGGTTCCTGCATGTCTCACTGTACCCAATGCCCATTCCCCAGATCTGTTATTCTCTCACTCCATCCCCATCCTGATTCTTTTTCAAAGCTCTGTGAGTTCTGATTTAAACATTCAAAAATATCCCAAACTTCCTCCAAAAGAATCCAAACCATTGGAAGTAATGCTGCAGACCTAACCATTTGCCATATAAACCATGGATGGATACATTCTTCTGTTCTAGAAAAATCCATACTTCTTTCTAACCAAGTTATCTGACTGACTAGAAAAAGAGAACATGCAACACTCATTTTTAAAGCACTCAGACTGATCCCTACATTGAAAAAAGAGTCCTAGAGGAATTAGATTATTTTTACTTATGTTTCCAGGAAATTTGTTACTAAAGAATGTAAAATTTGTAGCTAAGTCTTTCTGTTAAAAAGGCAATGAAGGAATTTATGAGAAATCAAATAAGAAGTTTTTCCCAGGGGCAGACTCAGTGTGTGTCTCTAAAACTAGAATAACAAAAGTTTATTTCATCTAGTTTAGCTACTTCAAGTTGCTCAGATTTCAACCATGTACTACTGCTGCACATATATCTACTGCTGAAAAAATGACAGCAACAAAGCAAACAACTTTAATCAAATACAATTTATTATTTTTAATGCAATTAAAAGAAAATGAAGCACAGAATCTGTTTCAATTAGTTTCAAGAGGAGATTTTACACCAGCTCCTAACCGCATTCTAAATGTCTGTAGTAACTATCATGTTCTAAGATATTATATGGAAAACACATAGAAATACAGTATTCATCCTGGATACTGATACTGGCTGATTGACTGAAACAGGTTGTGGAAGATCGAAAGTTTTTAATTCCCTGTGAAACAGATACTTGAAATGGAGAGTACCTCCAGTGGCCTTTTCCTGCCTCTCAATATTTGTTTTGTATAAAATAAAAGGAATAAACAAGAAATCACTTCCTGAAGTACTTATGATTGCTTAGGCCACATATTAAGCCTTTTCAGTTCAACTTAAAGGTAATTCTTTCCCTCACTCATAATGTCATTAAGAATAACAGGCTCTATTTCTTTGGTTTTTACTATTAATGCTGGAATCTGAAGAAAAACCATCCTCACTGAACCAAGACAATAGCAAATTAATGACTTTTAAGGTTCTGATCAGTGCATGGACAGGTCAGACTTGAAGTATGCCATTGAAGTATCCTTCAGAAAACAGAAAGAATGTTTCCATAAACATAGGGACAGGAGCTCTCTGTGGAATATGCATATGTTACATAATTGGATGTATTACATTACACTACAATTATGTATTACATAATTGGATGTAAAAGGACCTTTTATGAAAAGCAGGAGTTTTATTTCCTTTAAGTTCAGCTGGGATTAAAACTTGACTAGTCCTAAATACACTTGAAGCTCAAAAGACAAGACAAAAATAGTTATCAGTAGTACATAAAACTTGTGTAGTGGTGGTTTTAATTTTTTATCTTTTTTTTCCCCAATAAAATTATTTTGGAAATCCAATTTTTTTTTGCAGTCAATACAATATGCTGTTTAAAAAAAAAATTAAAAATTATTTATCAAAGAGTCTACTGCTAAGTGGACAGTATAATGTCCCCCCCTCTAATGTATTTAGGTTCCTCTTCAAATAAAATGTTGTTCTAAAATACTTAGGAATTACAAAAATTAATTTGTTTTATCCAAAACTGTAATTCCCTGTCCTGTTGAACTGAGATTTCTGTCTTAAAATCAAGCTTTGTCTGTGCACTAACTAGCACCTGAAGATTTCAGCTGATATGTTAAAAATCCTACAACTACTTGCATATACATGTTTATTTCAAGGTAAGAGTGATTTGTTGAAAGGGAATTTTATTTGAAGTCCTGTAAAGAAGGGTCATAAGAAACGGAAATAAATAAATTTTTAAATAGAAGACACCTTTCTATACAGATTTTAGCACCAAGTTGCTATGATTGACATATTTATTTGTGTGTAGATAATGCCTTTCAAAATGGCATTATGCAAATATTTTGCACTAAGTAAATATTGTTTCATTTGAGGACAGAAGAAACATACCGTCAACAGGAAAACATACTGAATGTAAAGAAATAAGAGAAAACTGAAAGCAAACACCTTTTTTTTTGCATACATTTTCTCCATATTAAGTCCATTAAACTATTTTGTTTTCATTTAGAGCTAGTATGTAAGTTTCAGTAAATGTTTTTCTGCTGTGTGTCAGAGTTCACACTATCTGAATGAGAACTTTGAAAGAAAAGCAAGTTTTATATTTCTAAATTGCCCACATGTGTGGCTTTTTTATTATTAGTTATTGTCATTTTTTACCTGTTTTAACATTATTAGAGGGGTTATTTTCTGAAATATAAATGATGTCCTAATCAATGTGTGCTGCTTCAGCAAAAGTAAGTCACTGCAAAATTGAGCACTATTATACTCTGAACATTGTGTCAAATATAGGGTACAGGTGGCCAATCTACTCATATTTTTCAAAAGTAGACCAGGTCACTTTTGTGCAGGGCAAGTGTTTGTAGAAAGCATTTCCTTTTCCTGAAAGCGAGATTTAACTGCTAGTTGTCAAAAGTATCATTGCCAGATGAAAAACAACTTCAATAACCTCCCTCCAACTTCCCTCATCTACATTTTTTAATGTTAAAATTTGTATTCCAGGGTAATGATGAGAAAGCATGTGGAAGTGCCATGCTTGGACAACATAAATGGAACTTTAACTTTCCTTAGGTTGCAGTTTTCAGATCTGAGACTCCATTGAGTCCACCTTTTAGAGCAAGGAAATCTCCACCCAAAAAAAGATGAGGGGATATGGAGGGGCTTTGCTGGCCTGCAAGCAAGGTGAGTTAATAGAAGAAATAACACTTGATGATTTTCGAGTGTATCCATAGCAAGGAAGAAGACAAGGCTGTCAGCATGGAAACCGATTAGAAAAGATACATGAGCATTTTTGCAAGCTAGACTATGTGCATAAGTAGATGTCTATACATGCCTTATTAAATTTCATTAAAACTTTTGCCAATTATATTGACGTTGATTGCTTTGCACCAATGAATATAATAAGTTATTGTGATGTAGTTAATGACTTAAGATCATGCTTTGTTAAGGGTATATAAACTGGAGGACACACAGAATAAAAACATTTTTTTCTTCTTGGACCTTGGTCAAGTGTGTATGTCACGTCCGGCCTAATGGTGACAAGGGGAATAAATTGTCTAATATTTATTGGGGCTCTCCAAGATAGATGGTGATGATCTCTAATCTTAAATATTTTCATTGAATATTTTAGGGAAATAAATAAAGATTTGTAAAGGTTATTCCAACTGTTTTAGCCAAGTATTGCCTGATATTTTAATGACTTTTACCTAGACTTCACTATCAGTTTGCAAAACATCCTCAGATGGGTAGAAATGACATGACTATGACTCATTTAATCCAAATCTCTCAGGGACAAAGTTAAAGAAAAAGATTAGGCAGGAGATATCAGGCCATAGACAAGTAACAGAACACTATAATACAGATCTCACCAAAGGTGAATAATATTATTTAAATAATTCAGTTTGAATAACTGATTTATAAAATTCTTTGAATTGAGGTTCAGTAGCCTCCTATATCAGCAAACCAGTTTGATTAATCAAGTACAGGCTCATATATACACACTTTTTTTTTTTCTTCTGAAAAGCAAAGGGTTTCCTGAGCTGTTATTAGTTAAATCCAAGAAAACTATTAAGTGAAATTCAAGAGAGATTTTTTTATTTGGTGTAATTAATTTATTAGTTCATTAATTCTTTTATTAAGATGTTCCTTTTTTTAAAGAGACTCCTAATAAAATTTAGTAGGTAAGTAGAAAAAATATTAACTTTTCATTGCATCAGCTCTTGAATATTTGGGGCATTAGAGTCCTCTTAAACTTCTGTTTAATGTATAATAATTGTGTCCTACATATGTGGACTTATACTTAACAAAGTTAATCAATGAACTTTTATCATCAAAGTGTGGTTTAGATACATTTATTTAATAAGTAGGATTTATTTTAGCTCCTCTGGTTTTACTTTTGTCTTAAACTTTTTCAAGGTTAAGAAATATAGAACTCAAAAGGGAATAAATTCTTGAATTGTATGATAAAGAACCACACAGAGTTCCTCATGTGCAACTGTCATAGAACCATAGAATCATAGAATCATTAATGTTAGAAAAGACCTCCAAAATTGAGTCCAGCCATTAACCTGACACTGCCAAGCCCAGAGCTAAAGCATATCCCCAAATGCCACAACTAAGCGCTCTTAAGCACCTCCAGGGATTCAGCTCTTTCCTGGGTAGTCTGTTCAGTGCTGTCAGTGCTTGACAATCCATTCGGTAAAGAATTTTTTCCTAATAGCCAATCCTCTATATTTTCCTAATATACTTCTCTAGTGCAACTTGAGGTTGTTTGCTCTTGTCCTTTCACTTGTGACTTGAGAGAAGAGACTGACCCCCAGGTGGCCACATTTTCCTTCAAGGTAATTGTAGAGAGCACTAAAGTTTCCCCTGAGCCTCCTTTTCTCCAGGCTAATCAACTCCAGCTCCTTCAGCTGCTCCTCATAATGCTTGTTCTTGGTCACGTGGGAAGACAAAAAGTCATAGCCCCAGAAGTCTCCCTTTCCTCCCTCTTCCCTTCTCCTCACATCCTCAGCATGGTGCCTTATGGTATGAAATATCCCTCTGGTCAGTTGGGGTCAGCTATCCTGGCTCTGTCCCCTCCCAACTCCTTGTGCACCCCCAACCTGATCACTGGTGGGGTGAGAGCCAGAAAAACCCTTGACTCTGTGCAAGCATTGCCCAACAAAATACTATACTAGGTTTAACAACACTGGCTTCATCACAAATCCAAAACATGGTTCCCTACCATGAACTATGAAGAAAATTAACTTTACCTCACCCTAAATCAGTAGACTTGATCTTATTCCATTTTGTTAGTCTCCAGGTAAAGAAAAGTGACATATGTAACTGATTTGAGTTGCAGTTCAATGGTTTAGCTGATATTCACATATTCACGTATGACATATTGAACTTTCAATCCCTTTTTTTATTAACATAACTTTTGAATTCCAGAGAAGCTATTCACACTAGATAATTTTATATTCACTTTCTAAAAGTGCTCTTTAGTATTAGGCTAAAATTTAATGTATTTTATTTTCTTTGCATTTATGTAAATTTATTGGTCAATTATGCTTTTCTTAAAGAATAAGAACAAATGGATATCAATTAAAAATATCACTTATTTCATAATTAGGATTTAAATTTAAAAATATTTCATTCTTGAACTACTTTCCCTGGGTTCTAAATACTTTCCCTGTGGCTCAGAAAAATTAATAGCCCTGAGTCACAAAACAGGTTGTTTTGCCATGAAGACAAAAAAAGTCTTTAGTATTCCTCTAAAAGTCTAGATCTTCTGTATTCCTCTATATTTTATGTGAAGACTATTGTCAGCCTAATGTTATTGGTGAGATAAAATTTTCTTCCTTTGGAAGAGTCTATATGGCTACAACAACTGCTCACCTATAATTTTATTTTCTGCTGGATTATTTGTGGATTTAATTAAATATCTGGTTTAAATCAGTTTTACTTCAAGTTCCTTAGATTACATTGCCATATAACTGATACTTGAAGTCAATAGTAAAGGTTCACTTCAACAATGACAGGCATCAGAGAAAAATAGATGTCCATTTTATAACAAAACTGGTTTAAAAAGGATGATGAAGGCATTGTATTTAAAAAAACCTCAGGTCCAAAACTGAAGACTATATAAGCGATTAGCCTAATGGGCTAATCCTCTGTTGAGTGTTATATGGCTGTAGTGTATATGAAATATCATCATAACTTCTACTTCTTTTGGTAGAACAACATTCAGTTCTCACAGTAAATGGTACATTTGCACAATAAGCCAATCAGTAGAGCTATGAAACTGTCTCTGATATGCTTCAAGTAACATACCAGTTTCTTTTTTTGATTCAAAACTACTCCATTCAGGAACAGATGGGTTATCACCTCTTTTTTAAGTCATGACTATAACATCAGCAAATTATTAATAGTATAATAATTGATCTGTCATCAGATGGCTTAACCTTCTTAAGCTGATGGTGAAACAGATGTCTAGGATCATAAAAACAAAACTTTTTTTTTTTTATTAAACCATCTGAATTGTTACTAGTGCCTAACTCAGGTGTAAATCTTAAAATACAGTGACAAAAAAAGAAAGAAAACAACACTGGCTATCATATAAATCTGTATTATCTTATATTTGTTTAGCTGTTGATTCATTTCTTAAAGAAAACAACCAACCATTTCCTTCCAATTGACCAGCAGAATATTTCGGCTTCAATTCTGTAGCTTCATTTAGAATTTCTTTCTAAACAAAGATTTCTAAGTGTGTTTTTCAGCAGCTGTCTTGTCACGTTTTTGAAAGAGAAAAATTAAAGCTCTGCTATATTTATTCCATGTCTTCTCAGTGAGTGATCTAATATGAGAGTTAATTTTATTTTCTGTTTATTGGGAATAAGGCTTATCAAAGACGCCGTATGTAAGTAATTATGAGAAACTGTCACACAGATGGTGGATAATAATGTGTAGCTGGGGAGGATAATTTCTTCCTTTTGACAAGCAAAGAGAAATGGCATTTGACTTCTCTTCAGAAGTGATAACACTCAGTTCTTGACAGAGATAGTCTGCTTCCATTTTCCTAAGCAAAAGCGGTCTAATGTTGATAATAGTCTGCTTCCACTTACCTAAGGAAAGGAGACCTAATATTGGCAATCAACGTGTCTTTCAGAGAGCTGTTCATTGCCTTTCTTCACTTTAATGTTTTACTAGCTTTCAAATTCCTGAGTGGTTACTCTACCTTTGGGACATCTAATTGTGGAGTTGAGCTTGGCAGGGAGGAAATGGGTGCTGAACTGTGTTTACATTGTTTGTTTCAAGAGGAATTACAGGATTAATATACCTAAACTTATCATTACTACTCTTCAGATGCTTATGTAATTTCATACTAATTTCACACTGTTCAGAATTCAAATATTGCTTCATTCTGGAATGTCTGTACAACTTGCAGATCTTTTGGGATGTTTGAACATGTTGGTATTTCCTGGACTTGACTGAGGAAGATTAATAAAAAGTGAAATTGTAGTCAGTGTATATGGTCACATGTTCAAATTAATGTGTCTGATGCGGTGCTTGTGTCTAGTGTCTCTGGAAGGACATTAATTTCTCCTATGGTGAAGGCTGAGAAAAACCTTTCAGTGCCTCTATTTTATTCTCACTGACCCAAAGATGCCTGCTCTTGCCAAGCCAAAAACAAGCTTCCTGAAAAAAATGAGCAGATTTTAAGCAGGACTATAATCTTCTCTAAGTAATTTTTGTGAATCAGAAAAGGCACTTTGGGGGACAGAGATTCCAGAAGTTGTACCAGTGTTCAAAAATTGAACATTTTGTCTAAGATTTTTTACGTTAATACTGTTTTGAATCTCTGCTTGATTTTGTGTTCCAGGTAAGCAGGTGGTTCTGTTTTTGAAATGTATTTCCAGCTTGTTATGAAGAATTAATTGTCAGTGTTTACTTCAACTGAAGTAAAGCTATGCAGACTTTCTAAATATTTCCAGATTCAGAATGACTCTGATACCTAGAGATGATTTAACCAACTCTTTAATTTTCATATATGATTCCCATCATCCTAAATGATTATATGAAATCACTAAGCTACTATTTTTTTTCATAGTTTTATTTTCAAATACAGACTTTGGTATATATATTGTCACTCTGGTTCTAGCCATCTCTGTTTAAAAAGAAAATTGACCTATGGGGAAGGCAGAGGCAGGGAAGTAGTACAGGTAGGGAAGTGAAAGTCAGACACACTGGCCCTCTACATTTAATAGAAGCCTAAAGGAAATATAAGAATACAAAACCTCCAGAACAATTACACTACGTCTTCTCTCTGCTCAGTCTATTGTATCAGAGATTCAGGACCTCACATTGGATTCCTGAGACTTCTTCCAGTATATTCTCTGTTAAATTAATTTTCCCCAGGAAGGTCCATTTCTAAAGGGCTTGGTGTTCAAAAGGAAAAGAGAGATAGATGGAAGAGATAAAACAAAATGGATTTTTGCAATTCATTAAATCTGCATTTATATTTTTTTTATGTCATGGTTACTTCTGTTATAATGGTTGAGAGAAAAATTTGAAAAAGAATTATGAAATTTGCTGTGGTGAATGCTTATTCAGTCAAAGGTAGTAAATGAAATGGGTGGCAAGGATGAGAATGAGAGTTAAACAGTGTTTTGGGCACCAAGCTGTGTGTAGTTCTGTATACTACACATAAGTTCACTAGCATGCAGAAATTGTTAAATAGGGCAGTATCTAGTAGAAGGAAAAGGTTATCTTCAATGAATGGTGAACATAGCACATTTAAATGTCAGCCTGGGCCTCAGTGAAGCTTTTGTACTCAGCAAGAGGGTTAACAAATCCTTAAGAAATCCCGCTAAAAACATGAGATAAGGTGTCACTTGAGAAAAATAGACAAGTAGTTTTCTTACCAAGAAGTTAGATGGGGAACATTCAAGTGATAACATTTTAATGAGAAAGAACAAGTTGCCCTTCTCCATAATCTTGTTTTTATTTGTGTTGTCTGTCTACTTTCTCTCAACAAGAAATCCATGTTTTGCTAAGTCACTTCATTAATCTTTTGAGAGGAAGAATAGAAAGCTCATAGAGCACATGCTGCTGTTTCTCAGGTGTCTTGATAAGAGCCCAAGCTATTGTTTTTTACTGATTCTCCAAAACTTGATACAGTCCTTGCAACTGTCAAAAACTGAGTTACGGAAGAACTTTACAATTCACAATATAGAGTAACATAAATTATATTGTATATTTCTGTAGATTCAAACTACTCTATCATCATATGTGGATGTGTTCCAGTTGAACTCTGGAATTCTAAAAATTTTCATAGTGTAATTGACAAGCAGAATATCCCAAAAGACTATATATAAAATATATAAAATCAAACGTTCTTGGATCCAAGCTTAAATAAGTTAAGGCATTCTAGTATGCACTATGTCAGAAATTGTAGAATCACAGAATATCCTGAGTTGGAAGAGACCTATAAGGATCACAGAATCACAGATTTAGAGGTTGGAAAAGACCTCTGTGATTATCAAATCCAACCTAAGACAGAACATGACCTTGTCAACTAGACCACAGAGTACCACGTTCAGTCTATCCTTAAACACTTCCAGGCATGATTATTCCCTAAGCAGCCCATTTCAACATCTAATTACCTTTTCTGTGAGGAAATTCTTCTTAATATCCAACCTAACCTAAACCTGTCCTGTCACAGCTTAAGACTTTTTCCTCCCAACCTATTGCTTGTTGCCTAGGAGAAGAGGCTAACCCCCACCTGGCTAAAACCTGCTTTCAAGCAATTGTAGAGAGTGATAAGGCCACTCCTGAACTTTCCTTTCTCCTGCTAAACAACTCCATCTCCCTCAGCTGCTCCTCACAGGACTTGTGTTCCAGACCCTTCACCAGCTCTGTCGCCTCTGGACTCCCTCCAGCTCCTCAGTGTCCTTCCTGGATTGAGTAGCCCAGAACTGGACACAGGGCTCATGCCGTGGCCCCATCAATGCTGAGTACAAGGTCCTGCTGGCCACACTATTGCTGGTACAGGCCAGGATACCACTAGCCTTCATGACTACCTGGGCACATGATCATTGGCTGTCAACCAGCACCCCCAGGTCCTTTTCTGATGAGCAGTTTTCCAGCCACTCTGCCCCCATTTTATTGTACTATATGGGGTTATTGTGGGCAAAGTGCAGGACCTGGAGTTTGGTGCTTTTAAACCTCATACATTGGTTTCAGCCCATCCATCCAGCTGGTCCAGATCCCTCTGAAGAGCCCTCCTACTCTTCAGTAGTTTGGCATTCCCACTCAGTTTCATGTCATCCACTAATTTACTAAGGGTAGAATCAATTCTCTCATCTATATCATCAATAAAGAGATTGAATAGAGCTAGGCCCAATAATGATCCCTAGGGAACACGGCCAGTGATCAGACACAAAATGGGTTCCATCCACTGCCACTTATTGAGCCCATCCAGGCAGCCAGTTCTTTACCCGGTGAAGAATGAACTTGTCCAAGCTGTGGGCTGCCAGCTTTTCCAGGAGTATGCCATAGAAGATAGTGCCAATTGTTTTGCTGAAGTCCAGGTAGGCAACATCCACAGGTCATTGAGTCCAGCTCCTGGGTTTTTACAGCACAACCCAAAAATCACCATGTCCCTAAGAACATTGTCCAAGTACTTGACAGGCTTGATGCCATGACCACCTCCCTGGGGAACCTGCTCCACTGTTCCAGTGCCCAACCACCTTTTAGGACAAAGACCTTTTCTTGGTATCCAATCTAAACCTCCCCTGACACAGCTTCATGCCATTCCCTTGGGTCCTGTCAGTGATCACTGCAGAGAAGTGATCAGTGTCTGCCCCTCCACTTCTCCTCACAAGGAAGTTGCAAACTGCAATGAGGTCTCCCCTCAGTCTCCTCCAAACTGAATAAACCAAGTGGCCTCCGATGCTCCTCATACAGCTTTCTCTCTAGTCCCTTCACCTCTTCATGCCCCTTCTTCAGAACCTCTCTAATAGCATTAGATCCTTCTTATATTGTGGCTCATAAAACTGTGCATGATCCATAGAGGTACTTCTGGAAAGGCTTTAATGGCCATCTTTTGCTTAGCCACTAAGTTTAATGCAATCATCTTATAAACAGTCATTAGTAAAAGGAAACACTTGAGAAAAAAATTTTAAAAAGGGAAGTGCTCACAAGGATTAATAAGTAGTGGATATAGAAGCTGGGCTCCACATAAAGGCTAGTGAATTTTTCTTCTATTTTCTTCCTACTCACAATGTTTTGCAGTAAATGTGAAAAAAAGTACAGGAAATGTCATAGACATATGACAAAACATGATCAAAACCTCTGAAAGTAAAAGACTCATAACACTGTAAGAGTTTTTCTTAATAATATAAATAGAGGTTTATATCAATTATAGCCAAAAGAGCAAGCTTACCATGTTTCTCACAAAGAGTAGCTAGACTTCCTCAGGAAAAAAAGGTGAGATCCAGAGATCCAAAGTGGATCCTTTGTGTGCATTGTTTTCCAAGCAGAAACAAGACTAAAATACAGCTTGAGATATCAAGAAGTATTAAATAAAATGGATGAACTTCTGTCTACCAAAGGAAAAACTATTCATAAAATAAATAAGTTATCAGAGCAGAAATTAACAGCCCAACAATGAATTGTGGGACCAATGCTGCATGGAAGTGAAACATGAGTTTCACTGGTTTTTCTACTGCAAATTTAGCTGCTGAACATGAGGATTGTTTCTTGTTAAAATCAGAGATGAATGAATAATTAAAAGACAAAACCAACAATGAATAATTTATTCAATGAATTTGGCTGGGTTTTTTCTACAGCCTAATTATCACAACTTTCTTAAATGTATTCATTATGCAAATTAATTCAGCTAATAGTCATTTACATTCTTAAGAGATTGGATTTAATTACCCAAAGGGTATGTTGCTTATAGTATTTGTGACTGGTCAAAAAAAGCCAAACAGAATTGCTTGTATCACCTGATTGGATAAATAAATAACCAGTTAGTGAAACTATACAGCAGTATAATTATCACCATGTCTAGCCAAATACAAGCTTTGAAATGCACCTTTTAAACAGTTATGCTGACGTGTCAACCCTCAGACATTTTCTTTCAAGAAACAAAAGGAATTAATTCTAGACTTGAAATACAATATAATTCTTCAGCTCTAACTCTCCATCTACTTTCTGCAAGCTGAAAGAACATTTTAAGGAAATGAACCTTGTATATTTACCCTGTTGCATCACTAAGAAACTGTTGCTGACCACCCTTACAAGCAGAACTCTCAAGTAGAGGGACCATTGGTATGACCCAGGAGAGTTCTAAGTTTAGTAGCTCAAATTCCAGTACAGTGCAATATGATCCTTTAAAACTGCTGCCTATAACCAAAAAAAACCCCAAGTCCATACTATTATAGTACATAAAAACGGCTGGTAATTGAAAATATTTAAAGACTTATCTGTTAATGGTTTGCCTTCAGAGCTACCTCTGCTTTTCATCAAAGTGCATCTCTTAAGCATAGTCAAAAATGTTGCTACTCATGACAGGTAATAACTTCATTAAGTGGCTACCTTATAAATGTCTAGTACATCCATTTGTTGAAATTTTGAGCTTGAGCTTTAACATTAATGTCTCAGAAACAAATTTTTTGCTCACCCATGGCCAAAAACAAGAGGCTTCCCATTGAGTCTTACAATTCCTGTGACAATTAATGCTTACCTTAGAAAAAATATCAGAACTCTAACAAAATATTAAAAAAGAAATCTTAATGTTTTTATCTGCTAGATTTTATATTTCTTCCCTATAAGTAGAATTATTTGTTGGTAGTATTGTCACAGTAATGTTTTTAAAGCATATAGAAACATAAACAATTTTTAAATTTTTGAAACAGCTAGTGGTAGATCCTTTCATAATTCAAAACTCATAATAGCCTGGCATCCGATCTCAAAAACTAAATAACAAGTTCATAAAAAAAAACTCTACTAATAAAATTTCTGCCAGATGATAAAGTGAGAAGCAAAACAAAACTGATTTCCTATAATATAGACCATCAAGTTTTCTTGATTTTCAGTGGTCTAGGGAATTCAGAATTCTTAGCGCTGCATGTCATTTGCAGTTAAAAGGTGTTGTGAAGAAAGGCAAAGAACGCCACAGCTGAAAGCTTGAGCTTATTTGAGCTGTTAAAGTCTTATTTAAAGGAAAAACTGTTAAACTGAAGCAGAAAACAATTTGCTGCTTTTCACAGTAAAAGCAGATTTTTACTTGATCTGTAAAGTCTTTTTGAGTCTGGGCTGAGAATCTGGTTAGTAGGAAACTAGTCCATGTGTCTGTGGCGTAGGTCACACGTAGTTTTCTAAGCATTCTAAACTAATCAGAAATTTTGATTCAAATTACCTATGCATTTCTAGGAAAGGACCTGAAGGCAACTTATCTACCCAATATTGGCCACATCTCATAAATGCAAAAAACTCCAGAGAATGAGACACCAGACACAGGGCCTGTTGTTAACACCTCTGAAGAACTAGTGTTAAGCCCAGATTTCTCCACTACTGTAATCTATTGTTTTGTGCATTTTGTACAATGCACATGAATTTCAAAAGATGTATCTGTCACTTGTAGGTTCAATGCTCTCCTAGTCTCTGACTGATATCACGTATGACACACTGTTTTTAAGTTCTCTTTTAAAGTGTTTTCTATTTAACTGTATAACATGCACAAAGTCATGTACAAACTACTTATAACCAAAAAAGATGACTGAGTTTTGACCATATAATGACATCAAAATCCCATAACAGGACCTAACACTGACCTTAAAAAATCAATGAGCCTGGCAGATTTTACAGGCCTGTTTGCCATAGACAGTGCAAGATGAAAGAAATTAATTTAAAGCATATTAAAGTGTAAGGGTTTATGCTTTTCAGTTTTGATCTTATTTTTAAATGATGCAGAGCAATAGAGAAATCAATAACATATGGACTTACCTGATTGACTCCTTGGCAAATAGCCCCTTGTTTTTAGATATGTTTTTATAGAAATAAATGAGGATGTCTTACAAATGTGCAGTTTACTATTTTAATACACAATTTATGAGATTTATTATTTCAGCTTCCAAAAGTAGTTTGTAGAACATAAGGCAGCATTACTTATTCAAAATGTGTGCCATTACTCACAATAAATTCAATAAAAGTAATAAAATACGTAGTTTACTTTTTGCACTTCAACAGCCTTTTCTATCCTAAAAATAAAAGCCTTAAAAAGTGAGAAAGAATCATTTTGAGAACACCAGAGTAGTCTGAAGCAGGCCAGTGGATGGGTAGTTCAGATTGTCAGCAGTTAGTGTGGAAAGCACATTAACTTCCAGCAACGCAATAATGTGACCTTATTCTTGTAAGGAAAGTTTCATCCTAAAAGATATTAGAATATCCTAAAAGATATAGAGAGCTACTCTATTGTTTGCTGAGACATGGACTCAGCATCTAATGGAAAACAGTCATTTAATGAATGGGGCCGCAGATTGGAAGCCAGGAAACTTCAGTTCTGTTGTGGGTTTTGACAACTCCTGCACTTTTTTTTTACCAAATCGTAGATCTCCCATGTTTTTTCCCTGATCTTTTGCATTTCTGATCTCCTTATAAGGTTCTTATTGCAAAGACTGGATATTTTGATACTGCATACAGCAACTAGTCAAAGAGACAGGATTCAGCTTAGTCAGGTCCCCTGTTCCTCCCCACAAAAAGTGCTGTGAAAAGCATAGTAAGCTAACTTACATTGAATTTTACATGTGTGTGTGTGTGTGTGTGTGTGTGTGTGCGTGTGTGTGTGTGTGTGTGTGTATTTTATTTATTTATTTATTTATTTTTAGAAAGTCCTACCAGTTCTTGGTTTAACTAGTGTTTCTGCTGCTTAAATACTGCTACTGGTGTGAATAGTATGGTGAAAACTTATGTAAGAAATTTAAACCTAGCAAATTTCTAAAGCTACAAGCTCCTATAGCTCAGGAAAAAAAAAAGTCAACATATTATATTATCTGAGATTAAAAAAAATTAATTTTATATTTCTGTATTAACAATAAGGGCAAAATTCACCAGATTATTGAGTACAGAGAGAGGAATATACCATTAGAATATCCTGGGAAAGAAGTCTGCTAAGAGGGGTTTTTTCACTTTTAATTGTTCAAGTACAATGTTTTTGGATGCATTCAAGGTACTTTTAACTATGAATGCCTCTTATGTTTTAGGGCTTCCCAGAAGACAAAGTTCCTCACTGAAGCTGTTATTACCTTGTACTCTGTGTACTAGATGATTTCTTAGCAGTTTAAGAGCTGCATTTGGCACAGGGGAGGAAATGATAAGGCATCAATAGAGTAACACATATAATTTATATTCAATATTTCTATGTATTATGATCTCTTTAGAACAATATAAAATGCCCAATTGAAAGAGCCTGAAGTGGTTGCATGATTATTCAGAAACATTTTCAGGCTTGAAAGAAATAGATTATGTCAATAGATGTATCTTGGCTCTGCTTTCCCCCAAAATAATGCTGTATCATAGGAAAGGCTATCTTATTTCAAATGCATTGTTGTTGCCAGGGTCTGAATATGAGAGATTTCATTTATTGTTTTAAATTATTAGATGAGATGTAATTTTTTTTTTTTTTTTAAACAGAGAGGAAGAATAGTAAGGTTACTCCTTGCTCTTAGAAAAAATGCCATACATGGAAAAAAAATCACAGTGTACACTGCATAAAGAACAATAAAATGCTACAGTTCCACCTGGATTACTATAAAAGTACGTTGGGGGGAAAAAAAACCAAAAAACTGAAACCAACAAAATAAAATGAAACTAAACACAAATCCAGCAATAAATGGAAGCACATATTAAGTTCAGAAGAAGCAATTGGGTAGATAAAAGATAAAAAGGATTGGAAGACTTTTATTTAGTAATGAAATATTTGTTTGGGTTTGGCTTTTATAGCTATGCATTTTAACTACAATACCATCTTTTGACAAAAATTAGGAGTTACATTACCTTATTTCAAAATAAAATTCATACAGATATTTATATCAGAGTTATATTTTAATTGACGCAATTAATTTAATCATAATCTTCAATTAATTAATTTTGTCATGATCTGTATGAAAATATGGTATTCTTAAATTGAATTTTTATATATAAGGTGCTTGCATTATGTAGATTAGAGGAAAAAGTTTTTTATTTCCTGGGGAGAAATGTTTAATTATTATGTTTTAGAGATCAGTAGTAAAAGTGTCACCACTAAATTCAATTAATTTAAGCAAATTTAAACAGAATTTAAAGTGACTGGGAAGACATGGAATATTGAGAAGTAGAAGTTGCAGCAGTAATACCTAAAGATGCCCAGGGATAAGCTTTTAGCTGGCTAAGAGCAGGATTAGTAGGTTAAACAGTACATGTGCCACTGCCATACATTTCTGATCATGGAGAATTAAATGACACCTTCTTCAGTCAAGTAGAAGGAACCTCACATTTACAGGCCTGGCTCCTTGTGGGGGACTGCAACCACCCCATTATCTGCAGGAGGGACAACACAGCAGGGCACAAATATCCAGGAGGTTTCACAAGTGATAGAGGAGCCAACAGGAGAAGCCTTCTTCTGGACCTCCTACTTATATAAATATAGTAAAATATTGTGATGATTTACAATATATTCACTTTCCTACTTTCCCCTGCTGACACATTAAGCCAAAAATTTGTATTTCATGAACAACACTTAATACCTGCACAGTACCTGCAAAATGTTGTTATGGACATAAATAGCAAAATTTCCCAGATACAGAGGGATATTTTCTGTAATAAATAAATTAAAAGTAATTTTCACCTTGTAAAATAACATTATTGTAGGTAATAGTTACTGTCTATTTAAAGACAGACACTTTTTTTTTTTTTGTTCCCACCAGACTTGAATTTTACACATATATTTTTAACAATTGGGCTCACGGATTGTAGACATCCCATCTTCTAATAACTTTTCACAAAACATGTGAAAAAGAAAAAAGTTACATTTATTTACTAAAACAAACATTTATAAACAGTGACATATGAAATAACTAATATCTTAAAATTGGACCCTGAACAAATAAATGTCTGGTTAGTTAAGCAATATACCCAAGCTTGTTCAGGGTATGTTTTAGTACCTCATTAGTGCTCTGATCACTGCTCCTACTCTCTTTGGCAGCATTCTTTCTCATTTATTTTTTATACTGCAGTAGCTTCCACATCTCTCATGCACCCCTCTTTAAACTGTCAGCTATAGCTATGACAGACAGTTTAGTCTAGTGAATAGGACATGGGAATGTGCCTAAAACTCCTTGACTGGTGTTTTGGCAGCTAAATACAGGTTTATGGGTCTGTGTGCAAAAGGGAGTAGAGGAATATATTCCCAATGTACTTTCCACGAGTTGATCAAGTTGAGCTCATAGTGATTGCTAAACTTTTTTTATTGCAGCTACTTAGCTAGGATACCCCATGGCTATCCCATGTATTAACTTTACAATCAAAGTAATATAACAAGCATTACTAATCAGTAATAAGGTAACCCAAAAGGGTTTTAAGATGATTAAGCATCGGACAATGATGTCCATGTGGTAGTCTGTATATATTCTTAGAGAGAAACACTTTGACAGGCATCCCCCTGATCCCTGCTAAAAGGATCATATTTATTTATGGTTTATATTTATTGAAAATGGCAAACATGAATAGGGCAGAAGGGAGAAGCTTGAATATTTTAAATTTCCTATTGAAACTAGAAAGTGAATGCCTTAGAAAATATTTTTGTTTATGAAAAAACCTGTGTCGAGAGAGTGCAAATTTAATACTTACTTCTTTCAATTTCAATATAAGCCATAGAAAATTCCTTCAGGAAATAAAAATTCCTAATAAAGGAGAGATAAGAAGAACCTTATCCTGACTATAGTAAAGGAGACCCCAGTATGCATATCTGTGAGCACTCATCCCGCTGGTCACAGAGAGAAAACCTTATAAAGTTCCTGTAATGTCAGCTGAAGTTGCTGCAACTACCTGCACATTTACTGCAGGCAAAACATTGTGTGAGGGCTTTCTCATTTGTTTTAGGTAAAATCAGACACATTCAATCAGGCCACAAATTGAACTTTTTGGGCTGCCTCAGCAGACTGAGTATCATTCAAACCACTCCCACACCAGCTTGAACCACTTCATCAATTCCTTTTGCAGTATCAGTCATTTACCCAGGCTTACCAGAAAGGAAAGTATCTTTGATCCTTGGAGTTATAGTTCTTGCTTTCCTTTGCTTCTTTCCTTCAGGTTCAATGTGAGGAAATTAGTTCTTTGGTACAGAACTTAATGCTGACATCCAGTATACAGCTGACAATACCACTTATTACCAGCTAACATCTTTAGAAATTCCGGTCTGGATAGAAATGGAATTACTACATGATAATAGTTCTATTTGAATATGCTAATAAAGACATATGATGTTGGAGCTATCCAGAACTGAGGCAGATAGTCAGCCTGTGAGATTTCCTTTCAAAAAGCCAGCACAAATTGACAGCAGTGCACCTGATTATATACTGCTTTCTGAAGGATACCTGACCCAGGCATTCTTCATCCATGTCATGTAAGAAATAACCGTAGTTGGACTGACTGGGTAATACAGTACTAGGAAAAGGTTAGAGACATATTTCAGGGAGTAATAAAGAACTCCAAAGTTATTTGTCTCAAAAGCAATTGTGTTATCTTTAACAGGGATCTTCCTTTCCCTATGGACAACTGTGATTTCTTTCCCTGCCCATTTTCTTTCCATTGTGAAGTTAATGTCCTTTGTTTGAAGCAGCCAACTTGAGAAGGCAATTGAATACAGAATAGAGATACTAAACATTATTCTTATAAATTGCATTAAAGTGTATGCATCTGTCTCTTTTATAAAATTCCTGCCTGCACAGAATAGCTGTAATCTGAATTAGTAGATGGCTGGTGAGATATGGTAGGAATGAGCAAGAGAGGAATATTTAAACCAGGTATAGACATAAGAAGATATCAGTGAATTGCACAGCGTCTTTCAGTTTTTGGTCATGTGCCATGAATAATTTTGGCAAAATAAATTGCATAAATTTACTTAACTTTCTACTGAATGAAACCATCAGTATGAAAAGAACTAATTTAAAATAATTTTCATAAATTTAATAGAAGACCAATGTAGCTCTTCTGTAAGGACAAAAACTGAAGTGCTATCTTGTTCTGTAAAAAATACAAGGTCTCAAGGGATTAAAGAGCTGCACTGACCGTATATTTATTTTCAAGAAAATAATGGAATTCTTTTATTTCTCTTAAAAAATTATATAGCAATATCAATGCTATTTCACATACTGGTGTTCTAAAATATTCCTGCTTACCTGGGTTTAGTATGTAGTGATGTCAACCTCCAGAAATGCTACCACTGTTATCATTAAAGATAGCTTCCAAATTGCATTTTGCAGATCTAAACACATAAACCGATATGATTCTCTTCAGGATAGAGAAAGAACAGATATGTTAAATAAGGATAAATTTGTAAACATTTCTATTCCCAACTCTGATAATGTTTTTTCTATACTTGTGTTCATATACTTTCAAAACATTTAACTGTTTGCAATCTTGATCCTGGCTACACAAAATTAATAAATCTGTCTCCTATCTTACAACATTATACCAAACTAATAATTTCTACTGAAAACATCAAATTTTGCCAGAGTGCTGATGTTAAAAAGGACTTTATTATCATTGTGCCACCATCAGAAAAGGAATTTCCTGAGAGCAGAATTTTTTTTCTGTATAACGTAAAATTTGCTTGTTACCCTATATTTAAGATAGACTCATCTGGAGGTTGGTTTACATATTTTATTTATTTGACCTCTTCTACATCCTTTTTTTTACATTAAAAATAAGTCACAAAGAAATGGGCTTGGGCATTTCAGTCTCTCTTTAAGTGGTATGTCTAGTTTTCAAACTGTGTCTTACAGAAAACAAAACAAAGTGCAAGAAAATAATTTTTTCCTTAACAGAGAAACAATATTGTGATCTCTAAGTTTGCCTTATTCAGCTGTTACAGAAAAATCAAACACCAAGTAAACAACTACCAACAAAACCTCCAAACCAAAGTAAGCAACCAATCACTAATTTTAGCTTTGGCTTATATCGCTATTTTCTCAAAATCAGGAACACAAATATTCTCTAGGTATATCTATAACCCATGTGAGGTAAAATAAGCTTTGAAGAATTTTAAACCAGACTGAAATATTATTAATTTACTAAAAATATTTATTTCAGATGAGTTTTCAACAATAGCTAAAATACAGTAAAACCAAAGTGGGAAATGTCTCACTCATGTTGTAGTCACAGTATGATTCCATCAAAATTCAGAAGTCACATACATTGAACATGTCTATTAATTTCTGATGCTATTTGCACACTTTCAGTCTATGTAAGTTAAATCTTTAGTTTGTAATTTTATTAAAATCTGGGTTTTGCATCAAATATGTCATGTTACATGTGTCTTTCTCCTCCTTCCTTCCTTCCTTGCCTCCACCACCCCCAAAAACCTAAGGAAACAAAATAAACTTGAACCCTGCTAAGATTACCTTCTGCAACTTGATTAAATAAGCATTTAGTTGTTGATACAACTGACTGGTTGACGATTGACACTCTAAGTCTCCTCTGCTAACAGTTTGTTATCATAAGCATTGTAACCAATTAGTGTCAAGCCTTGTTTGCCCAAGATTAATTTTTCAATATCTGAAGTTCAGACTCAGTTTTTCCTGAAATTAATAAGAACACTTGGAGTACTTTAACAAAGCATATAGCTTTGAAGCTAAATCCTCTGGCAAGTAAATAGTGTTTGTGGGCTTTGTTTTTTTTCTGATTTAAGAATGCATTTAGAAAAAGCTTAGTTTGTATGAGCTAAAAATTTGAAAAAGTAATTCAATGTTCTATAAATATCGATTTATTTTCTAGAAAAGTTTTTTTAAATATTTTAATAATTTTGAATTTAAAGGATAGAAATATGGTCAGCAGTTCACAAATGGAAAGAAAATTATGAATGTTAATATCAGTTATGTCCATCCTCATTCTTCTAACTACATTGAAATGGGTAATTTTTAAATTATTTTCAGATGAGCAGTTTGATTCATTATTAGACACTACCAAGGAATGTTCATTTCTTAAAGGTAAAAAAATCTTTATATTGCAACAACTATGATTTTTAGGAACACAAGGTTGATTCTTTTTTTGGTAACTTGTTTGATTTTTAATTGAAAATATTTATACACTGAAGTCAACAAATTAATTTTCACAGAAAAAAAAAGTAAATTTGGGACTTAGTAAAACTGCCATTAGAATTTTTTTGAGCTGTTTTATCCATTCAAAGAGAATTTAGAACAGCCTAGTTGAATAAAATTCAACTTGTTTTTCCATCATGTACAAAACAGGCATCTGAATCTTGTTTTCTATTATGCCAGATAGGAGAAGAAAACTAATGCACCTGATAAGAAAAGAAAATTAAGGCATATTACAGGACAAGGACACATTTAACAGTTTGTGACTATTTGGCTATTTGGAATCTGGAGTAGAGGGTCTTGTGAGATAGTGAGATAGGTAAGTAGAATGTGTTTGTGTGTGTACATATATAATATGTATTTATTTATATATATATGTGTGTTTGTATGTGTGCTAATAATTCATATGCATACAAAATAAAATGTAGGACTTGGTTGCAATACAAAGAAAATGAAATGCATGATTATACACACCCCCACACACACATCACCCTCCTTCCTTGAAATGCAATTTTGCTTTTGGTCAGATGCACATTTTAATTGCTGTCTAAAGTTTGATCAGTCAATAGAGTATCATGCCTAAAGGTCTTACTTATTGTAATGCCCATGACTATTATTTTAAGTTTAATATTGTTATTGCTATTGTTGTTATTATTATGAGATGAACAGTATATGTTATAACATAGCACATTATGTAGATATAGCAATTGAACATCTTTTCAGTTTGGACAATTGTTTATGATTTTATATGAATAGCTCAGGTCTGGCCTCAGCCAATCTAAGTCACCAGGGGGATGGTGAAAAATTTCTACATGCAACAGGAGACACATCTTTTGTTCCTTGATGTGAAATATAAGCTGGGGAAAAACAATGGTTGAGGATCAAGGTGGATGCCTATGTGCAACTGCAGGGTCTCACACTGAGCACCACTCTGAGCCTTTCTCACTGGTGCACTGGAACTACATTGAGAGAAAGGCCTGGTGTCTACCTGCACTACTGAGTGTGTTTAATATTGCCACACCTCAGGCTTTTGTCCCTTTCTTCCACAAAAAAAAAAAAAAAAAAAAAAAAAAAGAAAAAAAAAGAGAAAAAAAAGAGGTATGTAGGAAGTAGCTCAGCAGTTGGTCAAAAGGAGCTTTTTGAGATTTAGCCATCAGGAGATTTTTCTGTATCTTCAGATATATATTTTTGTGCTTACAGTGATGTGATCAAAATATTTTTAAAATTCAGTGATGTATATTTCAAGTGTAACCTACTTGACAGTATCTAGTTTAACTGAATGGATAGGTAATCTTCTGAAACATTTCAGCCACAGTATATTTACTTTAGTTTACGTAGATTTACTATAGTTTACTATGCAGCCATAGTAGATTTACTATATTTACATACAGAGACATTAGCAAATACTCCAATAAAAAAATAAATTATTAAGATAATTATAAAATTTTCTGCCTACTGTTTAGGCATCATGTCAGCATATATTGTCCATATAAAGTATTTAATCCAAGAAATCAAGCACCATTACTATGTTCTAAATATATTTTAGAAATATTTTTACATCTTGCATGCTAAACTCAGTTTAATTTTCCCTGCTTAATATGTCTTAAATTGGCACTTAATTAACCAAGTCTGTGGTAAAAACCTGAATGGAAAATAAATGAAATACTGTAGAGTCTTCTAAAGACAAGTAAGAAATTATTTCCACAACTTCTGAGAGTGGTTTATTCCCACATCCCTGTTAACATCATGTGGCATTAACATTTCATGGGTTTAGCTTTCTGACATAAACACTTTGAATCAGATAATTTGTATCAGCAACAAGCAGAAGTGTAAGTAAGTGAGAAAAATGACAAAAACCCTAGAAAGCTCATCTCTTAAAATGCTGAATGGTTTTAGGCTTTTTTGAGGGGTGTGAATTTTAAGACTTCACTCAGTAATAATGCTAATCCAGATCTCAGTGGGAAATGTCATTGTTGTGATTAATTGATAGCCATAATCTACTTCAGGGAGGCATATAATTTTAAATGGAAAAGTCATAGATAGAGGCCAATTAGTACCATGGTAAATGATGAGCAATTTCAATATCAAATGTCATTCAGGGTCTTGATATGTCATGCCCTTTCTTTTGTCTTCTTTCCTATCCTCCCAAATCCGTCCACATTTCAGTCTTTCAGTATACAAAATATCATTATTTAAAAGATTCCTATACTTTTTAAAACACACTAGAGCTTAATTCCTTTAAGTAAACAAAATAACACTAAAGAAGAGAAAGCAGCCTTCTAAAGAGTCAGCAAAGACCTACAAGGCTGGTTGTGAATGCAAACAATAAATTGTGGGTGCAAACACACACAGTACTCAGAAAGTGACACCTGGGACCAGGGCCACTCTTGCTGTGTCCCTGTGTGCCCACAGAGGTGTCAGAAGGCAAAGAGCTTGCATTCCATGTGGATCCAGCCTGCAGTATTTCAGCTTTCATTCTCAGGGTGCTGGACACCACATGGCAGCTAATGGAGTTTATGAAAGGTCTCAAAGAAGAACAGACAAAACCCCTCAAAGAAAAACATACTAGATAATTTTGTTGTTGTTGTTGTTGTTGTTGTTTCCTTTGGACTTTTGTGAGATGTCCTGTATTTTCCAGAGTGTCCTACTGGGGACAGTGTGGTACCAGAATCCATCAGTGTGGTTCCTCTTGCAGGATCAGGGCCTTATTTTATAAATATAAACTGGAAATTTTTATTTACATACAAATCAACTTTTAACTGACATTACAGCAAGCACTATGCAAGTGTTTATTAAATATCAATTATTTTAACAGATTTTAGGTTGTATAAAATAAATACATTCTAGATTATATTAAATGCTTGATTTAATAAGCTACATATTTATGCTTATTCTAGTCAACATATATTACCTTTGTAAATGCAGGCTATACTGGGCTGGTGAGGATGGATGAAGGATTATCAAGGTATTACTTTTTATGTATTGTTTGATTCTGGATCTTGTTTTTACAAAACACATAATTCATGAGGGATTTGGGGACATGTAGAAAACTTTTAGAAATACTTTTTAGACCTGATGTATACATAACAGACTGATATATTTAAAAGTATGCATATAGGAAATGAAGAAATATTTTGTTCTAAACATTTTTTGTCTCTTCTGTTATTCTCTTTTTGTAAACATTTAAGGCTATAATTTGTATCAAAAGTGTAAAAAATATGCTGCAAGCCAAAGTTAGTAGCACACTTAAAATGGAAGACAGGCAGAGAGTAAGCATACTTTGCTTGTACTAAAATCATATGTGCATCGAGGCTCAAAATCTGGCTTTATTTGCATTTTTTAACATTCACACTCTAAATCTGTTACAAATTTTCTTGTGTTTAAATGTATTAGAACTTCAAGGTATACCTTTGATTATATCACACTTGACAGCATAAGTGGAGAATTTAAGTCCAAAATTTTCCTTCAGATCATTTATCTCTAATAACAGTAAATTAGATGGGGAGAGGTTTTGAGAAGAGCCAAGGGCTCCATGAAATTACACAAACCATAATATTTTGGGTGAGTTTTATCTCAACCAAATATAATTCATATCATGAATTCTGTTTGTATTGGACTATTTGGCCTGGTATTTCATATAAATCAATCAAGTGATTGCAAATTGAAAATGCAAATCCTAATATTTCATTTACATTTCCTATTAATCACTAGTCTGAGCCTAGTGCATCACTAGTATTAACAGTCTGAGCATCCTTAGTCTTATTGCTTTCCTCCACTTTCAAAAGGAGACCTTGCAGTGTGTGACCTGACTGATTGTCAGGTCATATAGGCAAGACAATGCTGAGTCTTCATTAATATTTCCTCCAAAGATGATTTTGTGAAGAGTGCCACCTGACACCAAAATTTTTAAATTCTTTTCTTTTTACCTCTCAAAAGTATTTATGACGGCCACTTGCCCCTGAAAACTTCCCTCTTCATGTGTCCAGAACCAATATTTCTCAGGTCATTTGGTCTTACTGACAGTCCTAATCAGATAAACCTATTAAATGTCATGGCATGCAGGGTTAGTTTGATCATAGAAGATCAGTTATTTTCTATATAACATTTTGTTTCCACAGTAAGTGTTTATAGGCGTAGCATGGATTTGCCAGTGTGCCCTGGAAATCAAGTGTAAAAGTGAAAACCCCTAGGCCTTCTCTCACAAAATACTTTGAATATTCAAAGAGCACATTGACAAGATGGTGCACATAAGCTACTCTTACACTGTTTGTTATTTTAGGTGTCAGCTATGTTTCTCCTCCTGCTTATTTCTTCCTCCAAAACATACCTGGTTTTCATCTCCAGGCACTAACTTCTACATTCATTATTTCTCTTCAAGTTCAGTTGGTTTTGTGTGGTTTAGGATGCTTTTGGTTTGGTTGGGTTTTTTTTTTTGCTTTCCCTTTACTACAGTGGTGAAGTTTGTTTATTTCAGTAAGGAGATTGGAGTGTATCCAAAGGTAAGCCCAAAGATACTCATTTAAAGTTGAAAACAATTTTTTTCTTACAAGTCACACTCTCATCAGGAAGTAAGAAATTATTCAGTAAAATGATCTGGACTAGGCAGAAAGAGCTGACATTTCAATGCCCTTAATTTGCTAATACAAAATAACTTTTACAAACACCTACTGATATATAAATAAAATGTACCAGTGCAATAATTAGAATCAAATAGTGGGTGTTTTAAACACTCAGCTAATAATTTCAATATCTGGATAATGTTAACAAACACTTTATCATATTCTACCGTGGTATCCTAATTAGTCTAACACTTATTTTATTTTCCAGCAGTGAATGATGAAATATTGCAGAAGCAGATGTTACACCATGTAAGTTGGCTGCAAGAAAGGGTTGCATTTTCATGTGTGTTTTCGTGTTTCTAGTGATGTAGCAATACTTTTAAATTTATAGCCTCCATTTCAAATGAACAGCATCCACTAACAACACCAAAAAGCCATTTGTTACTTTTGCCTACATATTGGAAGCTATTCACTGATGTTTGGTTAATATGCCCTGTGTCCATCGGACATTCTTAAAATCACAAGATGTCAAAAAGGAATGTTTATAAACTAATTTGCATTACTTATGATTAGTGCCTGTGCAATAGGGAACACATCCATATTTAGTCTGGGGGGGGTAGAAGGGGAGAAACTGGGGGTAGGCGTTATTATTGGCTCAATTCCACACATACCAAATGTGAATACTTATGTTCTTCCCACAAAGCATTAATTTTTTCCCATACTGTAGACTTTATTCTTTTACCAGGTTTCAGATAGCAGACAGCTCTTGTTTTTCACTTATGTTTTCCTTTTAACAACAGTCATTAATTTACTGATATGCTGTCTATCAGAACCACATCATCTTGATTAGAGCTGTTATCCTAATCAAAAGGCTGATAATTAAGACTATCCATCTGTAGAGTTCCAAGTGCTAAGATGAGCTGAAGATCCTAATTAAGATTATTTAGGTGTTACTTAAATGCCATCATTTGATTCAGCTAATCATACCAGCAGGTACATTAGATTTGCATTAATGTTCTGCTGAAGCCAGCAGCTCTTTAAACAGATCAAAAATGTAGATTACAGGCACCATTTTCAAACATCTTTATATCAATATAACACTGACACAATGCATTAAAGTAAATGGAATATTGGAAGAAAGAGGCAATTTCAGTGTTTCTCAGTCTGCTTTATGATAATCAGTAGAGTATTTAAAATAACTAATTTATGTACTGAGTTTGTGTATCAGAGAAGCTCCAAGGTTAAGTTTTCACTTGTGCTTTGAATTTATACTATATGGATGACTTTCAATTTAATGTGCATTTTTCTAGCCTAAATGAAATGGTACAGTGTGGAGGAGTTCATTAGTTCCTGTTGATAAATTATTAGATAGGTAGTTTGCAAATAAGTTATTGGAGAAGTCATACTTACCTAATAAAATCTCAGAGTCATGATTTCATGTTTAGAATGTATCTGTGTTAAAATGTTTTTGGGTCTTTTTCTCCCTCATCAAAAAGGTAGATCTATTTTGATCAGAATTTTGGTACATTATGATTTCATAATCACAAAAATTAAGTTTCTATTTTAAGTTTAACCTGTAGATAAATCAGTTTCTAGGAAAGAGATCAATCAGTACTCCTGTCAGCAATGTGAAGCCAGTACAATCCAAGATCTTCATGCAGGCATGTTCTTTTTCTGCCTAAAGATGTGAGAGACAATTAGCATACCCCGAGACTAAGGCCTGTAAATATGTTTTATGAAAGATCTTACCTCAAAAAGCAAGATACTGGTTCATACATATGGACATAAAAGAGGTCATGAGTGCACTTCAGAGAGAGGTCAGCCCCTTAAAAGGAGGTCACCATAACAGCTTTAAATACATATAAATAAATAAATCTATTCAAACAAATGTTTTACCTAAGACTCTGTTCACCCATAGTAGGGTAAAAGAAGAGGACATCTTCTCTCTTTTAACTCCCTAATGAAGATGAAGCCAGGCTCTGCTGAAGGTCCATTCTGCTTGGAGGAAAGGCACCAGACACAAAGAAACTCTAATCAGACACCATAATAGCATTCACTCTGAGTGTTACCAAACATTCCACCCTTGGCTGTATGCAGAATTTGACTTACCAAGATCCTCATCTGAGCTGGAGCCTCTTTGAGCAGAAGTTCACTAATTCAGTCCATCAGACACAGCTCTTTTAAGAACTAGAGGATGGTTTAATCTCTGGAGTTGAATCATTTGGTATTGAAAGTATCTAGGCATAGAGGTCTTCTAAATCTCTGAAGTGAAAAGGATCACATCCTTTCTGTTTTTCAGAGTCATATTACTCTCACAGGATTTGTTCTGGGGAATAGAAAATTCCTGTACACATGAAGTACTCTCCAGTCCAACCAAGTACTTAAGCATGGAGATAGAACAATAACATTGCTGAATTTCCTTTAAAGGAGCATTTGCCTGAAGATAAATTGGACTTAACTCCCTAGTTCCAAAGAGTGCTTGAGATTCCAGAGCTGTTTAAGAATAATATGCCATCAGTAATGTGAAATACTGGCCCAATTCACTGAATACAAACATAGTTTTTGGGCATAAAACTATCCCAAAACTATAGTTTCTGCTTACCATTAATCTTTAAAACTGAAAATTCAGTTTATGAGTTTAATGTTTTTAAGGTTCCTTCAGGAAAACTGGACTCAACAATCTTGTCAGGTAGAGAGGAAAAAAGAAGAATATGAGTGTGATGTCTACGGAGAGAGGGTTAAGTTAATTTGGGACTCTTAATTGTATATTCTCTTGCTTTGAAATGTTAATTTTGCCTGTAACTCTGAAGCTCTATCCTATATTTTTTACTATATTTGATGGCTTTGGAAAGAACTTTGCTTGCAAGCTTCTGATGCTATCCTTAATTTTATGTTAACAGATTCTATTATCTAAAATATGCCCAGCCCCAATTGGAGATGGACGGAAATTTTCCAAGAAATTATAGCAATTACACCAAAAGAACAAAGATATTACAGTGTATTTTAGTAGTTACATTTAAGATGTGAATCATCTTTTAAAAAAATCCTTTTTCTTATATTCCGTTTTATTTGCATATAAACAGACATATTCACACAGAATTTGCATAGAAATAGATGCATTCAAAACATCTTTACAGCAATCATGAAATCACAGAAGTTACAGATGTAACAGTGTTATTAGTTCTGATTATTTAAACTGGGCATCTATTTTCTGAGTGATTTTTGGGACAGTTACTGATTTTACACACCATTTTGCACCTGCAGATTCAGACAATGGATTTAAATATTTAATTTAGATTCTGCACACACAGCAGGCAGTAATGCCCAAGTTTTCCAGACTACACTCAGGTTAGGAGAGAATTTCTAGAGCATTCAACATAAATGATCTATTTAATTTTAGAGTCTCTGAATATTGGGAACAATTGGCAATCAACACTGATGAAAAGTATCCCTCACAGTTTTAAATCTTGCCTTGTGTTGAAGTAGACACATTCCATATCAGGAGCTTAAAGCTTTTGCTTTAAATATTCCAGCAGTAATATCAGAAACAATATACTACAGTTTGTTAAAAAGTTGCCCAGGTTGACAGCTAAGACAATTATGGCTTGCACACTGAAGTCTCACAGCATACAACTATTTTCTAAATTTTTAATGTTTAGAGGTTTTAATAATGTATTAATTTTAAAATTATCTCACTGGTTGTTATTTGCTTTAAATAAGATCTCTTTAGAGAAATGGGTAACATGAGGGTGATCTTCAGATAAAAGAGTTATATATAGTGAATCACCAGGTCTATAACATTACAACTTGTCTTTCTAGTATTATTTTCATGGGAGAGTAACAGATAGATTTATTATTTTTCATCATTTCATAACAGGACTGAAAACAGCATGCCTATTACTAGCTACCTGAACATTTTGCTCAGCCCTCTTTTAAACTAAAATTGCAATAAATTCTGGGATGAACAAAGACAATATGAAGGAAAAGATATTTTATTCCACAAGTTCTTAGTAACATCTTTGCCACTTAACAAGTTTTATAAAATGATGGAGGAATTTGTCTCTAAACAAACTCATGATTTTGCTTAAGGTCAAGGAAGAGCAATCTTTCTAATTTCTCCTTTACATTTATTATAAATTCTCACTTTTCTGAAGGGACAGTGCTCTCCTGTAGAAATGATGAACTGTAAAGTGTTTTATTTGTGCTCCAAGGAAACAGAGTTCTCTAAAACTATTTGACCTAACAACTGAGCTTTCTTTAAACAGTGAGACCTACCCAGATACTTCTATTGACTGGTGCTAAAGAATCTTCTAAAAATATAATACCTATTGACTGGATCTGGGTACTTCCTAACAAATGCCTAAAACACTTTTAATGTTATATTTTAAGAGTGTGGTTTTAAGCAATATTTCCTGTTCTGATATTTTATTCATGCTGTTAATGCTAAGGTGATTAGCTGTCACTATAATTTCTTTTTGGAACATATTTCTTTAATTACCATTTCATCTTTCTGCAGTTTTTATCAGTCTGAAGCCATAAACCTGTTATGGTTCCACTATCACACTGGTGTGATAGTGAAAACCAGATAAATTGTCTGCAAAAGTACATATTCAGTGGAAAACTAGAGCAAGTGTGCCTTCAATCACAAATTTCAGAAATTCATGTGTATAAGACTCAAGAAAATGGCCTCTTCAAACTGATGAAAGTACATATAAATAAGAATGCAAGAAACGTTCCTGATGTTCCCACATATATTTAGTCCTTCTTTTAGAAGTGTTAGTAGGATATGCCATTTAAAACCAGAATACTAGCCTGGCTGCAGAAGTTAATTTCCCCTGTAAATTCTATTATCTACAATCAGTAAATTAAGGATGTTATAAGGTACATTCCTATGCATTCGCTTTAGTGTCTGTCTTTCGACTTGTTATCTGTGAATTTGTTTAAACCACTTTAAAACCTGATATAATTTTCACCCACAAATTACTGTAGCAATAAATTCCAGAATTGTATTGCCTCATTTTTTAAGTACTTTTAAAATGTTTATCTTGTACTAGCTTCAGTGACAGCCCCCAGTGCTGATTAGCTTGGGATTTGGCAAAGAACTGTTCTGTATCAGCTCATCCACTAATTTCCTGGTCTTTGAAATCTTACTAATTAGCGTTCTCCTTTTCAAATTGTGCATTAGCCTTTTCAATTTCTCCTTAAAATCTAGGTGTTCTGTTCCCTTGTATGTTTTTTGCCCTTCTTTACAACATCTCTAACTCCACTGAATCTTTCTTGATGGACAAGAACAGCTCTTAGTAAATGCTGATATAAACATGAACTTATTTTATTAAAATATTAACATTTCCAAATAATACTGTGTTAATTCCTCGGGATTCATAGTTTGTTCAGCTACAGTTCAATCAAAAAATTAAATATCAATTTATTGGGATGAGGGGTTGATGACCACCTGCAAGCTGAAGGGAGCAAGTCCTTCCTACAAATTAAATATTCTTCTGAGAAAACTAAACTTGGTCTGAAGACTCAGATCTGTAAAGGACTTGCTGAATTCAACAGCCAGAGAGGCACAGCTGCAGCAGCTCCATGCCCCTGGGCTGAACCAGGAGTGAGGCTGAGAAGCTGTTCCTGATAGGCACAGCACAAGCCTATGGACATGGCCAGACAAGTGCCCTGAGCTGCCACCCATCTTCATGCTCTCTGTTCTCTTAGCTCCTATTTGACCCCACCTGCCTTCCTAATCCACCTTGATACTGTATTACCCCATGTTTTATTCATCTTCTAAACATTCCCAAATGAGCATTACCACTCCAAAATATTATTTACCGTGCATCCAATAATGTGTCTCATCCCCATGTAAGGCAGTAACACCCCTTCATCCAAAAGATGTTCCAGAAAGCTGCTGCAGATGATGGTGGTTCAGCCCATGTGCTTGGAGGGCCCCAGAGACAGCTCCAGGAGAGAAGATGTCATGTCTCTAGTTGGATTACTGGCTTGCCTCCATCTGCTCTGATACCTCTCTACTCTTTTATGTGTCTGGAGAAGCTTTTGATAAGCTGGTGGCTCTCCTGTGTGAATGGAGAAGTCTGTAATGCCTCCCCTGTGGTGGTCATGGAATAGCCAAGGAAGGCTACTAGTTTGATCCCTACCCACCTTTTTTCCTCTGGGCTCCTTTATGTGTTGAGGCCAGCTTTTTATTAAAATAGCCTAGCAAGAACCTTAAAGATTTTCCTACACCACAAAAATGTAAGATATTAGGTGCCAGAATATCTTTAGGAATCTCAGAGCCACTCACCACTTGTAATGACTTGTAAAATCTGGAGACAGCACACCTCAAATTTCATGAACCTTGTTCTATGCCAGTGATATTTCTGAATGTTATTGAAAAACCTTTGTAACAGACAAAAAAAAGAGATTACTATTATTATCTTTTTTGTTAATAAATATTTTTTCAATTAGGTTATAATCAGAGCCAAACTTTCTTACGCACCTGAACAGCACAACTTGCTACTTCTAGCTACAAACCAGATAAATTTTCTAAATCAGATCTAAAGCATGTCAAATTTTTGCCAACAGTTCATTGTATCCCATGCAAGTTCATTCAAACACACAGGCAAAAGTGCTATAAATACAGGAATATAGTTGGTTTTCATTTTATATTTTTTAGTTAGTAATATAATATTGTCCTTATTTTTGGGGCTTACTAGCACAATACAAATATATTAAAGACTCTTAAGATGTCAGTTTTCCTATTATTACAATTTTTTGTTCAAATATTCATGGTGCATTTTATTTGTAGAACATGGTAAATCTGTTGCAATCTCCACCAAGAAGATACTGCTAGTCCCTGATTGCCTATATCTGAAAAGGATGGGAAAAAATATAATCAAACTAACTAAAAAACCAACCAAACCCCAAACAAAAAAACCTTATAAATTTTGAAATAGTCTTGGTTTAGAGCAATGAGGACATATGAACTGAACAATGACATAGTACCCTGATATTTTACAGTATTTTTGATTTGCTTTTCCTTCCTCATCACTTTGTTCTTCATCAGATTGATATGAAGATGAGTCTTAATAATTCAGTTCCTTAAAGAGTTTTTCCTATCATTTTTCAAATAAATAATTTTGTCCCTGTGTTTATTACTAAGCTATCATTTAGCAGAATCTGTTTTACTGACACTTTTAGAATTTCAGACTTCACAGGCTTCTCCAACATGGTACTACAATTACAAAACCCATTAGAGGGAATATAATTGCTGTTAGTGCACAATGTTTGTAATATATATTAGGCATCAGATTACCAAAAGGCATACATATTTAATGAACTAACTCTGAATACAAGGTTACTAATGATTAATAGCCTGAAAGGACACAAAAAGCAACATGCATTTTCCTCAAGCCATTATATGCTGCTAAACACATCTCAGCAATTATGGGTGAGGAAGTAATCTGATGGGGCAGTGAAAGTCAAAGGAGAGAAACAAAGTGTTCCATGAAATTATATCTCAACAAAGATATTCTGCGCAGTATAATTTCAACACTAGATTACCATGAAACTTTATGAATCACAGTGTAATGCTTTTAGTTAAACTAAAGATAATTGTCTGCATGACCTTAAAGACATTTTTTTCACAGGCTTCCTGCCCGTGTTTTAAGTGCAGAGCAGAAAAAACAGTTTGGGTGCTCACTGTGGAATACCCAAATGTCACAGGGTCTGACTGCAATCTGCTTATATTTTGAATGGGGAGAGTAGAAATCTGGTTTTATATTCCTTCTAAAAGCCATGAGTTAAAAAATGATTACACTCGATGACCACTGTGGGGGATAGTTAAATCATGTACGGTCTGTTACTTTCCAAAACTTGAACATACTTAAATAAGCCTGGGCAGTTGGTACTCAGAGCCAGTCCCACATTTGAAATCCTTGGATGCCAGTACGTTTTGACCCTTTCTGTTCTTTACTGCCATGATTGCAGGAGATGGAGGAGGAAGTAAAATCTAAAAATAGCAGTGAGAATTAAATAGCTTGTTATGTTTCCTGGAAACTTTTATTGAAAGTGAGGACTATGTTGAACTAAAATAAATGTCAGGTTGGATAGAATATTCAGTGGTGTGTAACAGCAGGATAGGAAGACTCACTTGGGCTGGGTTTCATTTAAGTCCCAGTGACACTGGATGAGACTATGAGTTTCTGATGGTGCCATTTTACTGCTGCTTACCCACTTGGGGTGTTATTGAGCTACATTCAGAATGAAATAGCTGGGAAAGTGTATTAAATATGAATTACTAGAATAACATCTCAAATATAGTGATATTTCTTGTTGTTCTAGGTACATATACAGTTCCTAACTTGCAGTCACCCTGACAAGAGAAATCTATCATTTACATACACCAGGTTATTTCAGAAAACAAGAAGACAGATGTTAAAAATGATCTTGATAGTTCTGGAAAATCCATTATGTAAAACCACTCATAGAATACACTAGCAAAAAGGTCATTAAAAGAGTGGTATAAACAGTTTTGGAAAGCTAATCTCTCATCTAAGAAACAGGTCTAATACACTTGATACAGAGAAAATATAAACAAAGTCTGGCCTTCAGTCTTATGTGCTATAGGATAACCAAACTGAGGTGCAACAAAGATTACGATGCAATTAATAACTGTGACTTGAAAAAACAGCAACTCTGACTGGTTGCCAGAATTATATATTTGTTCTCTATGCACAGGAAGGAGTTCTGTCAGGTGATCTGTTAATCAAAATGACAGGTCCTGCTTCCCTTCTCACTGACATTAATGTTGATGCATTTCTTTTCTGATATTTTGTGTGTTTCTGCATGCCACAGATAAGAGTTTGCCCACAAGTTCATAGCTTTTTCTTGCATATCATGTGGGTGATAAGCATTTAGGCTTTCTTTGCAGAGAGAAAGCTGATTCTTGTTGATAGTATGTAAGATAAATGAGGCAAAAAAGTAAGCATTAGTGAAAGGTTCTTTGTTTTTAAGCAGACATTCCATTGACCATGTAGCCAAATATAAATAAATAGCGAAAAAGAAAATTCTTCCATTTACCACCATGTCAATTTTAGTCACAAAGATATTTAACATTTGCCTTTATATGCTATGGCCAGCAGTAGATAAATCATTTCATCTTTCCAAGGGTTCTGTATCACTGCAAAATACAGCAATTACTAACTTTTGAGGTTTTTGAATTTTATCTTTCCTTACTTGTAGGTATGCATGTATAACATACATAAACAAGTAGGATTCAAAGATAAGGTGCAATGTTAAAAATTGAACTATCAAGTTTATTATAACATGGAATACTGAATTTATGGGAGAACATAATAAAAGAATATTAAGCATTACAGAATTTAAGATAAAACCATTAAAATAATGGATGCTTTACTTTTAATATAAAACAGCACATTGTCCAGCCAGCAACCAAGCCTCACTAAGCTGCTTGCTCATTCTTCCACTAGCAGGGTCGAGAAGAGAACTGGAAGAGTAAAGCTAAAAATCTCAGGCTGAGATAAAAGTAGTTTAATAGGAAGAGCGAAAGCTGTACATACAAGCAAGGAAAACAAGGATTTAATTCACTGCTTTCCATGTGCAGAAAGATCTTCAGCTATCTCCAGGAGGGCAGGGCCTCATCACACATAATAGTTACTTGGGAAGATTCATCACTTCAAACATCCCCTCATCCTCCTCCTTCCTTCCCCCACTCTATACACTGAGCATGAGGTCATATGGTCTGGAATATCCCTTGGGTCAGTGGGGTCACCTGTCCTGGCTCTGTCTCCTCCCAGCTTCCGATGCTCCTTCAGTCTCCTTGCTAGCATGGCAGTACAAGAAGCACAAAAGGCCTTGGCTCTGTGTAAGCCCTGCTCAACAATCACTAAAACATCTCTATATTATCAACCCTGTGTTCAGCACGAATCCAAAACACAACCCCATACTAACAACTGTGAAGAAAATTAATAGGTAGAAATCAGTTTTGATATTTCAATTTGTTACACATGTAGGCATTAATTCAATCAAAATAAGTAAATAATTAAAAAAATATATATCATTAGAGTGCATGTTTTGGACTTTAAAAGCTAATTTAAACTCTGTACCATATGAGTTTTTAGACCTGCAATCTACCAGCCAAATTATTCAGACACTTAAAATAAGAGCTAGGTTAAAAGGAGGTTTTTTTATGGCTTGATTTTCCTGCACTTTCTATTCTAAAGATTATATTGACTGGATTTTTTTTCTATCTTTTTTGACATACTGTCATCATTAGGTAATTTCTAACCTACACAACTTATCTTAGCCATCCTCTTCATGAAATCTGTTCTTGCCTGTATGAAACATTTTTACTTTTGCATTGATCGTGTATGGATGATTAAATTTAGTGTTTCAGTACCACATGTTGGCTAGGAGGCTTCTATTGCCAGGTAATGTTTAGTATAATACTGAATGGCAAGTGGTATGTGTAAGTTGATGCCTGTCTCAGAAGGCACCCAGAGGCATTTGGGATTCAGGACATTTCTTTTGGGGATAGTCCCTGTGGGCAGATATAGTGAGGAGACTTCTTCCTTAGTCATAGCTGAATCTGTCATTATAGACCAGGAAGTGTGGCATGAAGTCTGGAGGGATGACAAATAAAGTGACCACCTTCGTTTTTAGGTAGAATTCTTATATCTGAATATAAGTTATTCAGATATCTTCAGAATAATATGACAAAGCTGTGCAGACAGAATCCTAAGTTGAACTGGTGGGTGAGTAATTAAAGAAGAAAAAAACAAATATGGAGTACCCAGTGCAGTCATATAAGGCTTTAGCCTTTAGGCAAAATAGGCTCTCAGCATTGGTTTGGGTTTCTGGCATCTCAGATTACTATCCTTAATCAGTGGCTTCAAAACTTGAAATAAATGAACTCATTAATAATTTTCTACTAATACATACCCATAGAATTTATTTTGTCCAATAAATTTAAAATGGATTTTGCATCTTTCGCATACGTACAGGGTGCATTTCATTGAGCCCTCGACTGTTTACATATACTAATGAAATAAACTATGCCTTTTATGCCTTGATGACCAATGCCCCTAAGACTATACCCCCTCTGCAAAATTCTTTTAGGAAATTATTTATATACTCAAACTAAAAAAATGTACAAGATTTTAGCTGTGTGTCTATTTTTTTATGTTTTCCTTTTCTTCTTTTTACTTTTTTTTTGGGTATGGTTGTTTGGTTTACTTTGGGGTTTTTTCTTGTTAATTTCTGGTTTGCGTATAGTGCTTGCTCTGGGTTGTTCGCATACCTGTGCAGGTAGAGCAAAGGTATTGTTGCTAGGAGTATCTATCTCCCAGCATGTATCAGTCCTGACCTAGAAAGCTGACCTCAGTTCAGAGGGGAGTGCAGCTTGCATGCCCATGCAGCCCCTCCATCGCTGTTAAGGCTGACAAGAGCTGCATCAGTTGTGACGGTGCCTTTTTGATGTGGGCTGGTGTCCAATAAGAACACAAAGGGGATCCTCAGCTTATTTTACTCAGGTCACTATGCCATAAGGTACTGACAAGTTATGGTTGCTGTTGACCTTGGCTAAATTTGAAATAATGACCCAGAGGTGAACAAGCCCATATCCCATTACCACCACTCCAAGTCACTCAGAACTTCATGACAATAACATCTTTGAAGACCTTTTAATTTGCTTGAGCATGAGTTTCCCCTCTTAAACCTGTGGTGAATGGCTCTAATCAAATTATGTTTGCTCAGGCTATTACTTCAATATTATCTTGAAATCCTCTGGAACTTTTCCCAATGTTTTGTATTCCTCTCTTCCTCACCCAGCAGCCAATGTGAAAGTGACTTATATTTGACAGCTATTTCTGTGACCCTTTCAGTATTTGTTTTCCTGTTACTGGCTTGTGAAAATCAACCCTGCAGTCAGAAAGTATACTAAAATACTAATCAATTAATAGCTTTTATTTAATTGTAATATGTCTACTGTGTAAAACTTTGTTAAGGGCCCAAAATTAGACATCAAAAGAAGGGAACAAAACACAGAACAAAACACTTTTCAGTGGTGTGTAACAGCAGGATAGGAAGACTCACTTGGACTGGGTTTCATTTAAGTCCCAGTGACACTGGATGAGACTATGTCACTTTTTAGTCACTTTTTTAGTGACTTTTTCGTCACTTTTCAGAGACTTAATTGAATAAGTGGCAACTGATTTTAGTCTTCACTAATATGTATTTAGTTATCTATATTTTAGCTGAAGCATCATTTCATTATATTGCTTATTTCTTATCCATGGTAACTTACAAAAGCTGTTTTTGTTGCTGTTGTGATAGATAGGAGAGCTTTTGATTCCTGCAACATCCAATTGCACTTATTCTCTACACAGCTTATGAAATGTCCTTGAAATAATATTTTACATTAAAGAATATGCTTACTTCCAACAAAGAAATTCTTAGGATTTCACAGAAACACTGAAATTTTTTTTAGCATGCAAAAGAACACAACCGGTAAAAAGAATAATTTACCATTACAGAGTACACCACAGGGTGTAGCTTTATCTACCAAACTTACCTGATGGATTTGTAATGATAAAAAGTCCCCATTAAAGCCTGAGGTAGTTTCATGGTTCACACAATGCTGATTTTTGTCTGTTTGGAGTATTAAAGAATACTTCAACATGGACTGATCCTCTGATTGTAACCACTGGGTTATTTGCTATTTAGGTATGCTTCGACTCTACCCTCCTATGCAGAAATTCTAGGTTGAGCAGGAGAAAACAAATTTTCTGAAGCTTTCATAAATGCTAGATATTCTATGTCTCCAGGCCCTCATATGTTTCTGTGTTAAAAATACTATGTTAAACACTAATTCAATGAGGTTTTCTCTAGAAAATATCATTTCAATCCCCAACAAAAATAAAAGCTCATTTCAGATAAGTATCTGTGCTGGTCTTCAGACAAATCTGTCTTTAAGAAAGGAGTAGGCCTGACCATTTTGGTGTCAATCAACTTGGCCTGTGTGGGGGACTGGACGAAGTTGAAAGATCTTTACATAAAGTTCCCTGCCAATTCTCTTAGCACTTTTATTAGTACTGAAATTGAAGTAGTACTAGCTTAGGAGCATAGGATTTCTAAATTACATGGGAATAAATTATTAATTCCAGTGGGTTTCATTAGCTTTTTTTAAAGCTGTATGCTAATATTTCATTCATTGCTATTTTTGAATGGCTAGGCAGAAAAGACAAATTGTTTTGAGTATGGCAGTTGCTTGGCCAGCCTGGATTTGCTGATGGGTCCTTCCAAATTTTTAGAAGGTTCAAGGAAGGAACCTCATGAAGTTCAAATCATACATCCATATTTTTCTTTTATCTCGATTCTGACAAGGCAAGTAAAGTCATAAAAGCTACCCTTGCCAAACTTTATAAGACTTGTATTATATTTAAAAGCTTCTGTCTTTGGCAGTGAGCCTGACTGAACTTTTCTTATCAATTTATCTTTGACTTAAACCTGACACAGACGTAAAATAAATCTGGCATACCAACTCATTGATCTGCATGTACTGATATATTGCAGGTGCACATCATTTGGAAATAAGTACTGCCACTGAAACAACCAGAGTTTATTTAACTCAAGGAGCAGTAAACTATTCTTACCAAAATTAGGCATTTTTCTTTTTCTTCTTACGCTCCTCTTTTAACTACCGTAATTATGTCAATGATTTTCAAAATTTTTTCTCTTGTTTCAGTTGCTGTGTAGTTTGATTGTTGGGTTGAAATTTGACTCTGAGTCTTCTGTTGTAAATTAATTGCCAATATATGGTATTGACCTAAGAAAAAATCCAGCACTTCAGCTATGTAATATTATTAACCAGTTCCTGGAAGCTTAGTAAACTGATTGACTGTACTTGCCCTTTTCTTTTTAGCAGTGACAAATTTAGTTTTCTAACTGTTGAACTCTAAGCTACATTTTCTTAACAATAATAATATCTTCTGACCGAGTAAGGCAAGATTTTGGATTTTACGGTTTTTTACTGAGAAGGAGCTCTATTTCCAGTTGGGTTTGTATTGTGTTTTGTTTTTTGTGATTTGGTTTGGCTTGTTTGTTTGTTTGCTTTTACAATGAGACTGTTTATAGAAGACTACATTCCTGGTAGCAACAACATAGAAGGTACCTCTGGTATTGGCTGATGCAGCTGGGGAAAAATTTCAACAGTTAAGAAAACACAAACAGCAAATACACAGTATAGCCTATGGAAACAGTGGGAGGTGGGATTGTCTGTTAGTCGGGGCTGTTTCTTCAATACATGGATGGGTTTCTGCAGGGCCAAAAATGATTGATATCTCAGTCCTTTGTCTAACAGGTTTCTTTTATGCTGAGCAAGTTCTTCAACATCATCAAGTAAAACTCAAAGGAGTGAAGGGAAATCTTCATAACTATGATAAAAATGTCAGAACACTCTCAGAAGTCTGAGTGTTTAAAATCTGACAAATGAAATAAAAGCATAAAATTAATATAATTTTTGATGTTCTCTACATTCTATAATACTGTTCATAAATATGTACCCCATGTTCTGAAATTGTTGCTCTCCAAAGGTGCAGCTCAATCAGACAAATCATCTCCTCTAACTTTGGTATTCTCCAACCATGGTGAACGTGAATCAATATCAATGTTATTTTAGCTATGCAAAAATCTTTGGATAAAAATATAATTCAGCACATGTTTATTTGATTTCCTTACAAAATCAGTATCCTCAGTGGTGATACTGATCTATCCAATCAAGTTTTCCTTGAACATTTGCATATTTTTTCTACTATAAATAGTTTGAACATCTGCGGCAGTAATTTATAAAACTCATTTGTATTATTTATAGTACTTTTCTATTAGTTTAACACTAGTTCTTTAAAAAAGGAATCCACTGAGATGCACTGTAGAACTTTGAAATTAAGCAAGTAATACCAAAAATATTTGCTTGACCAGAGAAATCACAGAGTAGTAAGGAAAGCATGAAAAAAAAGGACTATAGCTCAACAGGCATAATATTGATAAGCACTAAACATAGTTTTTTAATCATGAAAAAGCATTTGTGTTTCTTTATAATATTGAAATTAGGACTTGAGGTTTGAATATTTTCCCTGTATTTTTCCCCTTTTATTTTTAAATTTTGATATAATAAGAAGCAATCTCTTTATCAGTGTCAGTCCTAATTTTAGGGTTTTTTTGCCAGTGGCTCTCTGTAAAACAGTATATGTGAATCTCTGTTTCCTTTAGGGGTTGTTTATTAAGTCAAAAGGACAGTATATATATCTCAATGTTATTTAAAATCTTTTAAGATAAAAGAAAATGACAATGAAAAAGCCTGGATTTTTTTTCCTCACTCTATGAATTAAAGTTAAATATGACGAGATGTGAGTTTAACAAAATCATTGGGATCACTTCTATATTTAAAAAAATAAAAGACATGAGAATTAAGTCAGAGTTTTTATATCTTCCTATTAATTCAGCACACATTTCAGGATAAAATATGGTAGTCCATTCCTACCTGTCTAAATTAAGTAAATTTATTCCACTCAAATGATTTGAAAAGTACATGCTTCTGTACTATTTTAAACATTTAAAAGTTTTCAATTTACTTGTTAAGATTGAATAAACGAAGAGAGTTTCGAAAATAGTTCAATAAGAATATACAGAATAAATTGTAAGGTAACATACTGTTCTCATACGGAGGATAAAATTAAATAAAATTAAAGCATATAATATTCTCCAAATTGGTGACTGCAGAGAGTTTTAACATTTTCATGTGTTTCATAATGAGTGAGCAGGTAAGGTAAGGTTAGTATAAATAGTATAGTAAAACAAGCTCTGCACTGTGGGCTGCCAAGCTTTTCAGGAGCCAAATTTAGTAGTTCTTGATAGGCTGCTTCTCCACCCATTCATGTTTGAGTATTAATATTGCTGGTTCATTTCTCAGCCCACCTTTTTTTCTAAACTCAGAGGAGAAAAGACAGATTTCTTGTGATGTCTACAAAATTAACAGTAATCATCATTTAAAGACAATTTTTTTTAAACTCTGTATTATGACCTATCATAAGACAGGTAAAGACAGCGTACATAGAAAAGAAAAATAATTTCCTTTCATAATCCAAATAGATTTTAAAATTCCATAGAAATTGATAAAAAATACTGGATAGGAAATACCTGGCTAAGATTGGAGAAAGTTTTTGTCTCAGATGTGCAAGAATTACTACTGGGAAAGACAGCATGGGTGTGGCAACAGTGTCCCAGGCTCTGCTTATACACAGCCTTGGAATAATTCCTTCATACATGGAAAAATATCAAAGAATACTACCAATTATATTGTGGAAAATGTAAAGTATTATTGGGAAAAAACATGGCTTTTCAGAAAAGAAAATAAATAAAAGCAAAAACCACAATAACAATAAAACCCAGTATCTCTGTAATCTATTAAATGCATTGTCTGGGAGCAAAAAATTTCATTTTACAAAAAAAAAAAATCCATGTTTATAAATATATTTTGAAAGGATCTGTTTTGACTAAAAAAAATATTTTGCAAGGGAATAGGAATAGGAAAAGATGGGAATAGGATTGGGGGAAAAAAAAGGCAAAATGTGTTTTTGAAGTGTTTTGGCTCCCAAATAGCATATTCAATCAAAAGCATCTGACAACTTCCCTTTTGGAATCTTCTGCTTGTCAGTGAGAATACTGTGAAAAAGAGAACAGTTAATATAATCAATTCAGACTTTCAGAAAGTCCCTCCTGATGTTCAGTTAAGGGAGCCTGGTGCTATCATTTCGTTCCAGGAGCAAAGCCTAGCAAAGATCACAAACTGTCTAAATAAAAGCTTAGAAATTGAAGACATGGAGACTTGGAATCCATAAATATCTTTAGTTGGTTGGTCTTTTTCTTTTTCTGAAGGAAGGTAATTAATTTCATAGAATAATAAAATGAATTGAGCTGGAAGGGACCATAAAGACCATCTAGTTCTGAGCCCTCTGGGCAAGGGTGGGGACACTTTTCTCTAGACCAGGTTGCTCAGAAACCCATCCGACCTTGCCCTGAACACTTCCAGGCATGAGGCATTCACAAACTTCTCTGGGCAACATGCTTCGGTACCTCAGCACCTTCCCAGCAAAGAATTTTCCTAGCATCAAATCTAAACCTAACCTCTTTCAGTTTGAACCCCTTTCCCCTTGTCCTGTCACTATATGTCACATAAATAATCCTCTCTCCATCTTTCTTGCAGGCTCCCTGAAGGTACTGGATGACTTGCAATTAGGTAACTTCAAAGTCTTCTCTTTTCCAGTTTGAACAAACCCAAATGTCCCATTTCCTTAATCATCTTGGTGAGCATCCTCTGGGCTCACAGCAATAGGTCAATGTCCTTTTCGTGCTGGGGACTGCAGAACTGTACATGGTGCCCGAGAATAGAACACAGGGGCAAAATCCCCTCCCTCGACCTGCTGGCCAAGCCTTGTTTGATGCTGCTCAGGAAACAATTGTCTTTCTGAGCTCCCAGCACATATTGCTGGGTCATGTTCAGCCTCTCATCCACCAATATCCCAAAGTCCATCTCAGCAGGGCTGATCTCAATATGTTTATATCCCAGCCTGTATTGATATCGAGGATTGCCCCCAGCCAGGTGTGTCACCTTGCCCTTGGTCTTGTTAAGCTTCTCATGGGCCCACTTTTTGAGCTTGTCCAGATCCTCTGAATGGCCTCCTGTCCTTCAGGTGTGTCCATTTCACCACCCTGCTTGGTGCATGATTTTTTATTTACATCGCTCAAAATCAGACAATAATTAGTAGGACATTGAAAGGATGTAGAAAAATTGAGAAAATAACACAACAGAAGATGTTTAATACTGACAGTGTGAATCAAGGACACACACTTTGTCCTACATTTCGGCCTATTTGAGAGCTGGAAGTGACAGAATGAGTATTTTGTCAAAATGCATTAGCACAAATGAAGATCAATATAAGGGGAAAAAAAGGAAGGTATCAGTATGATTAATTTCTATACAGTTGTAATGATTCTTCAGTTGAAATACTAAATTTCATTTAAGTCAGCCAGTTCAAACATATTGGAATTTTGATTTTATCTGCATATCTTTTTTGAAGAAAAATTTTAGGGCAAGAGAAAAATTAGTGTGAAAACAATGGTCTTATTTATGCAACATTAAAGAGTACCTTAAGGAGGCGTATTGAATAATTCATGGCATAAGTTACTGGATGGCAAATCCAAAACTTCTCTCTCCCTATCAAAGTATAATGTAAGCATTATATAGACATAATGTAAGATTATATAGACATAAATTGAACTGTGAAGTAAAAAAAATTAAACATTCCACCAAGTATTACGTCCTTTTAATTAACTTGTGTTAATTTTTACCTAAAGTTACTCGACGCTATGAAACTAAAAAAGAAGTAAAATTAATATTCATATGATTAATGAAAACATTTATAGCTGTATTAGACAGGCTTACATATTCATACATGTATGTCTTCATGTTCTAGGGAATAAATGAATGCAAGGTATATGGAGCAGAAGTTTTCTATGTGGTGATTGTATTCACACTATTCTAACCAAAATATGGTCATGGTTCTAGTCGCAGTGAAGGCAGGAAATATAGATATGGAGCAATTAATTATTAAGTTTCATATGAGTTTTGTAAAACTTTGGATGTCGAGAGCAGACCTATTAGGCTTCTGGAAAAAAAAAAGTATATATGTGTGTGTGGGTGAGAGTCAAGGAGGAATGGCAATGGATTGATTGACTTTACTAACTGAACAGAAGTACATCTGCTTACATGTCTACAGCACAGACAAGCTGAGCTGGTCACATAAAGCTCCTTTAACATGTGTTCTAGTGGCATTATGCATACTTTCCTGAGACACTTCAAACAGGCTCAATAAAGCTGTTGAGATCCTCATGTCCAGGTGTTGAAGAGATTGTCAGGTGCAGTTGCTAAGCTTCTCTTCATCGTATTTGAAAAATCATGGTAGTCAAGTGAAATCTCCAGTTACTGGAGAAAAAGGAAACAGCACACTCTTTTTAAAGAGGGTAAAAAGGAAGATCCTGGGACTTGCTCACTATTCAGCCTTACATTAGTGCTCAGTAAGATTATGAGACATTCCACACATCCCTGGAAGGTATGCCCAGGCATATGCTGTGGATGACATGGATGTGATTTGAGACAGCCAACATGTCTTCACCAAGGGCAAATTGTTCCTGATTGCTTGGGTAGCCCTCTATGATGGACTGACTGAATTGTTGGATAAGGAAGAGCAACTGGTGCCATGTATCTCAAATTCTGCAAGGCTTTTGACATAATATCCTTTTTTTCTAATTTAAAAAGGTACAGATATTACAGATGGACTGTTCAATGTGTAAGAAGTTGATTGGATGGGTGTTTCCAAAGAATGGCAGCCCACAGCCCAATATCCAAATGGATTCATTAAAATCTGCTGTCCTTCAGCAGTCCCTGTTGGGGCTGATATTGCTCAATAACCTTATTGTGACACTGAGTCAACATCTTCAGCAAGTTCAGAGATGCCACCCCACTGAGTGGTGCAGCCGGAAGGGATGCCATAAAGAGGGAACCTAACAGGTTGAAGGAGATGATTCTCCACTTCTACTCTACTCCTTTAAGTCATCACCTGGAATACAGCATCCAGCTCTGGGATCACCAGCACAAGAAAAACAGGAATTTGTCGAATGGGTCCAAAGGATGACACAAAAATTATCAGAGAACTGGAATACTTTTACTGTGAAATAATGTTGAGTTGGGTCTGTCCATCTTGTAGAAGCATGCGCTCTGGGGAGGCCTTATTGTGTCCTTTCAATACTTTAAAGGGGCTTATGAGAAGGAGAGATGCGTTTCTCCAGTGCCTGTATTATAAAACGAAGAGTAGTGGTTTTAAACTGAAAACGGCAGATTTAGATTAGACCTAGTGAGGCAATGGAACGGGTTACTCAGAGAAGATGTGGATGCCCCTTTACAGGAAGTCTTCAAGGCCAGGCTGGATGGGGCTTTGAGCAACCTGGTCTTGTAAAAATGTCCCTGCCCATGGTAGAGAGGTTGGACTTGGTAAGATTTAAAGACTTTCCAAAACATTTTATGATTCTATGTGATAAATCAAATTTAAAAAAAAATCCTAGCAGAATAGTATAGTGCTTGTTTGATGTGATATTGTGATAAGGAGACAAGAAATACTTAAGTAGCCAAGGACTAAAGTAGCCAAGGACCAAAGTAGCCAAGGACCTACAACTGCAAAACAGGAGAGTTATGTTAAATTTTCTTTTTATTATCTGTGTTTATTTTCCTAAGAAAAGATTTTAAATAATTTTGCATAAACAAAACGAGCTATTTGAGTTCTTCTTCCCAGTACTTTCCTGATCGTATTCTAGGATTATTTTTCTGTTCTGGAGTAAAATCATTTCCACTCTATCTGCATTTGTATAATGCATGAACTGTCATTTCCTTGTGTTACCACATAGAATAGATTTGACCATTTTCAGACTGGGAACAAGTTTTCTGAAAGATTTGTTGTGTGAATTTTTATTTTACTGTTTCAGAAATCACTTCTTTGTCATTTTCTTGGCAAGTTATTTGAAAGTTGGGAACATGACAAGTACTAAAAACATCCTTTTGTTCTACCATAGAAGAATGGATTATATTTTGTATCTGATTCTTTTAAATTATACTTTTTCTTATGTTTTTAATGTGGTTATTTATTGAAATTCAGGTAATATTTTAAGACATAATGCATAATTCAGTACATATTTTAACATTTGCTTTAATCACCATATGTCAGCTCTTAAGTCTGAGAGCAAAAAATAATCACAGTGCATGAATTCAGCTGTGAAGAGTAAGATTTTTTTACCTAAGTTGCTGTTTATATGTTTTGGTATATATTTGCCTCGGTATTCAAAAGTACATTGAATAGGATTCACATATTTAGTTGCTAGAGAATTTTGCAAAAAAATTAAAAAGATTAGACAACTTTTGCAATAAATGGTCCACATAATTGTAATCTTTTCACTTGATTTTTATACTGGTTTAGGGTTTAAGTTCGTCTGATGTAGTTGGAGCAGTGCTCAGCATAGGAACTTTTTCATATAATGACCAAGTACTTAATTTCCATTATTCACAATGTTATTCTTTTCTATCAATAAAAAATTTTTAGTTTAAAAATAGCTTCTTACAAATCAAGCCGTGCTGAATAACAAAGAGGGGTAGCTGGACCAAGGAAGGAAGACTTGTAGAAACAGCTCTTTTTTGAGTAAACGTGGCACTAGAAATTATCCTTTTAATATATACTCATTAAAAAACTCTCTTTCTAATGCAGCCATGTAATTCTATTTGTTCTTTATTTTCTTTTCCCAGACATTTCTTTAACAGGCAGTTATTACAGAAGCACACACGTGTCTTTATTCAGGAACTCCTCTCTTGAGCAGTATGTGTTTATGAGTAAAAAGCAGGTGCTCTCCTTTTTGCTCATCACCATTTGGACTACTTTCAGCTGATATTGCCTTTAAAAAATGTGAAGAACACCTGCCATCTTTTTTCAGAACTGGTATAAGCAGTCATATTTTTAGTTTTATTGCCAAGAATATCTTGTTTCTTGAAAGCTTCTATTGGACTCTCCTACCGCTGATGTCAATCTGGATCAGTCCAGCTGTACAGTCAGCATTTCTTGGCAGTACGTTGTGAGAAGCTGGCTATACATGCTCTTTGTCTTTGAAACACTTAAACTCCAACTTAGGAAACAACTCATTTTTCTTTTTTTTCCTTACCAGAGTTATTATCTGTTTTACTGTCATTCTTACCAGTTGGGTCTCGTGTGATTTTTATTTATTACTTACAATGCAAAGAACAGTTCTAGGAATAAAGTATAATCTGTGTTTCTATTGCTGAAGGGTTTATCCTGAGATGTGGATTGAATTCCTGATTCTGGTATTTTTAGGTGGTGTTTAGCTATGTACTGTAAATGTACAAATGTTGACTTCTGGGTGTAAGTGGAGACCCTGAGCTCTTGTTATGGTTCATGTAGACTGAGGTTCAATTTACTTGCATGTATTTCTCTGTACATCTGGATTCACCTGAGGTGTCTCAGGATACCTAAGTTTGTGGTTCTCTATGTGTACCATAGTGAGATTTGTCCCACGATAGAATTTGGGAATGGGGAGGAGACCACACTCTGAATTAAACGCTTATGTGTCTACTGCTAGAAATTTACACTTCCATTATGACCTGGGGAATTATAAAGTTTGATTGAGTTGCTTCACAGTAGTGTCTATTGCCATCTGAGAGGCTCTAGAATATCGTCTCTCACATCCTGATTCCAGTATAAGTCTGCTCTCTTGAAATATCTATCATCCCACATGGATATATCTGATTAAGTCAAGTATCTTAAACAACATGAGGAGTGCTGGTATGATCAGCTCAGTGGGATCTTTATAGTCTATGATCTACAAATGAATTATGTATTTTTTAGATAAATATATGTAATTAAAATTTTTGCTTTTATTTTAAAGAATATCAGTAATCATTTGCTTACTCACTGGAATGTTGGAATGAGATTGAAGATAGATTAATTAATACAAAATCTCTCTGTCTTGCAAAATTAAGTATTTCCATGCTGGATCATCATATTTTATAGAACTATAGAATTAATTTCTCCAAGTAAATCATATAATGGGGATTATTTGTTATGGTAACTATAATTTAGAAGTCTATGCAACCTTTAACAAAAGTTTATTAAATACTTGAAACAGCAAAATCAACTCTTTTTCTTCATCAGTATCAGTCAAACTTAGGCAAAGCAGGGGTATATTCTTTTGAAAATGACCATTTGTTTTCTTAGAATTAACACCCAAATCAGATTTTTAGACTCTTTAAAAATCATATTATAATTAAAAATAATTTGAGACATATTTTGTTATTTGGTAAATGCAATATACATGGAGATTTTTGACAATCCAGTTTAAGCCAGTAGGCTGCACTTTATTTACTTAGGTATTTTACAGTACCTACCTGTTGAGTAATCATATGGGCAAAATCTATGACTATCTTGAAATAATTCTTAAAATTAAACCTTTAAAACTTAGAGTTGCCCAGAGCCATTGGTTTTCAATGATCAGCACAAATTCCTTTTCAGTGCATAAAAATTTTTGTACAACTTACCCAAAAAATTTAAAATTTTGTGATCTTTCAAGTTTCTTAATGCATAACTACTAACCTGATGTGACATGTGCTGATATATTTGGCATAAAAAAAAAAATTATAGATTTTAAGAGTTCAGGTGAAGAGAAGGATTTTAAAAATTCCAAGAGAGGACAACACTGGGCTGAAACTAGGTATTTAAAAAATTCCCCAAACAGACAAAGAAATAAACCTACAGACACAGACAAAAAAAAAAATACAATGAAAGACAAATAAAACAAACAAACAAACAAACAAAACAAAGACAAAATAAAACCAAAACAAAACCAGCAAAACAAACAAAACAAACAAAACAAATAAAACAAACTAATACAACAACAAAAACAAAACAACAAAACAAAACAAAAATCCACAAAACAATGAAAATCAAGCACAAACAAAATACTAATCAAACATAGAAAACCAGCTGAGGTAATTTTAAACATTACTAAGTAGTTTTAAAATTGCTAATTACTTTGTAAGACTGATGGTGCATTTTTGCCTTTGCTCTTCCTTTGAGATGATTTCACTTGGAAATAGAGAGGTAAATGGAGAAGAAAAAATATTGCAACAGCATTTTTTTGACTCACCAAAGCCAGGGCATAATTATAAAATTCTAAATATTTTACTTTTATGTAAAATAGCAATTTTGTTTTGTTGCATTTCATAGATCAAAACTACTTGTCTTTCTGAACAATTTGCTAGGAATTTCATTCAACATAAATCATCATTCAGTTTTCAAGTGACAGATTAATTAGGAGGCATAACTATTTACAGGATGCGCTTTGGGAAATAATTTAATCAAATTCTTATCTCTTGCATTGAGATATAAATTTAGATCTAATCTAAGTTTTTAAGATCTTTAACAAGGATTTCAAGAATTTAACTAGGATTTTAAGAATTTAGCTAGGATTTATTCCTACTTTACACCAATGCAATTAAAAACAACACTCAACTTACTTTTTTTCTGAAAAAAAATGTCTCCCTTGGGGTGGCTTCTCCTTTTCCAATATTGAAACAAATCAAAGCCAGGAAAGTTGTGAGTATGTAGTTGCCTGAAAGGAAAATGCTTAGCTAATGCTATCAGCACTCAGCTTGAAGCTACTTCCAGAATCAGAGATAAATGTAATGCATTGCCAGATGATAAAAACTTCCAGTTACAAGAGCAGAAAATGCCATAAGGACCTATCCTTCCTTTTCTTCCAGCTGTATAATATCCCACCTCAAGGACTGAAGGTGAATCACTAAATTATGACAAGGACTGAGCTTCCTCATATTACTTAGATATTCCAAATTTGGTATCAGTCTGTATGAGCTGTAGTTTCACACATTTTCATTGGAAGCTATTACAGCTACTGCATTAGGTACTCAGAAATGAGTAATTTCAGAGATACCTGACACTCCCTAAGTCACTACCTGTAAGTGAATTGTATACCTTTAGTCAAAGGATATAAACTTATATATACTCATGTACTCTATTAGCAGCCAAGAAAAATACAGAGCAACATCATGAATATGCAACAATTTGAGTTTCTTTGATGTCAAGTGAATCAGTACAAGCATCTTAAAAACTACATCTTTAAAACAATTAATCACAACTAGCATTTTCTGACTGAAAAAAATTAAATCCTAAATCTGACAGAAGAAATGGTTTTACAAAGGAAATGCAAGACAGATTTGGCATGAGGGAGATGTAGGCATAGAATCACGAGTAGAATCTAAGAATGTAACAGCTGGACATAGAGCAATAAAGAGACCAGTTAATCAAAAAAATCTTTCCAAGATAGAAAACAATTACAGACAACAGACTGAATATCCAAAAGTTGTTCCACCTTTATTTCCACAAAAAACATGCAAAATGTAAAAGTTTTCTCTGGTAAACAAGCAATTTTAATTATCAAAGTAGAATCTGTACTGTGGGAAAAATTCATTTTGGATTGATGGGAAAGTATTGTCTTCATGTTTGTTATTGTCTGTGATTGCCCATTTTCTTTAATTTAAATTGATGTGGGTAATATTAATTCTACTTAACATAATGAGATAATTGCTTTGTAAATTCGGCATGTTTTTTTTCCTCATTGCTTAGTGGTATGGATTTTTAATGTCAGTGTTAAATATCTTAATATTTATTTTAATTGGAAAGATCAGAATTGCCAAGTTTTCTAGCAAATTTAGAATCTGAAAATAATTGCTTCAGGTTTTAGAGTCCTGAGGCTACACAATCATCCCATATATTGAAATACATAAAATCATGGAGAAAAAATCAAAAGTTATGAACAGCAAAAAATTCCTAAATATAAGTTAAATATAGCCCTTTTTTTTAAGGGATAATATTTTGGTTTTTTGTTCTGGGAGTATTGGACTGCTTAGCCGTTTCCCAGATTCACTGTTAGAATAGAAGTAGTGTTGATTATTTCTATAAGTTTTCAGGTATAAGAGTACATAGATTAAAATAATTTAAAAAATAACATAAATTAGTAAAATAATAATAAAATAAAAGAATTAAAAATGGGTGTCTAAAAAACTTGGCATGCTTTTTTCAGCTTTCTGAATTGATCTAATAAATTAGAGTTGTAACACTCTAGCAAGTTTTTCATATTGTGATAGACTGATTCTATTCCAACTAAGGCTATTTATTATAGGGGTTATTGTACACTGCAACCAGGGGTACCTAATACACCACTTTCTCACTGAAAGCAACTTTACACTGAAAAGTTAAAAAACCTTTGAAGATATGTATAACTCAAAGGAAATTAAAAAGATGACACAAACAATACATTTGCAATTATCTTGTCACAAAAATCAAGTTGTACCTTTAGGCTGTTAGATGTTAATGCTACAGATGAGAGCACCATTTACAATTTTAAATTCTGTGAATGATAACATCACTAGAATAGTGGTTTAATTCCTCTGATATTAGAAATCTGGGTGCTTTTACTCCCTGAAACTTCTGTCAAATTTGGATGAACTCACAAACCAAGATCTAAATATTAAACTGAAGTAACAAAAGCAACAAAAGAGATTGAGAGCAGGAAGTAAAGGTGTAAAACCTCTATGAGGCAGAACTGATGATGCTTTTGTACCAAATTTCCAGCTATGACCCAATTTTTTGTAACTGTTGCCTATGGTTTAAATAAGTTATATTTATCAGCATAAAAATCTGGTTCCTTGAATTCCACTTCTGCTGTATTTCTTCACATTCATTTTATTAATCTGCCACACATATGATATTATTTTAATGGGGTAAAATAAAAGATTTTTAAACCAGTATTTCCTAATTTAGAACTCTAGATATGAAAAAGAACTAATAAGTATTTTATCTCCCTTTAGTAATTTCAATATTCGTATATGAATTGAGAAAGCACAATGTTACAGAAATATTCATAGGTTATGCTTAAACTGGAAATGTGTAGGAAGAGGACACACCTTATTTCAGTAATGACAACCAGTCCTATATGTGCAAATTGCACTTGAAAGAGTTCTAAGTGAACATACATGAACTCAACTCTCCCTCCAGCTCAAACACATCTATAGCACAGACTTCACATCAGCATGTAAAGAAGCCTGTAGAACCTATAACAGAAGATTTTATCCAATTTCAAAATCTCAGTTCCTCTTTTCCAAAACCCCTTCCTTTTTGAATGTCATTTATGTTTAGGTAACACAAAACAAATCTCAATGCTTTTATTTTAAGACTTTTTCTTAACACATTGACTGTGGCAAGTGTAACATCCTGACCTACTACATATTAAGAGCTTCTCTAGTATCAGTAGAGTAAATACTCAAACACTTGTACTTGGGCAGGCAATTCTCAAAAACAGTGAAGTAGGCAGATGACCTGGTTTTAGAAGTAATTTTTAGAAATCGTTTTAGGACCAAGGTTTTAAATTTAGCTTTGCTGACATAACACATAGAGAACTTTGCATTGCTGTGAAAAAAGGAAAAAAATACAATACTGCTTAATCAGACCTCAGCTGATAGAGATAAGAACTGCAACTGAAAAGTCCCAGCCATTTACTCCAAATCATTTAGCTATACTTGGAATTTCTGTCAAATGCTTTGTGCTGAGTTATACTGAAAACTGCCATCAAATAAAAATGGTAGCGATAAGTGTCTATGTCAGTTTATTTCAGTGTCAAGGCTTCTATTATTCTTTATGGCCTTTGCTGATTATAATTCAGTGATAGATCAGCATTTGTCCACTAGAGAATCAGTATAACTAACACATTTGGTTCAGAAATATTGGAGAGTTAAATAAATGCATTCCCCTGATTACATTCGTGTATTTCATGTGTCAAACATGAAATGGACATTAAATCAAAAGTTAAAGAGATAAAAGATGCTGTGAGAGAAGAATGAAATATAGCTTATTAATATCACTGGGTGTAGTTTTTATGCAAAGTGGGCAGGATAAAATGGCTAGAAATGGCTAAAAAAGCTGTCTTTGGGGACAGAAATTTCTTGTATTAGTTCTCCATTTACTTCTATTTTAAAACTCCATTTGGAGTACTTCCACTGCCCATGACTTATTCTGAAAGCATATTTATTCATTAACAATTCTACACATAAATGTCATAACAAAAATTAATTAACATAATAAATACAATTTTAATAATGGAAGTATTTACAGAAATATTGGGTATGATGTTTTAAAAAACACTTTGCTATCCTACTTTGTCTTGGGAATCTCTCTACATATATCTAATTATGCATTTAAGCTTCATGTAAAGTATTCAAAAGATTGGAAATTCTAAAATTAAATGATGTAGCTGTACAGCCATTGTTCATTTCATCCTGGATTATGATGTATTACATATATATATTTATGTTCATCAACTCATCTTCCATTCATATTCTTGAGATAATTTAGAGTGCTTTTTGAATTGTTTAATGAATATTTCTTCAAATTCACAACACTTAAGGTATGAGCCTGATTATAATTTCAAATCCCCGAATTGTCCTCTGAAAACTTCTAGACATATATTTATCTTATATATAAGATATATATTTCAAGAAAAGTAGAATATACATTGTTGTGGTTGCATCCCAGACAGCAACCAAACCCCACAAAACCACTTTCTTATTTCCCCATCACCAGGTCCAGAATAGAAAGGGTGAAAGCTAGAAAACTTGTGGGTTGAGGTAAAGACAATTTAACAAGAAAAACAAAAGCTATAGACACTTCTAGAGCAGAACAAGGAATTAATTCACTGCTTGCCACGGGCAGACAGGTTTTCAGCCATCCCCAGCAGGGCAGGGCCCCATCACATGCATCAGTGACTTGGGAAGACAAACACCACCACTCAAAATGAACCCTCTTTCCTCCTTCTTCCCCCCCACTTCATATATTATCTGTGATGTCACATGGTCTGGAATATCCCTTTGGTCAGTGGGGTCACCTGTCCTGGCTCTGTCTCCTCCCAACCTCCAACGCTCCTTCAGCCTCCTCGCTAGCATGGCAGTACGAGAAGCAACAAAGGCCTTGGTTCTGTGTAAGCCCAGCTCTGAAATAACAAAAACATCTCTGTATTATCAACACTGTGCTCAATGCAAATCCAAACCACAGCCCCATACCAGCCACTGTGAAGAAAATTAATTCTATCCCAGTCAGTACCAGCACACACACACATGGATATAATTCAAGGCCAGGTTGGATGGAGATCGGAGTAACCTGATCTAGAGGAAGGTGCCCCTGCCTGTGGCAGATAAAATCTTTAAGGTCCCTTCCAATCCAGGCCATTCTATGCTATGAAGCTATAAATTTTAAATTTAGGATTTATTATATTTTTAATTTAGGATTTTCTGTGGAATTGGTTTTTTGTTGGAAGGTTTTGTTTTCTCCTAAAGCCAAAATTCACTACAGTCTCATGTTTAATGGTATGGAATGCTGTCTTGGGAGTCTCTTTGGAAAAATTTAAATTCAAAAAACATGAATTATGAACCTGAATTTCTTGGGCAATGAAGATAGCATTCATTGTGGTTCACCTGTATGGGCCTATCTAAGCGTTTACAATCTCGGCTTCCTTCATTAAGTGTACTATCAAGGATTTATTTCCCCTGCCTTGTACAGCTACTAGAAGCTGGGTTCTATACACATGTGTAGGTGTTTATCTCTCACTTTCATCTATAGGAACACCTCCATATTTGATCCATAAAACAGACCCATCCATAGCATGAAAGGCATATGTAACAGATGACACAATAACTCTAAAAGAATAGTGTTTTTAAAATTCTACCTCTCCCTTGAATTTAGTTGTCTAAGGTGGTATGATATCTTTTTTAATAAATATTAGTAATTTTTTTCTTTTTTTTTTTTTTTTTTATGAGCAGCCTGAAATTCTTGTGTTGTTACTCCTGACTACATTTTGTAATACAGCAAGTTACACTACTTGTTCAACAAATTAGATTTGTGCTCAGTGTCCTCTTCTGCCTGAACAAATTCATACCCGTCTGCTAACTTAGGCTTGTAGCCACCACTTCTGCAAAACCTAGCCCATGGTATGGTTGGGGATACAAAACTCATGAACCTTTAGAAAGGAAATTATAAGGAGTGTGACCCTTGCATGCTGATGAGGCTATTCTCCTCAGCTTTTTCCCATCAGTCTTGCATATAAAGTCAGCCTTGAATGAAAAATGCTGAAGTACTCTAGAGCAATGACACAAATTGGACTTGTCTTCCCCAAAGAATCTTCCATGAAGAGTACCTTTTTTTTTATGCCACATAATCATACTATTTATATACATTCCAGTAAAAAAAACACCTATTTTCACAGATAGACAGAGAAGATCTGGGTGATTGAGATCTCACCAGGCAGTGAAAAGTTATTTTATAATGCCACAGAAGATGCTTAGTTCAAATCCATGTTCTTAGTATGTATAACTGATCTCAGTGTCTAAGTGAACTTTGGGGATTAAGAAAATCAGAATTACTCATAGTGAGTAACTGGGATGCATGTATGCATTTTACAGTTTTCTTGGTTTCTTTCTTCTAGAGGAAATAGGGCAGAAATAGATGCCTTTTTCCCTTTTTTGTCTTTGTAGACTGTGTCAAAGAAAAACAAAAATATAATGCTGTTATGAAGGTTTAGTCTTTCTGTTTTCTCTTTTATCTAAAAACAATAATTGTAGACAGGTATGAGAAAAAAAGATAAGTCATATACAGTCAGATGAAATGCATTTCTGACAGTTTGAACTTTTTGTCATCATTATATGTTATGTTTCATATAACAAAGTTCAACACCATTTCAAATAGCAGTTTCATTAGAAACAATTGTACAGGAGTAGGAATTTTTTGATTAAAGCATGCTTAAATACCCTTGGAACAGAAGTAAAATAATGTGGGGTTTTCAGTACAGCATTTCCTCTCTCTATGACCTAGAGTTGTGTCATGCACTCTGAAAGACCAGTAACAGGGTTATGGTACATAGTTACTGTGTCTACACATGTAATGGAAAAGTCTTTTCCAGTGGTGTGCTTGCAATTCATGACTGAGACAATAGTACAAAACAAAACAAAACAAAATATTGAAGATCAATAATCCTTATGTCAATCCAAGATTTGTGCTTCCAAGTCTAAAAAAAATGTCCACAAGATCACACCATCCTCCATATATTTCACTAGACATTTAAAGTAGAAAAACATCCAGCTGAGATTTCAGAAACATTAGGAATTGTGTTAGGGTGACAATCATCACACATAAGGGAAAAAAAGGTATAGATTTTTTTCTGCTGGATGTTAGCTAAACCGGTTGAAGTATTCTTAAAACATTACTGTTATATGTATATTAATGCTTGAAAACAATCAGAATGGAACTAGATGTGATTCAGAGTTTTGTTTTCCTCTTTAAACCAGCTAGTCTTAGCTAACTGTATGGTTTTGTACGTTAAAGAAAAGGATATTAATTAGTGTGACAGTTGGACAAAAAAAGTCAATAAATGAAAGCTTGCATGTAAAAGTTAATGGTAAAGAAAAGAATAAGAGCACATTAGTAAGGATCTAAAGCTTTTAAAGCTCTTAACCATTTTTACTACTAGAAATCTTACATGTACAAACTAGGTGAATCAAGTGAAGATGCTCAGATGCAACAATTTTTAATGCTTTCACTAAGGAACTGATAGATTGGTATTGTTAAATTATGTTAATGCTTTAATGCTATGCTGTATTATGCATAATTTATAACTCTAGTGCCAAAATGCATGAGTGCAGCTCTCCTGATTAGATATTTTAAGAGCTGAGAAATCTGCAAACTCTCTGGCTGACTTTATTTTATTTAGCAAATCTGCTAATGGAATGTTGTTTTAACATATTCACAATGAGTAGATTTTAGAAGAATGATGGATGTATCAGTAAGTTTGGTCGTGAGGAGTGTACGTGGATAATCCATGACAGCGTTAATTACAGCAATGTATGATGTTAACAAAAATAAATTAGGAATAGATTATCACAGACTACTACACCTGATTAAGATGTCTCATACTTATTTCTGTAGAATATGTAACATTCTCTCTGTTCTATGCATTTAAAGATAACAGCATAACTGTTAAAATTAACAGAATAAAGTGTGAAGTGTCACTTGATTCTGAATTTTAATGCTGAAACCATGCTATTTTTTATTCAGTGAAGTCCTTCATAAGCATTTCAAGTAGTGACAATTTTTTAGGAATTCTGAATCTCATTTGCAGGTGAAATAACCTACTTTAATGCTGCAGAAGCAATTGAGGAGGTTTGGCAGTAAAGATGACATCAGAAGACAGTTTCAAGAAACTAGGCTTCTCTAAATTTAGGTCATAAATCCAAATGCTCCTATCAATTATTTTACTATATATTCCTTTGGTTATAAAAATCACAATCCATCTTAAATCAATACAGGGGAGTTGACTCCTCTGTTACCACTGAAAATCCATGTCAGACACCCATGATTCCAAGAACTGGAAATATCTAGCCTAAATTTATTCACACTTAGTCCATTCCTATGTGTTCCAAACTACCAGTTTTACTTATCAGAAGATCTGTTCTCAATTCCTTACTATTCTGGTCATTCTTCTACTTAGAATTGTCAAACTATGCTCTTTTTCTGTCCACTTTTTAATTTCTTTATGCAGTAACACTCACCTTTAAGCTTTCTGAATATTGACTCAAAATCATGTAAAATTACAGAAGAAATGTTTTATGAACAAAAAGTAATATTTCCTCTGTTTCCTGAGATAACTTTCTCTGAAGTACCAAATCTGCCTTTTCATTACCATGTGATCAATATTAATCACCCTGTCATGACTCTTCTGATACCATCACTTTATGACAATATAAAAGATTACAGTTTGTCAGTTGTTTGTCAGTCCATTAATTTCTACACATGACATGTTGTATTTTGAACTATCAGGTTATATTCGATCCTTATTAGCCCAGGCTGATGTTCACCCTGCTCTCCTTCTTATTTTACAACATCTGAAATCCATTTTCTCCCGAACAGATAGGGAGGAAAAACCACAGAGCTGCAACTAGTAGAAAGCTGTAGAAGATCAATGTTCATTGTAGTCAGGCTAACACATGCAGTCTGAATTACACTTGAAAATTTTGCTTTAAATGGTGTATATAACTAAACTGGGCCAAATCCTGAATCTAACAATTAATTGTTACAAAATGGCACATTATTTTTTTTTTCCTATGATAATAGCAGTTTAAGGTTCTTATTGTTTACACCTGTATTCCTTTTTTTTTTTTTGGTCTCCTCTTGTAGGCATAACTACTTTTCTAATGATAAAGATTTATTAAATTAGTTATATTTTCAGCAGTTCTGATACTGAAAATATCAGGTAGTACCTAACTCTTTATCCAACTATACAAAACTATTTAAGGACTAGAAAATGAAGCATTGCTTTAATAAATTTTTCATTGAGTTTGGATATGACATCTGCCAGGGCATGTAAAGGAATATAGCTTGAGGAGGTAAGGGAGACGTGTTGAGATGTTTGGTGAGACTTTGGTTGTGAAAAATTTATATCTAAAGAGAAACTGTATTATTCATATGAACATAAAATGTTTTAAGAAACATGAGTATACGACTATCTCAAACACATGCTCTTCTATGAGCTGCAATATACCTGATAGTTTCACTTGTCAAAAAACGGAGAGGTTTTTACATCCTTCTTAAGTTTTCACTTTACTGAGAAAGTCACATTGGATTCATTTTCACAAGAGCATTCACCATTATGATTTTCTGACTTCTAATCCCTCTAAGGAGAAGTTATCTGCAAGTACAGTTGTTGAGCCACAGCCAGACAAGTGCTTTTTAATTGGCTGGTTCTTCACTCAGATTTCTATATAGCTAACATATATGGATGAGTCCACTAATCTCAGTAAAATTATATTCTTAAATACATTCAAGAATCAAAATAAATTTGTATTTATTTTGTACAATTTGTTTTGAAGGCCCCTCATAAGTGAAAAAATGATACATATCTCTCTCCCTTCCTCTTCAGGAATGAGCCTGTTATCCAAAATTTCAGCAAAGTATTTTAAAACATAAATAATCTGAAAGAATCAATTATAGAGGACCAAAAAAGTGTTCTTATTCTAGTTTTATGTTCTAGTTTGTGTATGTCCATGACAAGAGAGACATGTTACAAAATATAATCTCTTCCTATTTTATTTTGGAATGAAGCATCACACAGAAGAAATACAAATATCCAAATTCTACAACTTTCCTACTGAACCATTTGCTTTTTTATTACTTCTTGTAAATTGATTTGGAAAATAGGCTACATTATCTCTGACTGTAACAGATATTGTTTTCCTACCAGGAGGTTCAACTGAGAAGTAATAGTATTCTGACTTGAGAAAGTAATACAAATAATGGTGTCAATCTCATTAGAAATAATGTATGCTTTGGGAGATAATCCTAATCTTTTCTTCAATCAATTACTTTCTCTATTTAATTAAACTAATTTGGAATATTTTTAATACAAAGATAAACATCCAAGACCAAAAAAAACCAAGGAGTGACCAGTAGTAAAGTGGTAATAATTTCAACGATGTTTGGAATAAGTGAATAAATATAATATGACATTGCCTTTTCCAAAATGCTAATTAATTTCATTTATTGTTCTAGTCAAAACAGTTTGTTGTTTAGATACTTGCAATGCTTTTATATGTGGCTAATGAAGAATATTTTCTCCGTATAGTCATCATGCAGAGTGAAAGGCATGCTTGTAAATATATTGGTGTTAGCTGTCTAAAGAACTACTGATGTTATTCTACTCAGAAAAAGCATAAAACTCTCCTCCATTTAGTTGAATAACAAATTATGCTTTCTTTTTTTTTTTTAACAGATTATTTTCATCATCAAAAATAATCATTCTTCCTCCAATACTCTGAGGTTTGTTGAAGAATGTTCAGAGTAACCTATATAAACTGGACAAATTTATAATAATAAAAATATGCAATGTTGCAGCAGAGAGCAAAATATGTGAAATGAATCTTGTCTCAAGTTTCAGCTCACTCAAGATAGGTGATTTTATATGCTGACCTTTGTTCATCTCTCTCTCTTTTACCAGTTGCATCAAGTCTGTGCTTTTGCAGGCATGAACTTAGTTTTTAAACTAACACTACTTTTGAACTTAGTTGTGGTTATTTCTTCTAGTATGCTAACTGTATTTGTCTTTTCTTGTCAGTGATCACTGAACAGTTTTCCAGTACCCTCTTTGAAGAGCCTATCCCAGTCTCTCAGCTTCCACATGGAACTTTGCCCAGGCTCCTTTTGGCTACTGCCACAGTTGCTCCCATTCAGCCAGACCAAATTTTAGCCAGGCCCAGAGGACCTTCTCCATACCAACTCTTCCATCTTTAAAGGTCTTAAATGATTTCAAGTATGATGAACTGAGCCTTTTGTAGGTCTCTATCTACCTTTGTTTTAGGAAGCATCTGATTTTCAAAATACACATTGGCTAGGAGGACTTGAGAAGAAATTTGGAAGGCAGAAGGCACCTCACAAGGAAAGAATCACTATTGGAAATATTTTAATTTACAGGCAGAAAATCACCAGACACGGGAAGGTATTGGCATGTCCCAAGGGTTTCATCTTGTTTTATGCCTGCCATTCTTGTTTCTTAGACAGTTATCAACACCAACTGACAATCATCTACCTATCCTTTTAGAAGGACCAGTGAATTCATATGACAAAGATTTTTCTTAGGATAATTATAATACAGCTTACTATTTGTTGAGCACCAGAGAATTGCCAGAGACATCTATGACTTTCCTTGATGCATTTTCCCCAGCAGGGCTTTGGGGACATCTATATATGTCCAGCAGATATACAGTGGAGTTTGTATCTATGTAAAGATGAACTGCTTTTCTTTGTAATGCAAAGCCAGGTGAATTTATTGGACAATACACAAGGCCAGGTTGGATGGGGCTTTCAGCAGCCTGGTCTTGTGAAATTTGTCACTGCCCATGGCAAAGGGCTTAGAACTAGATCACTCTTAAGGACATTTCAGCACAAGGAATTGTACAATCAGATAGTATAATATATCTTGCCAATGATGTTTAAAAATTCAGAACCCTTCAACCAAGAACAGAACACAATCTATTACTTGATTTAGAGAGGAGATTTAGTGACCTTTCCCCCTCAGTTGCTTTTTCTAGTGTTTTCACTCAAGCAACTCCAGCTGTAATGTCACTTCCTCCAGAACTGCAGAAATGCAGTTGCAGAAATGCAATTAGATTGCAGAATAAATTTTATTTTATTAATTATCAACTTCCAGGTAGTTATCTCTGTGAAGGTAGTAGGGATACCTTTCATCAAAAGGGGGGTGAGCAGAGTAAAACATTTAGCATGTGAAATCACATAGGCCTGCTTTTCATTTTAAAAGAAAGGAGCAGTTTACAAGATGACATATTCCACCTCCATTTTAAAATATAAGTATTTCTGTGTCCATGTTTTCTGAAATAATTTTTGTTTTCTCTGTCCCCAGATGTCAGCATTCCTCTTCTACAGTCATTATCCTCAGCTTTCTCATTTTTACTGTTTTTTCAATTGTTGAAATCTCCCTTGACTTCCTTCTCATCTTTTGCATTCAGTCAGCCTGAGCTGTCTCATAAATCATCCCCCCAATAGTGTATTATCTGTTTTATGGCTTTCAGAGCTAAAAGCTTGCTAATGTGACATTAGTGATGAAAAAGCATATCACTTACTTTAAAAACAATAAGACATTAATGAAGCCAGGGAGGATGGTTCTTCCTTTGCAGCATGCAAAAAGTTTCAGCAATAGACACCATGATTCCATGAACTTCAAGACACTCTACAAAACACACTGGAGTTATAGTGTTTAACTCACTTCACATGCCCTGCTTATCCCAGACTGAATATAGGTTAATTAAGAGAAAAATTGGGCCAAACTTAATCTTCAAAGAGGGACTTTAATAAAGTCATTAAAAACTCACTTCAAGCTATGGACATTTCTTTCACAAAATTAACCATCACCATGTATACAAGGGTGCTCATGTTTAACAGTCATTCCAAATTGCTTTTGAGTATGCCATACCACAGAGCTAATATTTAACACTGATGTAGAAGAGTCTTAGTTGTCCTGAGGCACCAGGGCTGAGGTGATGAAGCTTAATAGCTTATTGGCAAGAGAAGTTGAAACAGAAGTGGTCTTACCTTTCTTCCTTGGCCTTTCTGCAGAAAGAGATGTGGAGTCAGAGTGTCTCTTCTGTTCCTCCTACTACTTATTTCTTTTTTTCTTGTGCCTTTGGGAGAATGTCTTGCCTACTTACAGTCTGGCGTGCCTATCTAGGCCTTGGTCTGGCATTTTTTGTTGCTTGGATGCCTCTTGTATCCAGCTTGTTTTGGTTTCAGCTGGGATAGAGTTAATTTTCTTCTAGTAACTGCTATAGTTGTGTGATTTGGATTTAGGATGAGAGTAATTTTGTTAACACTGGGATTTTTTTATTACTGATGAACAGTTCTTGCAGAGTCAATCCCTTTTCTGCCTCACACCCTACCTCACCACAGCCAGGACAGCTGACTCTGATTGACCAAAAGGATATTCCATACCATATGGCATCATGCTTACAATAGAAAGCTGAAGGAAACCTGGACAAGGGTCTGCTCTTTAAGAGCAGGCTGGACATCAGTTGGTTGGAGTGAGCAATTGTTTTATATTTTCATCAGATTTTTTCCTTCCGTTTTCTCTTTCTGATTTTGGTGGCCCCGACTATTAATACTATTATTATTTTTATTAATCATTTTATTTACATTATTGAAATGTTTTTATCTCAACCCATGAGTTCACTTCTCTTTACTCTTCAATTTTTTTCCCAGTCCCACCAGGGTAAGGTTGTAAGCAGCTGTGCAGGTCTTGGTTGTAAACTGAGGAAAAACCAAACAGAATTATATTCTTTCTTTGCTTCTGTGAGGATGATATTGTTCACATGCACATGTAATATTGTATCTGACTATGCTCTCAGAATGTTACAAAATACTTAAAATAGTCTTGTTGCTTACAGAATTTCAGTATGCTTCCAGTTGAGTTCAAGGTAAGCTCATTTTAGTTATATTTTCATTAGTAAACTTTTTTTTTTCCCATGTTGCAAGTCTCTGATTTGGCTAAAAGTGGAAAGATAGTGTCCTCCTGATCAGAGAATAAGCACAGCTAGAAAGGGTACCTGAAGAGATAAAAAGCAAGAATGTTATAACACATCTTCTCAATGTTAGAAGCAGACAGGGAGATGCTATAAAAAACTTGGAATTAAGTTCTGAATAAGAAAGGGCAGGCTCACAAACTTCTTCAGTCTCCAACAGGTTTTTCCTTTTTCATTTGCTACAGGAGGAAAATAAAATTTAGCTTATAAATAAAAGTACTTTCAAGTGATTGATTAAAGTTGCCAGAGAAAATTTGATTTTAAAAACACTATTCCCACTTTAACTCTCAGGATCAAAAGAGTGACCTCTGCCTTGTTACAGACTTCAAGCCACACTCTCTTGCTGGTTTAAATCAGTAGAAAGAAATTGGTCACTAAATTCCCACAATAAAATGTCTAAAACATTTCCAAAACAAACAGCAAATCCTGTCAACCCAGGAAGCAACCATGCTTTGGATCTGTTTTTTTAATAGTAAGTTTGTTTGCAGAGTATTTACACTGTCCAGTTCAGGACCAGGCAAGGGTCTATGAATGAGATCTGGCCCAGCATCCTCCACCTGCAGAAAGCACCAGAGCAAGTGCTGTCACTGCTATATTTTGAGCTTTACAAAGCTGACTGCCAAGGCTTCACCACTAATTTCTCTTTGTTTTCTTCCTTCAAAAGCTCAGTTAGCCAAAACCAGACACATTAAGAATAACTATTAAGCAAGAAATGGGACTAAAAAATCCTCAGTCTATATTCAGACACCTAAATAAACAAATATTTCAGTCTTGGAACGTGTTGAGTTCCTGTATGTTCTGCTGCTGACCCAACAGCATTTTCAAAGACAAATATTCAGTGAAAGTCTGAAAGAATGGACCAAATTTTTGCTTTCTAATTTTGTTATATTTTATTTTTATATGTTTTTAAATACTAAACATTAAAATTTCGTATGCCATTTGTGCCAATACATTTCTTTCAGAATGTCTTGCATGATTGTGGTAGTTATCTTAATAAGAAGTAACTTGCTGCTCTTCTTTTATGAATGAAGAAAAAAGCACAAAGCAAAACCAAACTAAACTAAAACAAAACCCACCCAAATCTGAAACCCGAAACCAAACAGAAAACTGATATGATTTGAGTTAATTGATTTAATCTTCATAATTGAGTTAATTGGGTTAATCTTGATTCAAACCAGCCAACCTATTAACTAGGAGCAGTAACTACTCTAGGGGAACACAATATTTTTATTTAAAAAGTCAGTTGTGCTAGTTAGTTTATGCTATGAAATATGCACAATTATGCTCGATTTGGATAGTCATTTATTTTCTCCTTTCAGGAAATGAACTTATTAGTTATCAATATCCAAAATTTCTAAGGATCTAGATGCCAGTAAAATATATATACTTAAAATAACACCTGAAACTCAGTCATTTTCAGATGAACAAAAGAATCCTGATTTCTCCCTTCATGCCAGGAAAAAAACAATAAGCAAAAAGGAACCACATATGAAATGCTTCCCATTTCTAACATCTAACCCTGCACAAAAAAGAAAAAAAACCAAAATAAAACACAAATACAAGAAAAAAAAAGATTATTAAGATCTATAGCTACTAATAATTGCCTGCTGATACCATATAGATTTCTGCTTAGTGCACTAATCTGAAAGAGAGAGCAAAGGAGTAATAGGACTAATCTTGAATAGCACATATGTAGATAAATATTTTAGTCACAGAATTCTCATATAAGTAGTGGCAAACATCACTGCCTTAAACAAAATAAAAATATGTTCTTCCACCCGTTAGTCCTTTAATGGGTGATTGCCATCAAGACAAGAAATCCACTCTGAATACCAAAGAAAAGGAAAAACATCAGTTCCCCTACTATCACTGCTCTGAATTATGGAGTGCATTTAATGCTTTTGTGTCAGTTAGTTTGGGGAAGTTCCCTAATCACTGTTAGGGTTCACTAAACTTCCCTTTGAGGTTTTCATGAACTGTAGAGGCTGTCCAGCAGCAATTAAATTTCAGAAAATGTAAAGCAGAAGTCTAAAATTATCTCAGTTCTCCAACACTAGATGTACTGTGTATGTGATTAATACTGTTGGAGCCATCGTTGTTGGCAAAACAATTTTCTTACCTGAAATACCACAAATTTTACATGCCTGGCATATATCAGCTGAAAAAACCTCTAAAACCAAACAACCCCCCAGACTCATTCTTGAGGACGTTTTAATCAGTAAGTTAAGTGAAAAAGAAAAATAATGCTGAGGGATTTTTTTTGTCTCACAGATAATATAATAGATAGTGGGTTTCATTTTTTTAAACATAGCTGTAGGTATGATTTTATTAACTTTGGGAGACAAATGTTGAGTTTATTGAAAAATGTCACTTTTTAATTAACTTCTAATGTTGTAAAAACATTATTTCTTATTAGCTTTGCTAATTTAGTGCACACAAGACCAAACTAATCAGTTTTGCAATTATTTGTCTTATAACTTTTATTAGCTCATGAATCTCAGTTATCCTATTCTTGGTGTATCGGTTATTTTAGCAATACCAAAAATCTCTTTTTTGCTGCCTATGCTGTCATTGGAAGAAAATCTTAATCAACTTTAGAATACTTTCTTATGGTAAAAAGTGAATAACTGCAATTTGCCTAAACTGTGAAACCAATTTTGTACTCCAAAGAAGATGCTTTGCCAGATCAATGTTTTTTTCCTGTAGCATGCTGCTTCTTTTTGACTTGCAAGGGTACTCTTTTGCTTTCCAGAAATGCAAAAACAAGTTAATATTCAAGGTAGAACTGAAATTATCAAAAGTTTTGAAGTGTAAAAACCAGCTTGCCAAACTACCCAGAAAATGCATAGAAATGTTTCTACCATGGAAATTAAGTATTCTGCCCATACAAAATGCTTTTTAAAGAGTCTGTAACTTCAGCCATGTATGGAACACCAGTAAATGCAAATAAAAGACATCATAAAATCATGGAACCATAGAGTGATTTAGGTTGATAGGGACCTTAAACCTTGAGCCCCCATCTGTGGGCAGGGACACCCTTCACTAAACCAGAGGCTTCAGAACCCCATCCATTCTGGTCTTGAATACTTCAGGAATGGCAAATTCAGGAACTGCTCTGGGCAACTTTTTTCAGTGCCTCACCAACTTCAAAGAAAAAAAAAAATAGAAAAAAGAAGAAAAAGGAAAACACACACAAATTTTTCTAATATCTCATCAAAACCTACTCTACCTTATTGCATCAACTTGTTTAAAGTAATTTTATCTTGTTTTATCACTACATGTTCTTATAAATACTGTCTCTCCATCTTTCTTGTAGACCACCTTCAGGAAGTATAAAACTGCAATTAGGTAAACCCAAAGATTTCTTGTTTCCAGGCCGAACAAATTCTCAGCCTTTCTCTACAAGAAAAGTATCCCATTCCTCTGATCCACCTGGTGTCCCTTCTCTAAACTAGCTGCAACAGGCTGATGTCCTTCCTGTGTTGGAGACTGTGCAGCTGGCTGCAGTACTCCAGGTGGAGTGTCAGCAGACTGGAGTAGAGGGACAGAACCACCTGGATACTATTGGCTTTCTGGGCTACAAGAGTGCGCTGTCCAGACTCTCAACCCTAACATTCCCAAGTCCTTCTCGGCAGGGTTGCTCTCAATCTGTCCATTACCCAGCCTGTATTAATACCGGGGGATGTCCTGGCCCAGGTCCAACTCCTTGTATTTCATCTTTAACCGAATAAGATTCCTGTGGGTCTATTTCTTGAGCTTTTCCAGGTCTCGCTGGATGACATTCCACACTTTAGGTGTGTCACCAGCACCACTAAGCTTGGTGCCACTTGCAAATTTGCTAAGGGTGCTCTCTTTCCTTTTGTCCTTGCATTTAATGAAGATATTAGATGACCTGGGTCCCAGCACAGACCTTTGAAGGTCACCACTTTTCACCAATGCCCATTGGGACTCTGAGCCATTGACCACTACCCTCTGGATGCAACCATCCAACCAATTCCTTATCTGTCCACCTGCTGAATCCATCTCTCTTCTGTTTTGTGAGAAGGATGTGGGGCACTATATCAAAGGCTTTACAAAAGTTCAGATAAATGACATCTTAACGCTCCTCTTATCCACTGATGTAGTGACTCCATCATAAGAAGGGTCACTAGGTTGGTCAGGCCAAACTTGCTATTCACTTGCCATGACTTCAAGTGAATAGCACTCAGGTAAATAGAATTGCTAGTACTATTCTGTGAGCTCTGAAAAGAATGTATTGAAGCACTTAAAAGCAATTTATTTTGTTCGTTAAGCATATTTTGAACTCTTTAGGAAGAATTAAAATATCAAGATGAACATGCAAAATATGTATTGCTTTTTTTAGATGTTAGGAACCTCTCACAGCCTATTTGCCTTCACCTCTACCTATTGGAAGTATGCACATAAATTAATAGATCCAAAACCAGGAAATAAGTTTTTTCTTTACCTTCAGAATTATTTTTCTCCACTAACAACATAATCTGTCACTAAACAGAGTTATATTGTGCTTAAAAACTGTTGATTAAAATATGACTTCATATGTTTCTCTTCCCCATAATACCATCCATTATAATTTGTCTTAATCCATGAGACAGTCACTTAGTAATTAACTTAAATGTTAAATATGGCTAGGATCATAAACTTCTGGTATCACTGTTGTAATTCCTGGTACATCAGGGGAATATGGAATCCATAACATGCCATTAGAGTTTCTGGAAGAACATCTTAGTTTCCATTTCCACTGAGCTGATTTAAAATCAGCTAACCCAGAAAACATCTCTATTCTTTCCTGAAAGTTAATATACTACTGGGAGATATGAAGATATTTAAGATGGTATATCCCGTGGAAAAACAGAAGGAACTATGGGAAAGTTATGAAAATATTTAAAATCAGGAGAGTTTTTAACTTTTTTAGTTTTCTGCAATAACCTGATTTATCTGCTCCAGTAATATTGCTGGTTTTCAAGTGGATGGACAAAGTCAAAGCATAGCTAAAAATGCAATAGAATGAAAATCCTTTATCTAGTTAGGAACTTAAAAACCAGAGTTTCATAGGTCATTTGTTCAGAGCACGGAAAGACTCACTCAAGCATTTGAAATGTATGTGTGTGAGGACCTTCTTGCTAGTCCTCAGTTTTCTTATTGCACATGAATAAAAAAATCAATATTTACTTCTTTTCAGAGTAATTTTTTTTCTTGGGCATATCTACAAGTTATTATGAAGCAATTTCTTGTTGTTGTATGTACCAATGAGTCAATTTGTTAATTAATCTTGAGAAATGAGAGACACTTTTTCACCCTATTGTTTATTAGCCCATATCTCTAAATCTGCTTTTCTCAAAAAAATTGGTAAATTCAAGAAAAGTACCATGTATGCAACAAGAATCAAGGTGGCTCATATTCTGTGTATTTTACTGAAAAAATTATTTACAGATATATTTTAAGAATTATGTCAAATTTTGCATGCTTTGAAAAAGATGAAAAAATGAAATCAAGAATTTATATAAATTCTACGTGAAAAGGCATTCTGTTAAGTAACTTGCCCAGTATTTCATATTTACAGAGTCAGGGAACCAAGTCTGTAACAAAAGCTCCTTGTGTTCTCATTTTCATATTTTCAATTGCATACCAAAGCCTAAGACTTAGAAGAGCTCCTTTTATAAATCCTTACTGTAATTCCAGTGGTTTAGCAGGGGTGCTGAAGATATAATTATCTGTGACCTCAAGGCTGGTGATAATCTGGGGAATTTAAAAAGGAGTATGTTGCATCTGTTTCAAGAAGTTTTAATGATTTGAAAAGCATCATTCATAAGATTATTGCAGCTTCCTATTATTTTTTAATAGATTTAAATTTCTACTAGCTTCACCTGCATATGAGAATAAGTCACACCTCAAAATAGAAAAAATTATAGGATCAACTTTTTGAATTATACATTTTTCCAAAGCTGGTATATGCGTTAACAATACCAGCTCACCATGCATACACAGAAAATTAAAAATTAATCTTTTAACCACTAGCAGCATTCCTTCTCACTTTTAAATGTTTTTAAAAGCATATTAGAATTCACTTACAGCTGGAAGGAAAACAAGATACATTAAAGTATCTAAAAAGGCACCAATCAATCAAGTTTAAGAAGTTAACACCTACTCTTTTAATCCAACATTATTTATTTATTTATGTTCTGGAAAAACAAAACAAACAACAGCAACAATAACTACTACTAAAAAGAAACATTAAGTGTAAGATTTTGCCTTAGCTTCGCTGATGAAAAGTTAAAAAGCATTTTCCACCTTTTAATGTTGAAATTGCTGCTTCATTGTCTTACTCGGCCATCAAAAATGCACACATATAAGTAAACAAATGCACATATGCACTTACTCTGTAAAATTAATTCTGGTGAAAAAGGCCTTGAAAACAAGTGATTCTTCCACTTTTCAAAGTAAATCTTAAACATCTAGTTTAAACACAGATAACTTGTATATTTCAGATAGGGAGGAAGTGCACACACTGCTGATTAATCAATTACACTTACAGTCCTGGATGTAGAATTTTTATGTAGTACTTTTCTCAAACCTATTTCCATAATCGCGCTTCCATGTTTATATACAAAGCTATCTTTTCTATTTATCAACAAGAAAAAGTGAAATAAAATAATAAGTAGAACAGGGTGATATCCTCTCATAAATGAAGAACGTATCTGTGGGATTGGGTGCTGCACACTGAGTCATAACACAGCTCATTACTGAAATAGACTTCATTACATTGGGAAAAAAACTGTTTGAAACATGTTTGAAATCATGTCTTTCAGAGCAGCTTTCATAAAATTTTTCAGAAAAATGGCTAATGAGGCTGTTGGCAAGCACTTAAGACTCCTAAAGAAGAAATCAAGAGGTTTATTTTCTTCTGAGATCTAAAGCGAGTATCTTTGAAGGGAAGCAGGTCAAATAGTGCTTAATGTGTAAGTACCCCACAGGATTCCATGAAAAAATGGGGTACCTTGTGAAAAGTGAAGCCTAATAGATAAATCTTCTGAAACATCAAATGGCAGGTGCCGAATCTCTAACCCGGACCAATAATGGATGAAGAGCTGAGGAGTGGTATGAGAGACAAGAAGCGTATAATTATTTTGTGATTTGCTTTAATTTAAATCGGACTTTAATTTGTTGTCACAACAGATTAACAGTGGCTGCACAAACAAATGTAATGAATTCAGGGTGCTTCAGAGCCAAAGGCTAAACCTGGATTTATTGTTGGCATGCGCTTTCTTCATCTCTCTGGCCTGGGTAGGACTTGTTTCTTTTTTTTTTTCCTTTTTTTCATTCCCAGAGAAGTCAGTGATTTAAAGCAAACTAATGAGAAATAAATAAAATGAAGCGAGCTTCAACTTAACTTGGGGATTTGTATTTGTGTGGGTATTTCAAAGTAATGCCATAAGCAGCTGTGCCTTATTCCATTTATTTATTTATTTCTGATTGAGCAGAGAGAAAAACTGTTCTCCACCATAGCACTGATTTGGACCTAATCTGGAATAGCCTTTTTTATTAATATTGTACTAAACCTCAGGAAATGATGCCATAGGCCACATATTAGTGCCAAAATACATATGAAGTCAGTTGATTCTATTTATTAAGACCATACAAGGCCTTTGACCTCCTTACAGTGCACAAACATTAGGCCAGCTGGCTTACAGACATTCTTTTATACTAAATCTGCACACTCATATCTGTTAGCGACTTTTCATTTCAACACGTCACAAGGAGTACCAGAACTGCAGCAGTGGTTTGTGTGGTTATATTTAGCCTGCATGACTGGCCAGCAGAAGTACATACTGTGTCATTTTCATGCGTTCATTAGTGGTGGCTGATAACAGCCATAACGCTTCCTTCAGGCAGATAAATCATATTGAACCGAGAACCTGGAAATGATCAGATTAGGTATTGACTCTGAACACCCATCTCACTATAAAGCACAGAAATATTTAATTTGGCAGGAATTTGTCACTGAAAAAAAGTGTCATCTGAGTGCAAAAGCATTTATGACTGTAGTTTCAAAAGCTTGAATAGGCACAAATCCCTTTCTGAGGTGCAAGTATAAGCTGGAGGTGTTACTGATTTTCAAAGAGATTACTTGAATCTGTAATGAAAGGTGCAAAGTGACTTTGTTTAGTAGACATAACCCACATTTTCTAAGCCCATCAGGTTCTGCAAACTGCAAACAAATGCAATCTGTTTATTTCATGAATAGCCTGTCTGTTCACAACCTTAAGGTCTCAACAGAGACCAAATTCAAAACATTTTGTCACCATTCATATTCCTTCACTTATTCTCCAAGCCAATGTGGGAAGGTATATATTCCATTCCAGGGCTGATTGTGTAGTACATCGCTATAATTATATTTTGTCTTATATTGGGCATAAATTGCAGACTTTTGGTAGGAGGTTGAGCTGTGTGGAAGAAAGCAGTGAACAGCCCTATGCCAGTCCCAGACTGTTCCATAAAGCTGTGAAACAGGCCAAAAAACATCATGGAGCATCAGAAATTCAACCAGGCAGAGGAGTTTATGGTGCCTCTATGAGCAGTGAGTGTGAGGCACAGGAGGCATGGCTGGAGCTACCACCTTGGAAAGAGACTCCCAACAATGGAGGAGACACCTCCAAGGCAAATGTTGCCATGGGTAATGTACACCAAGGCAGGGACACCATTAAGGGACCACAGCCTGTAGAGGACCCTTGCTGGGATAGGGACACTGCCAGGAGGGCAACAGCAGGTTCACCCTCTGTTGCCGAGAATAGGGAAGTATTTTAAGGAGCAAGAAGCAGTGGAAAAAAAATAAATAAGAAGCAAGGAGCAGCAGAAAGAAACCATTAAATGCAAACGCAAACCTCCTAGTCTGCCTGGTATTATGAATGGGATTGAAAGGGACTGATTGTGATATATAGGTCCCGGTATTCTTACAGTCAGGGTTATTAGGCATTATTGTGAATTGATAAAAAGAGCAACATGCAATTCTACTGAAAGAGTAGCCTTCCTTTCACAGAATGGAAGTAAAAATATGAGGTAGTGAACAAAAATAAAAATGGATCATAATAACTAGATGATATTCAGATGCTAAGCCTCTATGCTTTGGTAAACCTTTGTGATGTAAAGAACTGAGTTCACCAATTCACAGAGAGGAGGGGATTAAGTGATGTTTATTGTTGTTTACATATTCTAAGATTTTGGGAACCCTAAAGGAATTCACAAACTCCATTTAAGCCTTCTTTAAATCTTTGCCATTGTGACTTACTTTAAACTCTTCTTGTAAAGGGAATGAAAAAACAGGGAGCATCAAGGTGATTTGCAGCTTCAGTGTAGGAAAAGGTGGAACTTTTCAAAAACAGGTAGAATACAGGTCTTGTTCCTAACAATGTCTGTTAGATTAAATTTTAAATGTATGTTCTGAATAAGTAGTTTATACAAAGCAGCACAGGTTCAGAACTTCAAGTTTGTTTTAAGATTTGAAGAAAAGATTGCTCTTTTCTTCATAATAAAATGGACCTGCTACTAGGAAGTCTTACTCTTGCAATTAAAAAATTTAGATTTTCTTTTTACCTCCTCCTTGTTCATCCTGTTCCACATGGGGGAAAGAAAAAAATGCCTTATTCTTATGATGACATTATAGGATTAAAATTACTCTATGTTAATGGAAATCCATGAGAATCAGTGCAGTCATTTACAGAAGTAGAAAAGGAAAAGAATTGAGCCTTTGATTAATAGTGTCCTAGCTCTGACCAAGACTTTTTGTTCCAGAATTACCTCCAGGAGTTTTCTTAAGGTTCACTGTTAGCAATGAGAATTTCTGCAGTGTCAAAACCAGCTTAGGAATAAGTAAAAAGGTTCAAGACAATTCTGGAAAATGTTTTTCCATCCATTTCTAAATATCAGCAACTCTAAACTGAGTTGGTCATTGTTTAAATTAATTTACTTCCAACAGGACTGAGACTTCAATTCTAAACTAGTATTCCTCAAGTAGCTTTCCTCAATGCCAGAAGAAAAATCAAAGATTATGAGACCTTTGCATCCCGTAGGGGAAAAAAAAAGGTCTGAATATCCAATGTATTAAAAACATTGCAGGTAGATCTTGAAACACAATATAACATAACGTCTTTATGATATAGAATTTTGTGTTCATTGAAAAAATATTTAAATAAATAGCTGAAAATGTGAACATTATAAAATGGATTTATACGTGAAACTCCAAAGAGTAATTATGTAGTGAGAATTTAAAAGACCCCAAAAAACTGTTTATACTTTAAGGCATAGAAAGCTCCTTAACATCTGCATGAACTGTGATTCAGGATATATGATGTGCTGCATTCTATCTATGGACCCTTCCAATTCCCAGATTAGAGAGAATCCTGTTTTCTCCACTGTAGAGGGGTGGTATATACCCTCAAAGAGAAGATAGGATTATACTTCACAGAATAAATTCAAGCAGTTTTCCCATCTTATCTCCCTCAGTTTCCCTTCTTGTTTCTCACCTTTGCTACCCTTCCTAAAACACTTAGGAATCCAAAAGGATTTAGGAAAGAGGGGAAATTTTCAGCTGTGAGGGTGGTGAGAAACTGGAATAAGTTGCCAAGGGAGGTTGTGAGTGCCCCAACCCTGGTGATGTTCAAGGGCAGGCTGGGTAAGGCCTTGAACTGGCGTGAGCTATCCCTGTCTGTAGAAGAGGGGCTGGGACTAGATGATATTTAAGGTCCATTCCAACCCCTTATCATTCTCTGATTTAGTTATTCTGTAGTGCTATAATTCTATGATTTGATGGGAGATTTAGAAGACCAATATACAAAATTGGAAGGAGAAAGCCATAAGTAATGATAAGCAGAAAGTAATAATAGTCTACAAGTGCATCTTGTAGCAAGGTGAAGCAAGGACTCCTGTCCACTTTTCAGCTCTCACATCTCATTGTACATCCGGCTTAATTCTGACATGATATCACTGTGCAGTTTCCACTTCTGTTCTCCAATATAGACATATCCTATAGTAATAGAAATCAGTGCAAATGAGATCTGGTCTTGGGTAAAGATAGCTGGAACATTGATCTCAGGTTTTATATATATAGATATCCTTAGACACATACATTCTTTTGAACCTTTTGGTAAATTACTGTCAGTAAAGGTTCTATTTACACTGGACTGCTTTTGGGTCATGTAAAATTAATGCAACATGAATTGTAGGTATTTCCTGACAGCTATGAGAAAAAATAGCTACATTCTGAGATACTTCAGAGCTCAACAGCTATGTTTTTCTGGAATTCCCTGCTGCCTCTAGAGAATGTTAAATTTATTGCTAATAGTGGAAATGTTCTTTTGTCCTTTAAGTATGAGTAGTGAGGGAGGTTGTTCTTCATTTGCCACCTTAATATTATTCCCTTGAGCCCACCCCAGAAATCAAAGGTATGTACACTCTCATAAGAGAAACAAATAGAAATCCATTCCTTGAACTCCTCCTTTTGAAAAATTTCCAGTGAAGATATGAACTGCATTTCAGAACATCTAGAAACATTTTGGGAGAAAAAAAAAAAAATCAAATAAAACTTTAAAGAAGGCTGTTCAGTGACTGTGAACACCATTTTGGTGTTTTCCCTATTATACAAATCGCCCACATTTAATGATGCCTTTTATGTTTACTGTATTGGGTATCCATATGATACCTCACAATTTGCTTGTTTATGGTTATTACATCTTTATATTCTTTTTCTGAGGAAATGCATGTGAGAGAAATGGCTTCCTGAATAAAGGTATTTCAAGATAAATTATTTTATATATATATATATATATATATATATATATATATATAAATACATATGCACTTTTGTTCACATTAATGAATATTTCAGATTACTCTCTATTGCAAGAATTTGTTGCTGTATTTGTTATGAACACTTTTAAAAATCTGCAAGTTGGTAAATGTTTCAAGGATTCTCTGCCGCACGATGTTGAAAACTTAGTCTAAATTTGACATTTCATTTATTATTTATTTTGGCAGAGAGAAACAAGCAAAACATTCACACCATGATGTTAAAAAATTGGGGAATTTCTTTCAACAGTGAATAATGAGTTTATTAAAATAAGGAAAATGGTACCGCCCTACAATTGTTCTTTGTATGAAGAATTGTAAAATAAGTTAAAAGTTTTTTCAAACATGCTTCTTTCAACAGAGCTAGAGAAGCTTTGACTAGAATTTCATGTGATATAAATCCTGTTTTAAGTTATGGTAGGCAGTGCAAAACAGCCCTCTAAAACTTTGGTTGCTTTCTTTATCAGGATGACTTTTTAAACTGATAGGTGAAATGGGCAATGAACCTTCTGCAATATTAAAGGAGTGAAGAGGTTCAGAACTGAAATGTAGACTGGAAAAAAAGGTCAGGAATCCCTTCTGCTGGTTATTCCTATGAAGAGTATGTGGTCATGCACTCCTACATATAAGTATTTCCTCTATTGTCAATAGGGAGAATTTCATTTCTCCAGACCAGACTCCTTCTTTCCACATATGATTAGGCTCCTAACTTCCAGGCATTTGAAGCCTGGTAAGAGGAATCCAGGCTTAAGTCAAGGAAATTAACTTCTTTATTCTTTAATGCAGATCAGCACTTGTGAGTTCACAGTGCAGAAGTGCCACCAGCTTTTTCTGGGGTCCTTGCCTGTGTTTTCATTAAGCTATCAGACTAAGCCTGTTCTTGTGAGAGCAAGTAGCCTTACTGAGATGAAAACAGTAGCAAAACCTCTTACTTTTATTGTTCCTGGATATCTAGACAGCAGTATTTATTGTTTACAATGCTACCCATGGTTTTTTTAGAGTTTACACTAAGCATCTGTGTTGCCTAGCAATTTTATTAAAAACTCTGAATAATGCATGAGTGTTTGTATACAACTTACAAGCTCAGTAGGTTGTATTATATTAATATATGCACTGCAAATCTTTCCAGTTCAAGAAGTATTTGATTATCAAATCATGATGCTGGTGAATACACATGTAATCAGATTGAATATTAGTCCTCTACATAAAATATTTTGCACTTTGAGAGTAACTACCATCTGTGGACCTCAAATATTTCATATCTATTAACAATTAACCTTCACACCTTTGTACTGCAAACAATCTATGCCATTTTTTCTCTCTATTGCCACATGCAAAAATATTTTGAGTATTCCTCTAAGTTTTGGGCAACCCAGTATAACAAAGATAATAAATTATAAAAGAGCATTGAAAGGAGGATAATGAACATAGAGAATGAAGGGCCTTGAGGGGAAGCCATATGCGGAGGGGCTGGGGTCACTTGGTGTGTTCAGCCTGGAGGAGACTGAGGGGAGACCTCACTGCAACTTCCTCATGAGGGGAAGAGGATGAGCAGACACTGATCTCTCTCGTGACCAGTGACAGGATGAGGGAATGGCCTGAAGTGATGTTGGGGAAGGTTTAGGTTGGATATCAGGAAAAGGTTCTTCACCTCCAAGTTATTGGAGTACTGGAAGAGGCTCCCCAGGGCAGTGGTCACAGCACCAGCCTGACAGAGTTCAAAAAGATTTTATACAGTGCTCTGTCACATGCTGCTACTCTTGGGGCTGTCCTGTGCAGGGACAAGAGCTGAGCTTTGATGATCTTTGTGGGTCCCTTCCAGTTCCAGATATTCTATAATTCTATGATATGTGTACAAGATGCAATACATTAGCAACTCAGTGCCTCTTATATGTAGAGCACAGCTGGACTATGTTATCATAACTGGGATGCTTTGGTGATTTATCTGATCAAAAAATATTGCCCCAATGATTTTGTTTATCAAATAATTTTGGTGCAAGACAGTCTCATTCATGACTAATCCTAAGGATTTTCCATCTCAGGACTAAATATCATAACAAAACCACAGTGAAACAGTGAAATAACAAATATCATAACAAAACCACAGGGAAATTCCTTCAATTATTAGAATGCTAATCATGGGTTTTGTAGAACTGGACATTAGAGCTTTGGAGAAAATAATGCAACATAACCTGCCATGGTAGAGCTTCTTTCCAAACCGGGATTTTTTTGTTTGTTTGTTTGGTCGGTTTTTAATTTTTTTTTTTTCATTTTTGGTTTTGTTTTTGTTTTGGTATTTTGTTTTTTTTTGTTGTTGTTGTTTTGGTTTTTTGTAAATAGTAATTATTTATTGAACAGCATATTTAGCTGATTTTCTAGATATCCAGAAAAAAACCCACACCTCTGTAGCAAATAAAAATGGGAATTATACACAATTAACATGTGAAATTACTCTAGTTGATATAAATAATTTCATAGTCCAGGGGCATCAACAGGACTAGAATTTTGTAAGAACTGCTTTGTTGACAGAAGCAATATAAACAAGATTAGGTGTGATGATACACAACTACATGCACAGGAACCAATTTAAATAGATTAAGAATCAGTCTCATAATGCATTAAGTGAACCAAGAATACTTTGGTATTGTGATGTAGGAAAAGAGTCTTCAGTAGCTCATTTTTTGGCAGGAGAAATGAACATTCAATGAATTTCAGGAAAAAAGGATTTCTGCAACTTTTAAAAATATTTTAGCTTGTTCCCATGTCTAGCAAAGCACATGCTACAGCACTACTATTATAGTCACCTCAGAAACAAATGTGGTAAAAAAATTCCCATGATTTCCCATTGTGCAAATAGCTAAACAGGAAATATGAAAAGAAGACTGCTATGATTACTCATTTGGATTTTGCACAATTCACTCATTTTCAAAAGCTACACTATTAATTAAATATATTTTTTTTTTTTGGAGAAAAAAATAAACACAGGAAACTTTTTATCACAAAAAGTACTTCCAGTATCACTTAAATCATTATCAATATATTTTTCATTGCTTCTTTGTATCAACTTTGTTGTTGAGAAAAAATTTATCTATAAAAAACCTAAAAACCAATTAAAATCCATTGGAACTAAACAGCATAAGAGAATTCATAGATTACTGAGACAAATATCTACTAGTTATTTGAAATAAAAACTATGATTAAAACACCTACATAGTCATAGAAGAAAGTAAATGCACTGTGTAAATCATACAAATTAGTTTTTAATTCCAGTTCATCTGTCACAGGTTTGCTTCTATACCTGCCAAAGAGTGGTGAAAGGAATGCTGAGTGATGCCACAGATCTCTCTTTTGTTTGCAGTGCATATCTTAAATTCATTAAACCTAATTCAGTTATGCTGTGTACCAGTCATCCTGAGAAGATTTTAAGCATTCACATGCCACTTAAACATTTGTCTATGGTTGACCCCACTAACATACACTTGAAATTTATAATAAAAAAGATCAGCTTTGGCTGGCTTCCTCAGTCTTCTGTGCCCAGTGAACAATACTTTCAAGCAAAATTTCACAGTGAACACACAGCAGAATTCTCAAAGACCTCCTTGAAGAGACAAGTTTGAAAATTAGACTAAATTTGTCCTTATTATGAGATGACAAAGCATTTAGTTGAAAACTGAAAGTTCAGCAAATGTATTTGCCAGAGGTTTCAGCTGTGCTAAAAAGCTGTCAGCCTCTTACTGTCTACACTCTATACTGTTTGCAAAATTCACCTGGGAGAGCAGTGAAGTTACAACACTAAAACGCTCAACAAATTCTCAGCTTTTGTTCTGTACCATAGGGTCGGCTGACAGCTCTGCACACTTCAGATGATTTTCACATGAAGTATTTCTGTGTTCTCTAGGTGAGAGTGAGAAGTGGAATGATGCTTTGAAGAAAATTAAAAGGAGACAGAGAAGAATCCCTGTCTACCATTAGACTGTATAAATCAAACCCAGTATTTTGAACAGTGAAAATGTCAGTGTTTTTAAGCTAGAGAAGAGGACAGATAGATACCTGTTTTATAGGCTCAACATTGCTAGTGGCACAATTTCAATTATTAGTAGTCAGACGACTGAATAAAGCCATTCACACACATAGAAGGGCTTTTCTTCAAGATTTCTTTGACTAAGACTTTTCCTTTTTTTTTTTCTGATATGTCTCAATTAAACTTCTTCAAAAAACTTGCACAAGCACTCTGGAGTACTGAAGTGAGCTTTCTGAATGTATAAAAGATTTCTTCAAGAGCTTTGATGTAATTTGTAAGCTTTCAAAGGTAAGATTTATATTATTATAACCTTCTTCAAGGCAAAGTGACACCAGAGTTACCTTGTTCATGTAAAATTATAGAGTATAATGGAAACAGAGAGATGAGCATAAGGCACAAAGCAGAAAAATAATCAGAAATACATATAAAAAAATACAAAAAATTATAAAATAGAAATAAAATCAATAGACATACAGTAAAAATAAAATATTTGCACCAATTAAAAGGTACTGAAATTAATAGCATTGCACAGACTGTCTGTAAGATTTTACATAATAAAAAATATCATTTTTGATACCTATTCTATAATCTTAATCATGTTTTCATATTAATAAAACTGGGGATTTTTTTGTTTAGACACCAACACATATAGAATCTCAGAATCATATAACCATAGAATTGTTTTTGTTGGACAGCATCTTAAACATTCCTTAAATCCAACCTCTCAGCCATGAGCAGTGGCATCTTTCACTACAGCAGGCTGTACAAAGACAAACCTTGAACTTGCAATGACTGGGCATCCAAAACAACACTTCCAGTTATGGGTCCCTGGGCAACCTGTTCCAGTGTCTCATCACTCACATCATAAAAAAAAATATGTCCAATCTAAATCTACACTCTCTCACTTTAAAAACAGTGCACCTTTTCCTTTCCCTACAGTCCAGTAAAAAGTCTTTCTCTTCCTTTCACAAAAGATCCCTTTATATATATTAATAGGGCAGAATAGGGCTTCCCTGGTGCTTCTCTTCTTTGGTCTGAGCAAGCACAAATCTCTCAGCCTTTCCTCACAGGAAGGATGTAGCCCCTTGATAATTCTCATGACCCTCCTCTGGACCAATTCAAACAGGTCCATGTCTTTTTGTGTTGGGAATCCCAGAGCTGAACACAGCTGAAACACCCTCAAGGTGGGGGTGTCATGAGAGTAATGGAAGAGAAAAATCATCTTGCTTGACCTGCTGCCCATGTTTTCTTTTTTGCAGCTTAAAATATGATTGGATGTCTGGCTTGCAAGTGGGCACTGCTGGCTCATATTTAACTTTTCATCAGCGGATACCCCCAGTCTCTGCTCTCAGTGTACTCACCACTCAGTCTGTATTGATATTGAATATTGCTCCAACCCGGGTGAAGGACTTGGCATTTAGCCTTGCTGAGCTTCTTGAAGGTTATATTGTCTTCTTCCTCAAGCCTGTGAAAGTCCCTCTGGATGTCCTGTCTTCAGTTATCAGCTGCACACTCAACTTGGTGTCGTGTATAAACTTGCTGAGGGTGCACTCAGTCCCTCTGGCTATGTGATTACTAAAGATTTTGAACAAAACTACTTCCAACAAGAACTTCCAAGGGACACCAATTGTGACTGATCTCCATTTGGAGATTGAGCTGTAGGCTGCCTTTCTTTGCATGTAACCATTACAATTGCAGAGATTGTAATGGTTGATATTACCTCCTGAACAAAGCTGAGAGAAATCCTGCTAAATCATAAAGCTGACCTCAGGAACAGTCTGTCACAATAAGGAGGACAGGCAATACTGATACTCTTTCAATGTAATTCTGATTACTGATCCATATCTCTCAACAGAGAGAAGAATAATACTCATCGACAGTACAAATTTATCAAGGAAAATGGAATTTTGATCATATAAATTATAAAAAATATAAAAGCCAATCTATTGAAATGTTTAAATTTAATGTCCAGTTTCTTCATTATTTTCTTTAAGGGATTGACTCCTCCTTTTGGCTTTTTTCTTTGTGGTTTTTAATCTTAATACAAGATACAGAAAGGAAAGGCTAAAATCTTAGCAGAAACCCTTAGAATTATTCCTATTTTGCCCTTAATTTTTTAAATATGACAATTAAATCCTTACATTTTATTTCTAGTTTTACTCAAAATTTTTGCAGTTAAAATGCTACATATAAAAACAAACATTTCTTCCTGGGGGGGGCCCCCCCCCAAAGTTTTTGACCAGGTTCCTCTTCATCTCTCTCCCTCAGAATATTTGACCCAAGTAGCACTTCAGGTTTTAAATTTGCAGGCTGTTAGTCACTGAAGTAGAAAAAATTGTTTTCAAACATATTTATACACGTGTCTCTTTACAGATATATATATATATGTATATATGCTGTTATCTATATCTACACATACACCAACATCTATCAGAGAAATATTATGTTAATGTTACTGAAATGTATGGTAATGTCAGCCTTAGATAAGCTATAAATTTAAATCTGGAAAGGGCCTTCAAAACTGTTAGCTTGTCAACTGTCTGATGTACTAAGTTATTGTAATTTATTGCTGACCTTGGTTAGCAGGTGTGAAATGCATCAGGGGAGATGTAGTGAATCATCATGATTCTGTTTTCAATTATTGTGTTTGCTGTCTGCAGCTGAAATATGAATGAAACATATTTTATAAAGCTTTTTTCAATGACAGCCAAAGAAAATGCATACAAGGCAAAACAATTCATGGTGTATCCTCTGTATTTTTAAAATTTCTGAAGTAATTCTGAAATAATTCTGAAAATTTCTGAAATAATTAATTTCAAAGTGTTTACACACATTCTACCCCCAGGTTGTATGTAATTTTCCTGTGGTTAAGGAAAAGAAAGTGGGAAGATTTCAGTGGTAAGAACACTCACTACCTGCCTCATATAACACTCATTTCTCCAAAATCTTGCCAAAGGCTCACATCAAATATAGGATACTGTTAGATGTAAACTTGATATTTGCTCCAAATTATGTAAGTTATTGCAGCTTCTTTGGTGTCTCCAAACATAGTAAGATATATCCTTACCAAAAAAAAGAACTAGAAGAATTCCCTACTACAAGGTATAAAGACAGCATTTTGGCCTTCCTATTAGATGATAAGTTTAGAAACAAATGGTTTCTGGTTCTGAGTCACAACTGACCAAAGTTTTGTCGGGTTATGCAGAATTCCATGATATCTCTTTACTAGTAATCCCATCCCTTAAATCTGATGAGACTTACTCAGCAGCACAGGTATGGAAAATGAAGCTAAACTCTTAATTTCAGCTATTTTCCACAGTTCAACTCCTGACAGTTTCACTCCTTTCAGGCTCAGAAGAATAGCAGCACAAAGCAGACGGCCACCTATCCCTTCTTTCAGTGCCTACACCTGCATACTACTAGTGCTGCACATAATGCTCAATTAAGGTAAGAGCACAGTCACAGAATGTTTTCAAGAGGTTGGAGAGTCTTACACGTGTAGATGATTCCCTGCAGCTGTTCAGATGTGCTAATATGCTAGTTTAAAATAAATAATGTAATTTGAAAATAGCTACTTGTTGAAGCTATTTCTTTTAAAGAAAGGTGTAAGAATTTGATGCTGCACTAGCTCACTTTGCACAGACAGCATATTTGGTAATTTTCTCTTAAATCAGGCTAATTTTGTCTTTGTAAATTTATGCACCAAACTTACTTATTGCAGGTATTTTTAGATTATACTCTTAAAATATCTGTTGCTGTTGCTCCAAAATATAAATGCTTTCTACATTTTTGCATTGATCTGTGTGCAGATGTAGAAGGGTTTGGATATCAAAACCACAAGCACAATGCACATATACATCTACATATGTATATATGCATAGTTATTTCATATGAGAAACATTAAAGATCATCTTTGAATAGCTAGTTAAAGACTTACAGGAATGATGGACTTAATCTGAAATTTTACATACTTAAAAGAAAAAATGAAGAGTCACATACACTGTGAGTGATTTGCCTTAAGCAGTTTTAAGTTGAGATACAAAGTACTGTGACGTAAACTGGGGAAAAATAAATACACAAAAAATATAAGCCGAAAGCTTGAGTACAATTAAAGCTAGCTTATGAAATGGTTATCTCAAAGTACTCAAAAAAATCAGATTATCCATGTAAAACCTGCATTTAGGACACAAATTTAATAAATTTAATGTAAGCTTATATTAATATATATATAAAATATATAATACATATACATATATTATAATTATATAATATATTATTAAAGTGTAATATATATAACACACTTTCGGAGAGTTAAACATATTGATTTTGGGAAGAAACAAAAGTTTAATTTGTAGAGTTATTGCTGAATTGCTAAAATCCTAATATTTCAACTTAGTTCAGTCAGATAAGCACCAATGCTTTAGCTGGTATTTCAAGGCAGAACTTCTAGCTTTTACAACTTAATACATATGTAATCAAAATTAATTTCATTCTATTCTTAACACCAAAACCACAAACTTCAAAAGGTTTAAAAAGAAGTAATCTGCTTCTGTAGCAGGAATATGGCATAGTAACCATATATCTGCTGTATGTAGGGACTTATTAACTAATTTGCTTCCTTTCTTATTTCCATTCTTTCTTTCCTACTGTTTTTTGGGGTTTTTTTTATCATTCTAAGTATAATTCTTTAAATTCAAACTCATAAAAAACTGTTGATGAGATTCAGCTTCAGAGGAACAATATTTGACTCATAATATTTCAAAAAACACATTTTGGGAAATTTTGCCATATTAAATCTTAATAATATAGAGGTCTGGCACAGTCATTATTGAGTTGTCATCATAGTCTACAGGATATAAATTTAAAAAAATGCCTCCTGTATAAAGAGAATTCTTTATTAAAACCACCTTTCTTTAAAATTATATTACATCAATATGTGATTTTTTTGTGAGCAGAAGACCTTTTTATGTCACCATGGTTGGTCAACTCCCTGCTTGTTTTGCATCAGTAGTAGAGCTATTAGAAAATGTGGAAAGCAGCTTGAACTGGTGACCTTTTAAAGATAAGCTTGTCAAATCACTGAGCTCAGCAAGATCTTCATTAAAGTGAAAGGAGTATCTGAGTCTTTTTGTTTTTTAAACTTGAGAATTGAAATAACCTAGGGTGATTTAGTTTACTTATATTTGATGCTTCCTTGTTTTATAGTCCAAGTCTGATTCTATATATTTTCCAAGCACATAACGTTAAGAAGCACTAACAAATTGTTGCTTCCATGTCTGGTTATAATCTGACTGACATTGTTTCAGCAAAAATTCTCTACAATATACAAAGTTCTGCTGCAGATTGTTAGAGGTATCAGTTTTATCAGCTCTCTGCTTAATTGCTGTAGGTATATAGAATATTCCTGCAAGCAAGTATAATTGAAATTAGTCAGTAGTAAACAATGCATATTTCAGATGATATTGTTAAAAATGTGAATATCAGCAGGTTAATGACTTGTAGGGACACCCAACATGTATAACAAGTTACCAGCTAATGCTTCCACTGATGCTTATCATGAATACAGAGTACACTAATAGTCCACATTTAACAGGCATCTGGATTCAAAATAGTCTCTATTTTATGTGCCAAGTCCCTCTAGGCTGTCAGTTGAGCACAGCTTGTTTTACAGTTTGCTTAGATTTCACATATTGCCTGGTAGATTCCTAAGAATCTACTCAAGAATTTTAAATGCATGAGAAAATGTATGAAGAGTTTTTTATCCTGTCTTTCTTCAGCTCAAGGAAGTCACCATCTGCTTCAGTCATGCAAGAGAAGAGTTCAGCTAATAGCAGCTGACATGTGAATTCCAGAGCTGTTGTGCCAACATTTCCAAAGCCATGGCTATGTCAGTAATTGGCCAGCTAGAAACAATCATGAGGTATGACTATTCTAATTAGCAATAACTTGATGGTTATTGTTTTTCCCCCTTTAAATAGCAGAAGATTCAGGGAACCACTCTCTTTCAGAACAAGTACATTAAAAAAATGCACTAAATTAAAAAAAAATTGTCCATCACTACTGCTCAAAATGCAATACAACATGATGATAGATTGTACACGTCCTAATATTGAAATGCAGAGATTTGTCTTTAAACACTTGATATCCTGAAGTAGTATGAGAAATTTCCTCAAGTTGTACATAGTTCATGGCTGCTTTACACTTCTTACTCTAACAGGCAAAGCGGAGTGATCTTTTGCAATTCTCAGGAACACACTTTTGCACAGGAATAAATGCTGTGCCTGTTTTCTTCACTGTGTCTATCTATGACCATTTGTGCTGTGAATTAAAGTGCAGAGAAGATCTTGTTGCTAAGCTGCCAGAAATTGCATCACAGTTAGATAAAAGACCTGGTTATAAAAAAAAGGCTAGTGGTGGGAGAAAAGTAAACATTTTCACAGGTGACTTGGCTTGAGATTTAGTTCATCAAAGACCTTTTTTTTTCTTTGAAAGAAACAGGAGGGGAAAAAAAGAGAGGGCTTTTAAAATATTATTTGGAAAAGATCAGAGAGAGCAAGCAGTAAAATTGTCTAGAAACATATGAAGTAATTATGTCAGAACGGGCATTAAATAAAAGCAGATAGGAATAAAAATAGCAATAATTGTAATCAACAATAGAAGACCTATTCAAAAAATGGAAATAATTTCCTGAATCGGGTCTCTAAGAACCCTTATAGCATATTTGAAGAGCAAATGAGGCTACCCTGGTTACTTGGGGTGATTTTTGTTCTGAGCTCACATTAAAACAGAATCTTTGTAAAGACTACCAATAAGAAAATTCTTATATTTTTAAATTATTTTTAAAATGGCAATTATAGTTAAAGCTTATAAAATAAACTATAACTTCAGTTAAAGACCTGTCTTTACTCCGAAGAACCCTTTTGATCACTCATATCTTTCTTTCAGTTTAATTGCCAGAATTAATATTTGGACAGGTGGGAAGCCACCTGAACATTGCTTTTTAATATAACTTTCTAGAGAAATAAATTTTCTGAGATAATGTTGGTCATCCTTCTTCCACTCCTTCCTTTTGCCAAAGCTGTTGAGTGAAGTGGTACTGAGCTAAACTTAATTATTTAAAAAAAGAGCTTCCACAATTTTTCTTTAAGCCATAAAAAAATCATTTATATTTTAATTTAATTTCATAAAAATGCACAGATTGCACTTCTGAGTTTTATAGATGGATAATTATTTTCATTCTGGTTTTTAATGAAGAATTTAACCTAGAAATATTGAGAATTATGAGTATTGAAATCCCAATTATATAGCTAGTTATTTAAAACACTGAGATACTAATCTTTATTTTATATATTAACAGTTACAAAGGGCTTTTTAGTTACTGTCCATTTCATCATAATATGTGTTTAAAGTTGATCAGATGAGTTCCTATTACTTTTTAATCATTATAGAGTATTAAGGACTCAGCAGAATACTCTCACAGATTTATTGCAGTGCTTCATTTGCAATAAAAAAACCCAGAAACATTATTAAAGATTTTTTTTTGTTTCATTCGCAATGCTGAAAACAAGAATAACTTATAAGCCTATGAACTTCCTGTTTCTTTAAACCATACTGTAGCTCCAGTGTGAGGTAAGAATGAGTCTTTTCTTGTTCTTTCCCACTATTTGATGTTAAAACTCATCCTGACTTACCAGTTTCAGTTTTTCTTTAGATATATGCAAATAGTTTAGGTGACACCTTATATTTTGTCCTTTTCTTGTATTCTTGTAACATAAATAAAAAATCTCTTGCAGATTTTACAAATGGTTTGCCTCTACTATTAGTTCTACTGTAAATGGTACAGAATTCAGAACTACTAATACCTTCTCCAAATCTCCAAACCTTTCCCAATTTAAAGTATTGTGAAGAGTAATACATTTTTAGGCACAAGAAATGGTATAATTGTCTAATTAAAAATATTTTGTGTTCTTGGTTCATATTTGCTTCTTAAGCATGGAAGTCTAGACTTGAGTTGGGGAAAAGGTGCAGCTTTATCAAAGATTTCCAAATACGAGCTATAATTCTTTTTTCTTTTTCCTTTTTTGATTTTTAATGGTTTCTTTAACATAATGAAATCACAGAGTGTGAACAGTGAAAAGTGGAAAAATAGTAAATAATTGATAATTATAAATTGAATAGACATATTAGGATTTTTATGGTTTTCCTAAAAGGCATTCTCAGTGGAAGTTCCTGGGAACCAGTTTTCACTTTGAACATGATGTTCCCTTGAAGAGAAATATTGTTTGCACCAGAAATATCTCTTGATCTACCTGTCAGGTTTTCAAACACAGCGAGGCTGAATCCTGGTTTATGCATATATAGATAAATCTGTTAACTTTGCAGATCCTTTTGGGGAACTAACAAAAATATAATATGAATGCAGTATAGCATAAGCCAAGGTAATCAGCACAAGCAGATATTCTGTCTCTCTGCCAAAATTTTTGAATGCAAAGATATTACCGTCAGAGATACTACCATTAAATTTATTAATAATTTCAAGTAATAAGGTTCAAGAATTTATATTTAGATTGAATTTACAGAATAAATTTACAGAAGTATCTCTTTGCCTTGTATTCCTTTTATTTTGAGTGCTTTTAGTATTAAGACCTTGGAAAGAGTTTCACAAAATTTTTCAAGGAGGTACATGGAATGTTAATGAATGAAACAATCCCCTGGTTTTTGTGGCCAGTCTTGACAAATTTCAGTGGCCAGTGTGGTAGGAATTAATGTTATGTTGCTGTGGTTTATGGGCTAGTAAATACAGAGGAAGATGAAGGCGTGTATAGTTTTTCAACTTTCAGGTCCACTTCAGACACATAGCAGAAGAGAACGTTCTGTATAATTGTAAAGCTAAAAATATGTAGATGAAAAAAACAAAACAAAACAAAAACCCCAAAACATGAAAGACAAAAACCAAAACCAAACCAAAGCAAAAAGTAGAGCGTTATACCCTTAGAATTGATTCCAGTAGACAGGAACTCAATCTCACTAACAAAAAAATTTAGGGTATGTAAAACAAACTTTGGGGTCTGATCAGTTTTTTGTTTTTTTTTCTTTTATGAGCAGAAGTGGAAACTTAGTCATTATTTTGAAAATTTAATTTAAAATACCCTAAAACTCAGCACTGCACATAAATTCACCTATGAATGTCTTTTCAGATGTACCACTTCAAAAGACTTGCTCAACTATTAAAGAAGATTTTTGGTCTCAGTCTTTACATCAAGTTATCTAATTTGTCTCAGTTATACATAATCACCTACACAGCATGTAAAATCCTCTTTTAAATAGCCCAAACTGGCAGCAGTCTGGATGATTTCAGTAATTTTAAAGATCTTTCAGTGAAGTTTACAGTTCATCTGTGTTTTTATAATTGTACTTTGTTAAATCTGAATAGCTTTCCTGATCTCTTTTCCATACAAATTTTTAATTATCACAACTCTTGGGCTTTTATCCTTGGCATTTACTTACTGCTCAGAAAAAAAACTTTACTATCCTTCTCCCAGTACTGCATTGGAAGGCTTGAGCATTTTTTCATCAGGATTGAGAGTAGAATCCAGGAAAATGGGAAAGGATGACCATTGTTTCATATTATGGAGCTTTAGAGACTATAAATGCTCTCCAGTTCTCTTTTGCCTAGCTACTGGACTCAATCCCCTGTCAGCAGAACTCTTGTGAAAAACAGCCTATCTTTAGTTGACTCCCTTCTCTTAGCTGCCAAGCTGTAGCTGCAGAAAAAAATCTACAAACATTAGTATTTTTTGAAGGTGTATTAACATTTGAAAAAACATCTGAATTAGAATCCTCAGGATCAGCCACAGGTGACTATGGTGTGAACAGCCAAATCTCAATTTCAGTGGTAACCCATATATCCACCCAAAAATTGTAACAGCATCCTTAAGATACTGAGCTGCAACAGAGATTTCCAAATGGAAATGTCCCACAAAGAAAAAGATTTTCTGCTTCTCTCTCTATTTATGTTTATGTGGATTTTCTACATCAGGTCCTCCAAGAAATGGTTGCAAAATTTCAGCTCAAGAGCATCACTCCTTATATCATTGCTAATATGTTGAGATGGGTTATTGCCCCTTATCCCCTGAAAAAAAAAAAAAAAAAAAAAAAAAAAAAAAAAATGCTTTAGTGATCTGACAACAAAAGGCTGCCTAGCACAAGCAGCTTCAGTTCTGCCAGTTAAAAAGCATTCAGACTTCCACCAAGCCCTTTCTTTTTTTATGGCTTTCTGAGTTCTGACTACGAGGTAAAACAGGATTCTTTCAAAGTCCTGGGCATTTTGCCACCACTTTGGGCCATGGGGCCAATAAAAATCATTAGCAATACATAAATTTTATCCAGTGGGCTTTCCTGAACATGTGCAAATGTTCATAAGGTTAGAGAACAGAAATCCATATGTTGTACCTTACATGCTTGGAATGCATTGTGTTTAACTAGTTTAGAATAAGTTCATGTGAATACCCTGATATTTTTATATCAAATTAGGACACATGTGGTTCAAGTACTACAATAAGAGTCTTGATTAAATAAACAGATTGCTATTACATTCCAAGAGATAAAATCAATCACTGCAAAAAGCACTCCTTTTTCATCTTTACTGTATTATATAAACACTAAGTTACAATATTTGTGAAATATCCACATTTTCTTAGGTGGAAGTTTGCCCTTTTCAAATAGAGAATTTCCATCTAACATTTCCTGTGGTAAAGAAACACTTGAGTTATTGGGGGGGGGGGGGGGCGGGCGGCAGGCATGGGGAAATCTACTATACAGTAAAACATTTTCATGGGATATCATGGAATATTTTGGACCAATTTGAACACATCTGTAAGTAACTTTCTTTGTATGGCTACCCGATTTATTCAGTAAGAAGCACATACTATTGTTTAACTATAAGTTTGATGCACCCAGAAAAAAAATACCCTATTTCTTCCTTGTTCTTGAGCTATTTTGAATAAGAAAGACAGTTAATATTTTGGGAGTTTGGTTTGTTTTGGATTTTTTTTCAAATGTGCTTTTTTTCCCCCTAGTCTAGTGTCAGGTAATAGCATAATTTTAATGTGAAAGCAAAAACACCAGAAGAAACCTGAAAACTTTTAATAATATCAATACCTTAGCAGCACCCAAACATTTAACATGCAAATATATTTGGTCTGATAAATATGACACTTAACAGAATCCTGTTAAGTGCACATGTTGCTCTGTAATGATATTATTTTACAGCAAATTGTGCCATACCAGAGAGAGCATTTTAAAATCCTACAACACATTTTGGGAGTACACTCGAAAACAATATCATAGGGCTTGTTTTGGAGTTAAGTAGAACTGAAGCTGAGGTGTTCTATAATTGCATTTTATTGTGGCTCTAGCTCTACACCTATACACTCACACCAGAATTATTCCTTCTTAAGGCTATTAGATTTTGAAAAGTGAGGATATTATTGTACATGGAAGCATTGAGGCAGCGCTCTTCTGAAACAAAAATCAAGACCACTAAAATTATTTTGTCTAAGAGTTTTAATTACTAGGATGATTGCAAAATGATTATCAGTGTAAACATGTTTTAGAATCAAAATAAGATAAAGCCCCAAAAAACTAAAAGAAGCCTGAAAATAAATCAATTCCCCTCAAAGACTTATCAGAAGCAATAGCTAAAACCCTTGTTGCTGAGGTGTCAAAACCTCAGCAAGAGTATGAAAAGATTAAAAAAAAAATGCTACTTTAAGACCTTTAATTTGGCCTGAGGAGATTCTTAATTTTTTATTTGTTGTGATCTCAAGCTTTTGATGTCGCAAAAACTTTGGATCCTTAGACTGATTCCAAGTGACTGAGGAGGAAATGCATTTATGTTCCTCTCATGTTAAGTCATCATGATCTAAATTTTCTGAGCTGTGCACTGGTTGTGAGAACAAAGTGTCCTTATAAAATGTGAGCATTTTTCTTGCATGGTGTTACAATGTTTAATCTGGGTAGGTTGTCAAAATAATTTGTCTAAATATCCTGTTTCTTTTAGTTGTTACTAACACCTTTCTTAATTTATTGAGTAATTTTTCAGCTGTGTAAGAGTGATTTAATAAATAGAACATATAGTTTAGTTTTACTAACATGTACAGTATGCTAGACACATAAAAATAAGAAAAAGCAAATGTGAAATAACTGGGCTATTGAATGGATCATGTTAGAAATACAGCTCTGAAAAAATATCACACTAATTTTTATTGATTTTTTTAAAAAGAAATATTTAATCTGATTTTTTAAGATAATTCTCTATCTCAAATGAGTATAAATATTGCCAACTAACCATGCAAGCATAAGAAGAATGGAACAAAGTTATAAACAAATTTGAATTACCATAACTGGGGAAAATGACACTAACTGCAATGGGAAATTTAAAATTTTAATGTAATAATGTATATATATCTTGTTAAGCTTGGAAATTTTAGGACTTTTTCTTTATTTGATATGATTTTTTACTAAAATAAAATTCAACCTGATATGTTCAAAAGCTTTTCATTTCAAATTTTTACCTGATTTTTCAGTTCATGCCCTTTGTTTAGGATTAAGATAATAGCCATTCAAGGTGAATTCAAATCAAATTACATGACCTGAGTTGAGTTTCAAAGAAACAATTCAAAAAATCATCAATCCATTTGAAATAGCAATAGGATTATCAAGCAAACAATATACATACATACATCTACATCTATCTATCTGTCTATCTATCATACCATTTTAAATAATGTTTTAAAAATATTTCTACCACTTCATGATATGGGAGTTTCCAAAAGAAAGATAATTTTTTATTAGATGTCTCTATCATCACAGAGATTCTCTATCATTCATGCATAGAATTACATACAGAACAGTTTTCAAGAGAAACAAGACAGAAGGTGCATGTTTAGCAACATACACACAGCTATAGTATTTTTTAATTCTTTCTCCTCTTTCTCCCACTTTCCTCCATCAACTAATTAAATATCCCAGAGTTTCACGCTGACTGATGATGTGTTTGGACTAACCATTACATGCCTTGCAGCAGCTCTTGCTCACACTGCAGCCTGACTCATTTATGAGGTCACTTATGTAAGTCTCCAGTAAAAAAAGTATGTGTAGTGAGTTAAAGTGTACTGTCAAGCACAAAAATGGAGTAGAAAGGACGTTCTGAATTGTCACTTACCATCTCTTACATGTAAATGTCCTTTTATTACATTAGCAGAGTAATTCAATTGCTGTGGATGTTGGTACCTGCAACCACATAAGCTGTAGATCAATGCAAATTTTCACTTCTCCACATTTTGAAAACAGAGTGGCTGAGATGCACGAGCACATTTTGCAAATTAAAGCACAAGCAGATGAGTGTTGCAAATAGAGGGTAATGCTAAGACCTGAAATCACCTGATAAAAGGAAGTCAGCTGTAGGCTGGCTCTTGGCACCAGACATGCACCAGCTCAGGGCTCCTGTCAGAAAGGTCCCTCACAGGATTCTCTGCTGTGTGTCTGTCACGTGCATCACTGAAATAATTTCATTACATTTCACTGCACTAAGTAAAAGGAGAGTATCCATAGTTACTGATCATTCACAATTCCTCAACATACATATTTTTCTTAAAATAAAATGCACCTGGTTTACCTGGCTTGTGGAATTTTTTTTTTAAACTTCAGCTTTCACTGGATAGTATTGAGATGCCACAAATAAATATAGACTTGGATATATTGCCTTTACCTAACCAAATATTTAACAGTAACTAATTAACTTTCAGCTATTCATGTGAAAGTTAGCTCAATATCTTGTTCTTGCCTTATTGTTTTTCTTTTGTGATGAATTCTCTACAAAAGAAAAACACAAATTGCTAAGAATTATTTTTTTAACTTTTTTTTTGTTAATTTCAGTTCACTAGTTTAAAAGTGAGAGGTCTGGATTTGTTTTATTTAAACTATAACGAAATTTAAAAAAAGACAAGGTCTTGTATTCAGGTACAATTATGGTTATGCATTTTTCAAGGACTATAATTCATTTTAAAAGTATTAGAATTAATTTTTTAATCTAAACTGACATAAAAATAATCATTATATTGCAATTTATTTCAGTGGTCTTTATATGTTTTGTACTCCTTTTATTTCTGCAAAGAAGACTTTGGTTTTTTCTTGGCTTTTTTTATACTTCTCACAATTCAGATCAGAAGAAGTGTATGAAAAATCAGGATAGAATTTCTGATGAATGGTTGGTCTAGGACAGCTATAACAATTAAGTTCTTTGCCACCAGCACTGCACAGTCTCTGCTATTCATATTTCTATGCATACCTGGCATAGAAACAATTTACTTCCTAACGTTTTTTCATTTACAAAAGGAAACATTGCTCAATCCCAATCTACTTGGCATTGTCATTGTTGAATGCTGCTTTTTTTTTCTCTACAGAATTGCTATTTTCACTAGACTTATAAACTTTCTGTCAATGGAGCCTTCTAATTGACGTGTTTTGTAAAATCTGGAATATCATTTGAGCTTGAATTTCCTTTAACTAAAACCAAACGGAGTCTTAGGTACCTGCTTGGAAGAAACATTTGGAAAAAATTAATTCGAAGAAGCACTGGTGATTATAAACATCTGTCCTTCAGCACTGTTTTAAGCCCACATACCATCTTGAAATCCCTCTGACTAATTCATTTTAAGTGATTAATACAACAGCATTTAAGAAAAATATCTATGGGATTTACTGTATGGAACATTTATTGCAAAGAGAGTAAAAGACCTGCTACTGTATGAAGGATAACTTTGTCTTTTGCCTTCCTTCACAGTTGATAAGATTTTTTTTGTGTGTAATTTTATGAGAACAACTTACTGACGAAGCTGTGTTTAAAGTTTATTCATAAATGTCTTGTGAACACCACTGAACATAAAAAAAGGCACCTCTATGCGCTTTACCTTTTTTCTTTTTCTTTTTAGTGCTGGAACACAGAGCTGCAGCATTGTTCTGTATAAATAACATAAATTACATAGCCATGATCTTTTGGGAAAATAAACCATTTCTCATCTGCTGAATAAAATACCTTTTTCACTTTCAAAGCTATGCAGAGCTGTTGTATTTTATGCATTAGAGAATGTTTATACAAGTATGCTTTAAAAAAAAATATCTGGATGAACAGACTTTATCGAATGTCAAAAAGCATCAGTTGATAAATGGTTTTGTATGTGTTCTGAGTTAACATTAATCAAAAAAGGGAAGTATTCCTTCTTAATCCAAACTCCAAGGATAACCATATATTTAAGCAGAATATAAATTAAGTAGAATACCTTTGTAAGGCAGGTATTCCAAGATTTTATTGCGGAAATAAGACTGGAACAAGTAGGATTATAACTACAAAAAATGACAAATATTTAACTTATTCTTAAAAGCTAGCATATTGTTTAAATTTCAGCTATCCTATTTATTGGATTAATGTTAATTTTATGTTGTAAATGGAGCCCTTTCTCTCTGCCAAAGTGAAACAACTGTGTAATACATTACGAATTATTGTTCATAAATAATAATAGCAATGTCTTGCTCTTGCAGTTATGTGCAGCTCTGCTATGCACCTCTTAAAGGTGGTATTTGTTAAGCAATAGAAGGATTATTTAGTCATAAAACAGAGCAAAGTGGAAAACATCAAAATAACTCTAAAGAATAAGGCAACTTTAATGACTGCATGATGCATACTTCTGTGTTAATGAGTTCATAAATTCTTTAAATATAAAATTTTGAGATGTGTTAAAGTCATGGAAAATGAGGCTGAAAAACTTCTCAAACACTTCAGGAATTTATCTGTGGAAATTCCCTCCTGAAGAGAGGGGTTACTATATCTAAACATTTCCTGACAGATGTTTATCTAACCTCTTCTTAAAAGCATCTAAAGATAGAGATTTCACATCCTGCTAGAGCAATCAGTTACCTTGCTTAAATAGCCTAAAGGCTGGAAAGTTTTTCTGGGTGTCTAAGTTAGATCTCCTTCAATGCAATTTAACCTATTTTTTCCTCTTCCCTTGGAGACTGTTCATTTATTATTTTCTGCCATAATCTTCCATAGATTTGAAGGCTGTTATTTTGACTCCCTTTAGTTTTCAGTTCTATAGATGAAAATAGCTGAATTCCTCACTTTCCTCACAAACAGTAGTTTTCTAGATTGGCCTGGGTAACTTCCAGACCCTACCATACTGGTTCAAATACTTTTTTTTAATGTGAGGTCCAAAACTAGGAAAAACCTCAGTTGAGATCTCAGTCATGCTGGACAGACAGAAAGGATTTGCTTCAAGGTCTAATTTTTGTAAGTCTTCACACTCTCTTTTATGTTCTTTGAGGAGCAGGACAGGTCCAACTCCTGTATTGGGAGTGGCAATCAGCCACCTAGGACCCATGCAACCAGGAGATGCAACTTCAGGAAAAGATCCATCAGAAGATGCTTTAAAAGTTAGATGCCTTGCTATTTGGACTACCTCTGAAGTCTGAGGGGCAAACAGCCATTCCAAAGGCAGCACTTCAATAAATGAGGTCAGCAACAGCCTGTGAGAGTGGGCTGAAATATTTCCTGTTCAAGTCTGAAGAAAGTCTGCTTTTGGTCTGAAAACTTAATCCTGGCTCATTATATTCCCACTTGACCCTGAAAATTCTCTCACCTTTAGGAGAGAAAGAGATCTCCTTTAGGATGCTGTGTGTGATCAGCACAAAGAGGGTGTAAGGATGGGAGTGACCCCAATACATCTGATCAGCCAGGTGTCAGGACTCATCTCTGCCTTTTGTTACTCCAAGTTCCTCTGCCAGTGGATTCAGCACAGTTCCTTCATATGCACACTTAGTAGCTACACCCCCAAATTTCATCTCAATACTGAGTGTAAAATATATACTGGCATTGTCAGTCGTTTATCTGCTTCACAGATAGTTAATCTGGTTTCTATATACAAAACACTTTTTCATTCTAAAATAGAGACTATTCAATCCCTTTGAGAAGTGCAAGTGCCCTGTTTGCCTTTACTAAAATAATAAAATCCAAACTCTCTTTATAAAATAAGAATAAATCAATTTTCTACTTCACAGAAACACAGAGACTTTGTGAATCAAATCCCTTCCCGGTGTACTCCAACCTGGTATATCCCTTAATATATTATCCTTAATAATATATTATTATATATAAGCAAAGCTTTTAATTTTTCTTTTTTTTTTATTGCCTGATTTGAGATTCTTTGAGATGGTGCTGACTTTATTATATTTTACTCCATATGTCTAATGCAGAATCCTAACCAAGTTCTGTGGTTCTTTCTCCTCACAGGACCTCATCTGATCTTTAATCTCCCTCAGAAGTAGCTGTTGTTGCCTCAAAACAAACAGATCTGACATTTTGCAAACACGTTGTCCTAATCCACTAGTTCCCTAACTAATATCAGTTGTTAGGCAGAGTTGATTAGCAGCTCTGTGTGGAGCCTCTGCCTGTTTGCAGAGCTGTTGGCTCCTGCTGCACAAGTGTAGAGCAGAAATGGACTTAAAGTAAACAGTCTTGCCATGCTGAAGATAGGGAAACACGTCTAGATCAATTTAACTTGCAAGCAATTTTTTAAAGGATTTTGCAATGTCAAACTGTTTCTTTTCAGTGACAAATTACAACAAAAAGCAGGGGGAGAAATCAGCTCTAAACTTAGTCTTAATCTAGTGGCACAGAAAAGAAACCTTAGAAAGGTTTTACAATTCTGATATACCTGGAAAATGCTTAAATCGTATAATGATGTTATAACAGAGAAATGAGCTCAACCTAATGATATTAAGTTCATGATTAAAAACCTATCAAATACGTATAGATCCTTCTTCATTAGGTTAAGTTATAGCATACATTTTTAGACCAATTGAAAAGAAAATTGATATATGTTTTGTGATTTATTTCTACCAGTTCGACCCCCTTCTTTTCATTCAATTCAGAAATGCTAGCTCACATATGTTTATATTCACAGGTGTGTGTGCATGTGCGTGCTCATGTGTATACCTGCTGTTTTTTGATAACAGAATAATTTAGGGCATATTATGTAAATTAAAAATTACATCTGACACCCAGGCTCAAGAAAAACAACATCAGTCTGGGAACTAGGAAATATAAATGATTTACAATTCCAGCATCACACTGTGATCGGTTTCTTCATTTTATAGTAATTTGCAGCATTTAATGTAGTAAATAAGTTCTCTTTGGTGATTTATTACACCATGAAGTGCAGTAAAAATAAATGCAGACAATATTTGATTTATTTAAAACTTTGAATTCAGAGATACATGTAGAATGGGAAGTCAAGCATGAAAATAGTTCTTTGGGTTTGGGAAAAAAATTGTTTTCAGAAATAATATTTTGCACACACTTCATTGGCTGACAGTAGTACTGCACAGCATATGCCATCATTAAGTTTTCTTTATGGCATTTCTTCTTTGAAAGTTGCACAAACTGAATCCAATGAATTATAGCAAATTTAATAACACATTGCTCTTGTAGTAGTTTCTGAGACAGGAAACCTTCCTGCTGCTGAATTCTTTTTGTGTTTCCTGGCATTTTTCAGTTTTTCTGGAAAAGTTCACTACATCAGTTGCAACACAGAAGTATCAAAGTTGCAGCATATCAAGTGGATAAATAGCAAACCATCATAAAAGGCTATGTAGTGCATAGTAACTGTCTATTGCATAGTAACTGTCTAGAAAGCAATAATCACATACAATCTCTAGGTGAAAAGTGATGTTAAGCCATGCAATATCATTTGTGGTACCACTTTGATCTCATTCTAAAGGAACTTTAATGATTAAGCTTTACCACAGGATATTTTATTGCATCTTTCTGTTTCTGTTAACAATATGATATTTTCAAAAAATTTTAATACATATTTACACCTGCAAAATGTACCTACCTTTAAATACCTAAAGGTATAGACCACACACATCTGTGGTCATATATTTCAAATATGGTCAAATATTTCTTTCAATTGCACTCTGAATTTAAAATACATCTAATAATAATACAAACCCTGCTTTTTTTATTCTCTAGAAGCAACAGTTCAATGTCAAAATTTGCAGCAGGATATTTGATAACTTCCATCAAAGTGCTTGCATATGACCCAGCTGTTTTGGGTTTGCATGGTCAGGTTTTGGTAGCTGGGGCTACAGGTGTGGTTTCTGTTAAAAGCTGTCCAAATTTTCCTCCATGTCTGGCAGAGCCAATGCCTGACATCTCCCGATGTTCCCACTGCTGGCCAAGGCTGAGCCAATCAGGAATGATGGTAATGTCCCTGTCATAACATCTGTAAGAAGGGAAGAATGTTACTGATAAAATGTAATTGCTCTCAGAAAAGCAAAGGGTGAGAATACGTGAAAGAAACAGCTCTGCAGACACAAAGATCAGTGGAGAAGGACAGAGAGAAGGTGCTCCAGGTGCCAGTGCTGAACCCGTGGTTCAGACTGCAGTCGAGCATCTGTGCACCTGCAGTCCATGGAAGTCAATGGGAGTGCAGAGATCCACCTTCAGCCTGTAGAGAAACCCACACTGTAGCAGGTGCCATGCTGGAGAAGGATCCTGTCTGGGACCTGCAGACCTGTGGAGAGAGGAGCCCACGCTAAAGCAGGTTTCCTTGTGACCCTGTGAGGTACCCACACTGTAGCAGACTGTGCCCGAAAGACAGCACCCTGTGGAAAGGGACCCACATTGGAGCAGTTTGTGAAGAACTGTTGCTCATGGGATGGACCAATACTGGAGAAGACCATAGAGAACTGTCTCCCATGGGAGGGCCCCCACACTGGAGCAGGGTAAGGGCTCCTGTCCCTGAGCAGTGGCAGGAACAACGTGTGATGAACTGACCATAACCCCCATGCCCAACTCCCTGCACCATTGAAGGGTAGGAGGTAGAGCTGGGCAGGAGGGAGGCATGGGAGGAAGGTATTTCTGAGGTTTGTTTTCCTCTCATTATCCTGCTCTGATTTTGTTAGTAACAGATTCAATTAACATCCCCAAGCTGAGCCTGTTTTGCCTGTGGTGGTATTCAGTGAGTGATCTCTCTCTGTCCCTATGTCAGCTTATGAACCCTTCCTTATATTCTCTCTCCCTTGTCCAGTTGAGAAGGGGTGTGATAGAGTGGCCTTGGGGGACATCTATAATCAAGTCAGGGTAAGCCCACTACACCAGAAAATAAAGGAGTTTACATCTTCACCAGTGAAAAACACCTCACTTGGTGAAATTATTTGGAAAATCTGAGCAGATAGGTACTGCTCAACATAAGTGAGGTCCTCAGAAGTAAGGCTAAAATAATTAGAAATACTTGCTACATTCTTATTTGCATGCATCACTTCTTATGTCTAGAATGTTGTACAACAACAATATTTCTAATTTATTTTTTTCAATTCCTCTACCAATTTTATTTTGAAAAAATATTTCAGATATGAGTTGTGGCGGTTTTTTTTCCTATTAGTAGTTTTATCTCACTTGTTCACTGTGACACTTTTTTGTGTTTAAAAAATTACACTATTAAACTCTTTATACTGTAGGGACGTCTCAGAACCATGGTACAGGTAAGTGTGAACTGAAAACTCTTCATTATCCTTTGCAGCAAATCTGTAGAGTTTAGAAAATTAATTTTCAGTGAAAGATATCTATTGCATCTGGAAAAGTTGCTTGATCTACTTACTAACTAAACTGATGGGTAGAGTTCTCTCTAGCATGCTTCAGATAGGGCCAGCTTGAGAATTCTCAGCCATGTGCCAAATTATTTTTGTCAGACTCTGAGCCTGTCTTAGAGGGAAAAATTTGGGGAAAAAAAGATGGACATATGATGGCTTGCTTATTCTGTTGGCTTCAGGGAAGAACATAGCTGGTTGCCTTCTATGGCCCAAGACAATCATCTTCCCTTAACACTACAAATACCAGGAAGAAAACCCAATGCCTTAGTCACCGAAGTGAAGACAATTTTGCACGCAGCATGTTTAGCCTACTATATTTTCAATATCTGCACTGTTTTTATTAGGAATATAACTCCTGGATTTCTAGGTTTTGAATTCAGTTGTCTAGGTTCATTTCATTTTTTCTACATGCTGTAGATGGGCCTCAAAATTAGAGGATTTGGTATAATTTGCTTTTACTTTAAATATATTCATAAAACTGAACTCCATGACGATTCACTTTAGCAATATTATCAGGTCTATTGGCTACTATAAAGTGAAGTAGGAATGAACAAATTCAAATTGATCTCTTACTAATTAACATCTTTCTATAAAATCACAGCAAGATGTAAGGCCATGAGTACAGAAAATTGGTCTGGGAAAATACAGACAGTGTTAAAAAGGCAACATTCTAATAGATACTAAAACTAATTAGGTTGGGATCTTCAAGGCAATTTACTTACCTTCCTGTCCATTTATGAAAAGCTATCTGGCATAGATTCTGTCAGTTGTGGAAACCCTCATTTGAATAACTGGCCATAAAAAAAGTCAGTGTCTGAAAGTAAATGATATAAAAATCACAGAGTCATAGAATGTTAAAGTTTTTAAGATTAGACCTTGGTGGTTAAGATTAGGCCTTGAAAATCATCCACTCCTAACCACCCCCCCACACTGGACCAGGTTGCTCAAGGCCTTGAACACTGCACTTTAACACAACCTCCCTGGGCAACCTGTTCCAGTATCTCATCACCCTGTAGATACCTTCAAGACACTTCTGGATTTAACACAGACTTTGTGAAGGGCAAAATTCCCTTATTAGCTGTTTTCTATTCATACAACATAGGTCTTTCTATTAGCACCTAGAAAACTTAATGCTACCAGATTAGAAGATAAGTCTATTATTTGGCTTTCTCAATACCATCTGTTAAATATCTTCAGTTTTCTCTTATAACACTAGTAGAATTTCTATTGACATAGTGACTACATTTGACCACCCAGAATTTTATATTTTCAGAATGCTTTTCCATCACTAAAACCAAATTTAAAATATCCCACTGTTAATTGTAACTATGCCTTCATTAGAGTTTAAACAAACTCTTCCTTAAATATAAACACCAAGACAGGAAGCAACTAAAAAGCTTATCTCATAAATATCCAGAAATATTACATATTAGTTTAAACTTACAATATCTAATATAGCAGTTTGACTTTTGAGCCACGTGTGTTTAGAAGGGGAAGATGTATATACTGTCAAATGAAAGTTAAAAGACACTAATACAAACTTTGTTCATTAGCTCTGGAGAGTTTTCCTTTTCACTGTCTGGTTGGCCACTGCCTCTGACTTCTCCCATCAGACTCTCCAAAGACAATTGAGCAATTACCCTTTGTCTGTGAGGTTAATTACCAACAATACCCAGCTGACCATTAAAGGCCTACATAATCAGTATTTGGGTAGGCAGGAGACAGAAAATGTAAAAGTAAAACTAGAAAATGCTGGAAAAGGCAAATATCCGCATTTTAGGTGTATTATGTACATTCATCTAACCATAGAACATGTAGAATCCCATTAGTTGTTAATTCAGACACAGTCAACCTTTATTTGTCTGTAATGTTCTGAGGGTGTTCCTAATAATTTCTTTTTGATGCTGTCCCTGGAGGAGGCAGAAAAAGACACTCATATTGATTGATATAGCTTTTCATTGAAAAGAAATTAACCCTCTCCAAACTGTGACATCAAAGACTTCTTGAAACTGAAAGTGAAATTTTCAACATCAAGCACTTGCAAAGGAAGAAAGAAAAAAAAAGAACTAGAGTGAAATAAGTGACAGTAATTTTTATTATTTTAAAGAATTTATCCATGACACAAATGTTGAAATTTGAATCCTGTGTGAATAAGCACTGAACTAAAAAGCTTGCTGTTGTGCCTTGTATAAAAAATTACATACCCACAATAGAAGGGCTTTGAACCAGGTGGTGCGCAATCTCTTACCCAGGGCTGCAACTTAGTGATCACTTAGATCAAAGCACACATACCAAGTTAGTTGCACCTCAAATCAGTTTACCAATCAGCCCACCCTACAACCAGGTAAATCTCCCAAAAACATGGAAGGGGTTAGGAGCTGAACAGTCAGCTGAGTCAGGAGGAAAGCTTAAGCTTTGAGCACCAGCACAGTCTCCCTGACCACACGAGGAAGAGTTCAGTGAACAAAATTGATTGACAAAGATATCTAAGAAGGTGCTTAAGAGCATTTCAGAAACTAAGTTGCTCAGATATATCTTGAGCCCATATCAGAGTACAAGTAAGACAGGGACATTTTCTGCCACCTTCTTTCTGCAACCCATATCTTGCTTTCCCAGTAAATGAAATTCCAGATGTGCTGGAAAAAAGGTAAAACTAGGTGGATTCAGAAGAGAGGTGCAAGGCCTTTCTGTCCAATGTCCAATCCATATGCTTGTAAAACTGGGATGCAGGGTACACTGTGGACTAGTTTTGCATGTCAGTATAAATGAAGCTGAAATCTATTACAGAACATGTTGTATTCTAGCATAAAGAACATTCCAGGAGAGTTGGACAACTTCATAAGAGATTACATTCTTTGGTTTGTTATTCTTGAGGGGAATTATATCCACTACATTCCTGAAAAGAGAGTGTCTTATGGTGTCTCATTTTGTTTGGATTAATCCTTACCATTTACCAATTCCACAAACTGACAAAAATTCAAAGTTAATATAACATTTTTGTGAATTGGTATTAGAAATTGTTCACTCCTAATAGTTGTTTGAATTAATCCTTTGCTTACAGAAATATATATGTAATCTAAAAATAATTTTAGCCATTGGCTTTAACATCTGTTTATATTCCCAAATAATGTATATGCCTAATTTGTTCCTCAGTTCTGTGTATAAATTCACTTCTAGCTCCCCTTTGGTGTGAACCAACCAGCTCCTGCAAAGCAAAGTCTCCAGGTGATTCTCCAGATTATTCTTCCCATGGAGTTTTACTGGAAGGTTTAAGAAAAAAAAATTGCATATTTGCTATCCTGTGACTTTTTCAATATTTCGCCAGAAGAACCTGCATTCCTTAATGCTTAAATAAGATCTTCATTCTGATGTTTATGCAACCATCTGTTCTCACAGACTTTGTCTATTATCAGACAATTTGAACAGAAAAAAATCGCATCTATAGATTGTGAGGGTCATTGAAACATAACAAGTGTTGAAAAAATCTCAGTCCTCCATGTTATCTGTTGTAGAAAAAAATTGATTTCCTCTGAAGAAGTGAACTGTTCCGGACCATTTAGCATTTGTGCCTGCATGCAGTCCCTGCTCCTGCTGGCCACACTATTCCTGACCCAGGCCAGGATGCCCTCGGCCTTCTCGGCCACCAGGGCTCACTGCTGGCTCATGTTCAGCTGGCTGTGGACCAGCACCCCTGGGTCCCTTTCTGCCTGGGCACTGTCCAGCCACACTGTCCCCAGACTATAACATTGCAGGGGGTTATTGTGGCCAAAATACAGGACTCGGCACTTGGACTTATTAAACTTCATCCTGTTGAACTCTGCTCATGACTCTTCCAGGTCTCTCTGCAGAGCCCTCCTGCCTTCCAACAGAGCTACAGACACTCCCAGCTTAGTGTCATCTGCAAATTCACGGATGAAAGACTCAATCCCCTCATCCACATGATCAATGAAAATATTGAACAGAACTGGCCCCAGCACAGACCCCTGGGATGTACCACTGGTGACTGGCCCCACTTGGATGCAGCACCGTTGACCACCACTCTCTGGGCCCAGCCATCCAGCCAGTTCTTAATAAGAATAAGTGGCTTTATGTACTCTCATGGGAAGATATATATCATTATGGTAGGATAAGAGACTTTTTCGTTATTATGATTTTTGCCTGAAGAACTTGTCATGCAATTAAGTGAGATAAATAGCATGTAACAAATTCTGTGAGTAATGCAGAAAAAAGATTTTTTGTTTTTTTTTTATAAAGTTGTGTGATGCCACTTATTCTGAGTTTTTTAGAATTTTAATACAACTTGTGTGTAATTAAAGTTACTGAGAAAATCCAATTTGTTTTAAAATTAGGCTTTAAATAAAATTACAATTAGCTTACCATGGGCTTTCAGAACTGTCTTTTCAGAATCCCTTAACTGACAAGATGGTTAATGCACCTGTATCTTATTTTTCTCCTTTCTCTTTTCATTATGTACCTTTCAGTTTCCCTTCCAAAACTCAGGACAACATTTTTTCTTGATGCAGGACCAAGTATGGTCTAGTTTACAAAGGCAAATCAGAAGTCAGGGAACAAGAAGGAAATTATGTCTGTGAATATACCCACAGGAAAAAAAACCCTGTTGTTTGTTAGGCTCTGCCATGATTGGATTTTGCACAGACAGAGGCAGAAAGAGATGTGGAGAGAAGAAGTGCTAAAAAAAACCAAGGCCAAAATCAAGCAATTGTGGCAGACTGTGGCTGTATACTGCTCTTCAGATCTGAACAGTGTCGGCTGATACAGGCTGGAGATAATCAATGTGTCCATTTTGTTGACATTTCTGGGAAATGAGGGGAGTGAAATTCTTCTAAGCCCCTTTATTTTTTTTTTTTTTTAGCAGCAGCAGCAGCAGCACAGATGACAGCTAGAAATAAACAGTGTTTTCATGGCCGAAATGTCTGCCAGTCATGATCATATGCAGGCTCTCCTTGAGGTAGCAAAATACTGAGCAAAAGGTTGGGGTAGTAAAACAACTTGATGAGAGGTGGCTGTAGCCCCACATTCTTTTTGCAGATTCAACCCACATTGCTAATGTATGGGGGTGATGAGCACTCCTACAAGCATGGCTCATGTTGAATCTGCCTCCACTCTTGATCTGCCCCTTCCTAAGACCTTTTCCCCTTATCCTTTTGTCAATGATTGTAATGTTTATGTGAAATCAATGAAAAATGTGTTTTTTAAGAAAAACCCCGAAGTCCTGACCTTACTACAGAGCTGAGAATTCAACATTCAGTTGAGGATGATATCACCCACTGTGCAGAGCAACTGGCCAGCTGGTGAGAAATTCCGGCTGTCATCGCAGTGCAGGGAGTTAACATATTTATCAGATACTTGAGATGAAAAAGTGGTAGTTCATGGGGACTTTTTTCCCCTAAGCCATCTGGTCCTGAGGTGCCTATTACATCTATTATTGAATCATTAAAGTCAATGAGGTGAATAACACGATTAAACTTGTTTACTTGTCATGTAACAGTCGGTTAACAGTGAAATGTAACTTCTCCTTTCTGGTTTACTCTGCATTTGAAATACATCTCAGTTCCCCTAAGTGATACCTAAAATTAATGCCAGATAAATATCTTTTAATTTGGAGTCTAATTTAAAAGTACATTAATTCTTTTAATTCTGCTCTACATAGAAACATTGTATTGCATTTCCTGCAAAGACTGCTCCTTATAATTAAAACAATAAAACATAAATAATTGGCAATAACTACAGATATGTATACTCATCATTTCACTCTACTAATCAGGTATGTGCACTTTTATGGAGATTCTGCACAAAATGCAGTTTGCTCATGCAATTGTAGGAAAGGCAAAAAGCAGTAAATCTGATCAATATATAAAAGTCCTATTTGCATAAAAAAGGTTTAAAGCATTTCATTAGATACACTCATAAAAGTGTGAATAAGCAGTTATTGTATTACCATAAATGGATTATACCTCTTTGTACTAAACCAAGATTTAAATAATATGGATTATACTGTTTGAATTAATTTTTAAAGCCAAGAAATCTTACTGTAGTAAGACAGTGATATTTAGTGTAAAGGTTTGTACAGCTATAATTAATGTTACCCTAGAAATTAGGAAGTAAAGATGCCCTGTTATATTTATGTTAAGACCTCCTTTTGAGATCTGCAAATCTTTAAAAGTGCAAATATTCTTAGGCTTAATGTAAAATATTTCCAGTCAAGGGACTCATGTTCCTCGACTTCAGTAGGCTTTAAATCAGAAAATTAATTAGTAATATGACATAAAAAATATAGATAATTATTCATACCAAGAATGATAGGATTAAATAAAGAAATTTTAAAAACATTTTAAAATGTATGTATAACAATTGAATTTGATAGAGTCATGTGTATATAGAGAGCTTTAAGTAATCTCAGTGTTAATTAGCAGCTTCCCACATCATGCATCCAACCATCATATATTACACTATGTATTAAGGAAAAGGTATAGTTTAAAACATTGTGCTGAAAAGATCTTCCTACTTTGTCCTGGTAGCTTGATCTCCAGATACTAGTTTATCAAGCAGGTAAAGTTTTGATATCTGGAAAAACTGTATCTTATTTTCCAAAAAAGTGAAATGAACTAAATAACACTATTGAGGGTTGTTTGAACTAACTGATTTGACTATGCTCAGAAATGTGCTGGGAATGCTCACAAAATCATTGAATCATAGAAACATCATAGAATGTGCTGAGTTGGAAAGGACCCAGTCAGGATCACTGACTCCAACTCCTGGCCCTATACAGGACACCAAAAGAGAGATGTCCCCCATAATCTCTGAAGTTGGTGATGGAATGTAGTCCTCTTTACCTTGCAGGGATTTTAAACCAACATTAACAAGGTTCAAAGATACATCTTCAACTATTTAGATGCCCTGCTAAATGAAGCTGTTGCGGATCACAATGAAATTGCCTATCCATAATACTCATGTCATTAACTCCAAGGTTTATTTCCAATGCTAATCAATTGTGATGTATTCTTCACAGAAAGTTTATTAATATTTAAGTCTTTGTATTCAGTCAGAATGTGCATCATCATTAACATTGTTATTGCTTTACCATTCAGACTTTTTTCCATGCTGAACACTTTGTTTTGTGTGATGTTGGTGATTTGGGTTGATTTTTTTTTGGTTTTTGTTTTGTTTGTTTGTTTTAACTTTCTTTTCTGACTATATTATAAAGAAGGAATGCAGGTGAGAAAGTGTGTGCCTCAGTAGGCATAACAGGATTTAATAAGAGGCCTAGACTCAGATGAAAGCTCACTGCATAGGATTTCATTATTTTATTCAGGACAGTAAATGTAATATTATTATTAAGTGGATTATAATTTAAGTTATTCCTCCTTTAACTGTCTATTTCAGTTCTTCATCTAGGCACTAGAAAATGGATTTCTTTTTGTTACATTGCATTGCTTAATCTCATCTTGTGTTTTGTTTTTCCTTATTTTCTTGATATTATTTTTACAGAAATGCAATTTTAAAAAAATTTAGAGCTGCAGTGAAATGTGAGATTAATGAGATTATTACCATATTAAATTACATTTATCTGTGTCCTCTAGATCTTTCACTTTGTTGATTACTCAGTAAAAAATTGCATGGCAGTTAAAAGATTTTTTTTTAATGAAGACAAAACTACAAAATTAGTAGAATCAATCCAGAAGTTTTACACAGCTGTAGATAAGTGATGTAGGGAGTAAATTGGTATTCCAAAGGGGCTGATAATTTTTATGCATATCTCCCTAAAATATCCACCAGTCTTTGCTCATATTTTAGAATGATTGGAACATTTCACGAATAAAACAAGCATAGAAGTAAATCTATGACAAAATTTTCCATTCTGAAGACCAGATAGGAAAGTAATATAAATGAGCTAGAACTCATGTCTTTGTAATTTAATGACTGAGAATTAGATGGAGGCAGGAGATACACCAGAATTAGTCCATTCATAATTTTAAAAGCACTAAAAGAAAGCCCCAAACAAAAATTATTTAATTACCAGAAACCATATCATCTGTTCCCTTACCACAGCAGGAAGTTTGCTAGATTTGAATTTTTCCACACACCCTTTCTGAAAGGAAAATAAGGTGTTCAACATCCATTTATTTATTTTTAAATCAAGAAAGTTCCATTTAAATTTTAGAGTTCCTCCAGTTAAAAAAATACAGTAAGAAACAGTTGACACGATTTGGCTTATAGTCTTCTAACACCCACATTTCTCCATCTCTTCCACCTGGCAGCTTGGGAAAGCTGCCCAGGTTATACCAGAATGCTTTGGAACAAAACCAGTCCTTTAGCAGACTAGGTGTTGACAGGCCAACCTGGTTAACACATGGTTTTGCCAGGAAAAAAAAAAAAATCATGCTCTCTGGATAAACTGAATCATATTAGCTTTGAACATGTCAGATGATCACTTAGAAAGTGTAGTCACAATTGTAATGTGATCCTATCCATACTGTAGAAAAAATCTGAGTGACTGAAAAAAATAGCAGTCATCACTTCATCCTCAGGGTCTCAAGACTTTTGGGGAAAGAACTAACAAAGTCAGGTTAGAATAGGTATTTAATGTATTATTTATACTTTTTTCTCTTTGTTATCCCTGCATCACACACTAGAACAGCTTATTCAATTGTATCAATTATGAAGGGAGCCTAAAATGGAAAGCTTTGGGGTAGCAGTCAGCATTTCTGATGTCTAGAACTGATCAGGCAAGGCTTATCCTTGCAGACATACTCATGACAAATTGTAGAATAATATATTGTTCTACCTAGGTAGCATCCAAATGATCTGAGTTCCATTACAAAGGCAAATATAATGCCACCATATTAATTTAATTATTCATGAACATCAGAAATTATTCAAATGTATCTTTGGGGTTAGGGTTGGAGGTTTTTCCCATTATTATCATTATTATTTTTATTGAAATTGTAGCATGTGATTCTATCCTCAGCTGACTGGAACGATACAGACTGGATTATATCTAATTTTTCAAGCGGCTCTTTACGTGTTTAGTAGAAACTCCAGTTTTTAGTAAGAAAGTTTATCTCACTAATGAGATTAGGAAGGTTTATCTCCTTATTTGTCTATTTCTGTGACTTTTTCAGGTAAACAGTGTATTTAAGCACAGACATAGGAAACACCATTTTTATCCTTTGGCTGATCAAAACCAACTCCAAATACTTATCAGTGTTGGCACTGTTTAAAGTGAATAAAGAATAATTCTTTTTGCAGGTGCATAAGGCACAATGACTTTTTGGCAAAAAGGACAGTGTGACTGAAGTGTGCTGTGCCTCTCTGCTTAGATGTTCTGCACGGTCAGAATGTCTTTACGTAACAAAACTGGACCATTTTGGTGCTGTTTATGGAAAATTATGATATTGCTACTGTTCACAGAGAATTATATAGATTTCTGACTTCTCTAAAATACAATTTATTTGTATTTCACTTACTTTTGTCAAAAGAATGACTTTGATGTAGAGTTGTATAAAGCTTTGAAAGGTAGAGCTGAGATAAAAATTTCGCAATTTGACTGCTTTTCTTTGATGTTGGTATAAAGTTTAATTCTAAAAGAGATGTAAAAGACATGTGAAATATGTCTTTGGAAGCATTCACAAGCTGTATAAAGTATATTTAAAAAATTCATTCATTTATGTACCTGAGGAAATATGAGGATGCTGTGCTATATCAAACGAGCATCCTGGATCTCTGTGTTTTACAGCTCTTCAGAAAAAGAACTAAACTTTAAAAGACAATCAGCACCATCAACAACAAAATTTTGATAATAATTTTAATTCCTTCTCAGTGGATGTCTCTATACTTTAAGAAATCATCCAATTTTTTTTTTTCAAATCCTCCCTTTAATAAACAAACGAAGGAAGAACCAAAATTGGAAAAAAGTATGAATCCTCAAGACATTAATTTATTTTTATTTCCAAATGGACTTAGAGAAACAAAAGCAGATGGAAGGACCACCCTGTTCTTTGCTGTGTTAACTAAACAAATATCATGCTGTATTTGGCTGGAGGCAAGATCAGAGGTTGAAAACTGTAATATCATAACAATGAGAAATTGTGTTTTTGTTGTTTACTTGGAACTAAAACTTTCTAAGAACTTGCAATATCTGATACCAAAGAAATCCCTCAGGACATATCTTTAACTTACCTATATGCACGATCTCCAGTAGCCCTCTAGCAGCTACAATCAAAAGCTGACATGTTTTTGAATTTTTACTTCATTATTTGGGTGTTGACACTATGAGGCAAGGTGTGCATTTCAGCAAAGGTCTTTTTCATGCTTTTTGTAAAAATGGGAGAGATAGCACAAATTTGCAGAAGCTATTGCTTTTATTCAACATCCTAACTGGTAGTTAAGACAAGGTAGAAAAGAGTATAAAATTATAAAGCAGCTCACACTAATGCCATGTCATTTATTTAGCTGCTTAGATATAAATTAATGAATCCATGTTTAGGAACATCTCTAGGAAATTATTGATTTTGATAACATTTTGTTTTGTTTTATTTTGGTGGGGTTTGTGTGGGTTTGTTTTGGGTTTTAGTTTGTTCTGGTGGGTTACTTCACTATGCTAGCACTATGTATAGATCATATACAGTTTTTTAAAGCCTTGCTCTATTTGCTGTGGAACTTCTCCCAAAATAAGGACAAAGAGATAGCTGCTATGAAGCATGTTCCAGAAAATGTAATTTCTGAGGAAAGAAAGCAGGAGTCCTCTGAGAGCAGAGAAGTGTCTAACACTGTACAGTAATTTTTTGTAAGGGATACTTATTTAAAGGAAGAGGGTGAGCTTCACTTGTGGAGTGAAATGGAAGTCTGAGTTGTTATCTTGGGAGTTCTGTAAAACAGTGAACCACTTTAGCTTTTTTTTTAAGGAGATGCATACTCTTGAACACCAGACTAGGTAAGGTGTAAAGGTCTAGGTAGAAAGCAGCAGCTTCTGTAAACTCCTTCCAGCAAGGCCACCCTCAGCACAGAAAGAAAACCTTGCTAGGTCATGTACCAGAAAAGTCATAAGCACAGCAGCCCATCCTCAACTTTCTGTTCCTGAAGGTAACAGCACATCAATCATCAGAGGAACATTCAGCTACCTGGATGCAGCAAAGGGGAGTGTAAAATTTCTGTTGCTGTGCTGTGGCTCCTTCCTTGTTGCCTGAAAATCTACACAGCTCTTGAACAATGGAACCAGATTCATTTCCCCTGACTTGAGCTTGAGCTAGAAGCCAAATTGACTTAAGCTCCTTCTGTTGAAAATTGATAATTTTGAATCTCAGAGAAAATTGATACATTTGAACCTGAGCTGAATGAATGCTTACAGATGATTCTTACCTACAAAGAGATTAGAATTGCTCCACTCCTCACCCAGGTGTTTCAGTTAAGACCCCACAGAAAGGTGACAGAAATAGAGGCCATAGGAGGTGATACAAAAAAAAGCAGTCACATCTATCAAAGGAGACTTTGACTAAGCTCTCTTTAGGGATAGAAATAAACTTCTCAGTTGACCACAAAGTTTTGTGGAAAGATACTACTAAAAAGAAGAAATTCTTCTGGTAAGCAATTGTGATAATTGACAGAAGTTAGAAAAATAAGAAGGGGCTTAAAAGGTATTTAGGAGTCCTCAACAAATGTTTCAATTACTGTGGGAACAAGGTAAATTAAAGTGGGTACCTTGTCCACACAAGAAAAATGCTTTCATTAGGCTAAATTGGTTTAGAAGTAGATCTAGTGATAGTGGGGAGAAAAGAAAGTATGATTGAAGATGGCCCCTTGCTGTTTTCTCTTCTAATTTCTTCATTTAGAGAAAAAGCTGCACCTTACGGGTTCCCAGATGCTATTATTTCCTAATGCTGCTCTACCTTTTCTTCCTAAATTGCATTATTTTAAAATAATTTCTTCAACTTTTTTTTTTCCATATTTCCTGTTTGCCACCTTTCAGGATGTAGGGTAGAGATCACAGAATTACAGGATCTATTAGATTGGAAAAGACCTCTGAGATCATCAAGTTCATGAACATCAACCATATCAGCTAGACCAGGGCACTGAGTGCCATGTCCAGACTTTCCTTAATCACCTCCAGGGATGGTAACTCCACCACGTTCCTTGGCAGCCCATTCCAATGTCTAATCACCCTTTCTGTAAAGAAATACTTCCTGATGGCCAACCTAAACCTCCCCATGAGTAGCTTAAGACTATGTCCTGTAAAGATGTCTAGAATTCTGCCGCAAATTATACATATAAACAACCAAGTTTTCCAGTTCCAGAGTATCCAAATTCAGATTTTTAAGACCAAATATGCTGGAAGGATTTTTTGTTTGTTTGTTTGTTTTGTTTTGTTTATAAAGTATGATTCGTTGAGAGAAATGCAAGTACTGTGGTGTGGTTGCAGTGGAGGGTGATGTCAACAAGTTCATGTGTGTTTTCCAAATATTTTCTCCATTCTATTAGTATTTTTAAATAGTCGGGTAAATTACAGAGTTTTCCAAAATAAAACTAATTAATTATTCTTAATCATAAAAACACTTCTCAAGCTATTTCTGTCCAAGTTCAAGAACTTTTGAAAAAAAGATGGAGAATAACAATACAAGAGAACTTTCCTTTTCTGATCATCTTCTTGCAATTTATATATTAAATTAACAGTGTCAATTTACCTACACTTGAAGAATTGGTTTCATGTCTATAGTTTTTTGAAGAAGAACTTTTACACTTTTTCTAAAATGCTTAACAACATTTATTGCACTGATGATATTCCAAAATGAATGTACTTTTATATCTGTATTTCTATCAACTTTTATATCTGTATTATGTAGATAAACTAATTAATTTAATTGATTTATCAGTGAAGCTTATACCCTCTTCTGTACATACCAAATGTTGATTTGTCTTCTCCTACTCTACTCCAGCCATATTTTGCTGCTTTCTTTTATTCCATTTTTCTTCTGCTGTTTATTTTTCCTAGTGTTATCATCAGGATTCAGCTTTTACCGGCTCTTTTCTTTCTGATTCTCTTACCACATTCTTTTTCCTTTATTCCTGCTGTATCTAGTGACCTTCTCACTCCCCATAATTTCCACATCACAAAATATTCTACCAATTTTTCACATAGCTACTGTTCCTCTCATTCCTGTCCATGTATGAAGAATGTCAGCTTTCCATTTCCTTATTTTCAAAGCAGTATTCCAATGCTATTCTCTTTAATTTTCCATCTGAACTCATTAGTCATGAACTATCATCTTCTCACAAGAACTTGCCTCCCAACAGCTTCCACTAATGACTGCTGGACATTTAGTTTGATCACCACTTTCTCCTGACTTTCTGAATTTTGTGTAAAGGATTATTTCAGCAGTAGCAGGACAGAATGATGTGACTCTATAGTACTTTTCAGAGTCTCATTTCTAATTTACTGTACACTTTTATTGCACATTTTTACCCTCTGTAGACCTCTCCTCTTCACAGACTGTATACAAAGCTACGTGTTTCAAATAAAAATAAAACTGTTATGGCTGCACATGTTATTGCAATACACATTCTTCTTTTAAGGCAAAGTCTGCAGTTTAGGTTCCTACAGGAATTTTTTCCCCTCTAAAATATTTGTTCAGTCAATAGTCATTTTCTCACAGCTATCTCAAAGGCTTTCAGTCAAATACTTCTAGTTCCAGTAGGACACGACTCCTACTTTCTAATGCTAGGTGAATCATTAGTGGGTACAGTCTCAGATTTTCTTGCAATAACAAGTAGCAAATAAAAGCATAAGCTGAATGCATTTCCAAAGTGGTTGTCTATCTATAACTAGAACACAGGGTAAATATTTTTTTTCAGGAATTGCAATTCAGAGCAATGTTAATCTTTTGTATTGATTAAGCACTATTGTAACTGGTTGGAATAATTTAATCCCTTTTTATATCTGTAATAGAGCATTCCAATATATTAAAGAAGGAAGAATGATTCAGCACACTTCATTTACATTAAGTGGCTTTGAAAAATAATTCTATTTTTACTGAAAGGAAGTCTGAAAAGGTTACATATTATTTTGTGTGAAGTGCAAGTCCTCAATCTGAAAGAAAACTACTGTCCGGAGATTACTGACTTTTTTAGAGGAAATAAACCCCCTACACTTCATCTGAAGTTTCAAGGGAAAGAAAAGAAAAATCTCTAGAAAATATTTATATAGTAATAATAATTTTTCCATCTGAAATGTCTTTTCAAGAGTAACACTTCTTTTCAAACTAGTCATTTGACATTGAAATAGTGACAAGGGTATTAGTCTTTATTTTATAAATTGGTACAGCCTACAAGTCAAGTCATGAAACCATATTGTCATAATTCTGCATTGCAGTGTCTCCTGACAAAATTTGTTGAATAATTTACATAAAACTTTTTTTTTCTGATAATAATATACAAATATTTGACAATTGGGTAACCTAATCTGATATAAACTGCTCATATCCAAAGATTTCTAAAAAGTAAGGATTCCATCTCAATGTTTTTTGCTTTTAAGTTTGTTAGGGTTTTTTTTCCCCAGATTTGATTTTTTGCAACCAAAATGAAAAAAAAAAAGTTTATCTATTTTCTTAGAATGTCTCATTGTAAATAAACAAATAATTTCTACTTGTGGTTTTTTTCTGAGTTACATATTTTTTGTCAATTGAACAGCAAATGAAGATTTTTCCTAAGGCATGTAATTTTCCTTCAATGATTATGAAGTCTGAAGGGCAAACTAGAATGTTTAACACATAAAAAGTAAAATCATTGTCACATACACGTATTTTACCTGTTTTTACGTAGTAACAAGAATCTTATGTATCCTATCTACAGTACTAAAGCTTAAATAGGAAATCTGTGTGTAGTTTTATAACTTTGTGTGGTTATCATCTATTTAAAATTGGGAAAGTTGTAGAGGAAAAGTCTAATTTTAGTTGAAAGGTACATATTACCCACTTACTGATTTTCTTAGGGCCATGTGAATACAACATGAATTTAAAGACATTTTCTCTTTTCTTGGGGGGGAGAGGAGATTTTTTAATTCTTCTTGGGTTTGGGAGGTTTTTTTTGGTTTTTATTTAAGTTGTATCTGTGTGCTTTACTATGTTTCACATACAGAAGGAGGTAGGTCTAGCTGACTCTGTAACAGTGTCCTGCTTCAGGAAATTCTTAGCAGAGGTGGTGGTCAATTATGCAAAGAAAGAACCCTGCAGAATAGCTTGCCAGCAGGATGCGGGGAATGTGTTACTTTCTAAATAAAACCAATGGGTTTGTGGATATGGAGCTCTCAGCAGCCTGGATATGCACCATCTGCCTACCACATCTTTGTGCCCCGATTTTCACTAGGAGTGATGAAGGCATGCAGAGAGCAATGAACTCCTGTGGATCTCCTGGGGTGGCTGAGTGCAGGGCTCCAGACTTCACCTAGAAGCAGGTGCTCATACACAGGAAGTTGGTCTCCAGGTAGATACTTGGCTGACCCTGTGAAGTGAAATCAGGAGACTATGGACTATGAAATATACTAAGAAATATTAACTCTTTAAAGTGATTCTTTCCTCTTCTTGGTTGTTGACAGTATTCTGAAAATGTTAGTTTTTATAAAAGAATTACATCAGCTGCACTGGTTCTTGACTCTTCAAAACTAGTAAAAATTTACAAGTATGGATCACAGCTGAGCACTGTTTAAATAGTAAAAACAAAGCATTTTATAGTCTAATTACCTTTGAAATATTGACTTAGTGTCTGTGAATACTGATCATCACTACAGAATAAACCAGAAAAACTGTCATAGTGAAGTTTGATCAGCAAAAGCGGATGCACGTGTTGGAAGATCCTTGCCTAACTTGAGAGTCAATATGCTCAGGCTTACTTCCAGCATGTTTCTGGGACTAAGGGAATCAACTGTTCTGTCACGTGCTTTCATTAGGTATTTCTGGGAGTTCAGCCCCTGAAAATTACTTAATGGAATTATTTATATATTAGGAAAGATGACTGCATATTGAGGAATTTGTTCTAATTTGAACAAAATTGTTCACAAGGAGATTGAGGTGCATTAGACTCAGGTGCTGTGAAAGGTAAGCACATGTCATCAGTCTCTTAATTAAAACTTTTGCATGTCTCACAGGATAAATAGTGTAAAAACATTGGGACATCAAAATAAATGTGTAAAATCTCACCTTTCCCTCTTTTCTTCCTTAGTACAATATTACCTAGGTTACATATGTTTGTCCAGTTTGCCCAGAAGGTTGTTTTATATAGGTCACTGCAACTCCTGATCCTTTTCTTAATTGCTGTCTGTCTTGTGTGCTATTGATAATAATTTTTGAACTCAGTTCCCTACATTCACCCCCAGCTTCTCCTTGGAAGGGAAAAGAACTGTTTAATCAAGTTACACAGCAAGTAATTTTAAGCCTCATCCCAATTAGTGCAATGAAGGTTAAACCATATGACAATATAGACAAAGTTTGATAATTACATACTTCATTTAGGGAGAAAAAGTGCTCATAGTGGTGAAATTACCAAGACTTTTATATTCTTCTTCTTTGAAATTATCCCTATTTCACTCAAACTGAATATATCACCAGCAGGAGAAATGTGCAAAAATAACTTCCATAGGCTAAAATAATTAGCTACCTAGGGCCATGCAGAGTGCTCATAGGAATAAAAAACACCAAACCCCAACCACCAAAGAAAGGACTTGTGATAATATTTGCCAAAGTAACTACTATAATCACATATTAAAAACCAGACAAAACTGAATGAAACAGAGATTTTTTTCTTGACAGATTCTATATCAGTTAGATTAATCCAGTACAAATAACTTGATTTCTGTAGAAATATTTCTGAATTAAAAATGAATCAAGGTTAAGACCCTAGAAGCAGCATTCCATGATCCTCATTTGCAAAGTTTCTTCATAACATCTCATTCTTATGGTTCTGGAGACGGGGTAAAATAAAACCGAATAAGGAGCGCAAGCAATTTCTTTTCTTTCTACACCACTTCAGTAAAGACCAGATTTCAATTACCTGCAATAATTAAGTAGCTTCAGCATGAAGGGGTTCTAACCTTCAGCAAGGGAATCTTTCTATGACTTCCAGCAAAGGTCAGCTTTCTATTGATCAGTTATCGATTAGGTTTTGTGTGTTCTTGCAGTGTGAGATTGTTAACAATGAGGTTTATGGGGATTTATGAGGTTTTTGAATGTATCTTTGTTGTTCAGGAATAAAAAAGAGCAATCAAAATATATTTTTATCTTCTTATATTAGAAGGATTTTGGATACTAATTCAGATACCATTTTTATAAGTCCTAATATACATTTATTTTTTTTGAAAATCTTTTCTCCTTTTAAGTAAATCTTACTTTCTTTTCAGCTAAAAATAATGGCATTAAATATGTTCAAAATACATGAGATTTTAGCATGTAAGTGTAGGAATGGACCAAAAGTAAGTTATTCCCTCCACTTGAAAAAAAGTAAACAAACAAAAAACCCCAAAGACACAGAAGTTCTCAGTCTTTTTTAAAGAAATTGGAAAATCTGTGGTCATGGACAAAAAATTTCTATACAAAATTTATAAAAGCCAAATATTCTTTAACTATTTTGGCTGATATTGGAAACTGGTTTTATTTTGTGATACAGTAATATTATAATATATTAACTATACCCTTTTATATCCCTTTCTTTCTCTCGGTTTTTAAAATTTACAAAAGGAACAATCTTTCAAAGATTGTTCAGCAGTCTATAAGAGTCTCTAATTTGGCCATACCCTTATGGACACATAATACTTTATACTGCATAAAATACTCTGATTTTTAACCTTCTATTTCATTGTCTGTCAATAGTTTCCTGAAAATAATTCCTTCTTCTTAAAAAGGTATCTGACACAATAAAATAATTACTGTAATGTAGAATCAGTACTAGTTTCTAGTAAGTGCTGCCATAAAATTACTCCCATTATAGATCTTCACTTCTACAACCAGCAGGTGATTTTCACTTCTGAGCCTTATATACTACAACTGTCACGAAAAGACACTTTTAATCATTAGGTGAATGAACCTTTAATCAGGTAAGTGTATATATTCACCTTTTGAATACACACACACATATAGAGTACTAGATGATCTTGGAGAAGTAGGTACCAGCATTAAATGAGTTCAGAAATCGAATCTCTCAGCTCAATTAATTTTAATCTGGCACAAGTACAGATTCTATTAGCCTTATGTGTGATAAATAGTATCTTTCCTCAGTAAAAACACATCTAGTGAAAAAAAACATTAAATGGTATTTGAATAGCAAAACTTAATCCATAGTAAATAATTGGAAACAGCTCATTTGAGTTCTTGCTCTGCTTAAAAAAAATAAAGTCATTTAACTCCACAGATTGAGTATTAGTCTTAACTTGACACAAGAACATTATACTGTTTGTCTTTTCTGACTACAAGTCGGGGCTCACAGTTAATTCTTTCATCCAACAGCTACTTCTTGAAAGATTTGTCCCTGGTAAAATCTCCATTTCCTTTGGAATTCACAGGATACTTGACCAGAGTGCTATATTTCTATTAGGGAGAAGAAACTGGTTTTGAGTTGGTCAACTAGTGTTGTAAGGGGTTTTCTAACCACTGTTGTGGTTTAAGCCCAGATGGCAAGTTAGCAGCACACAGTACCACTTAGCACCAGCCTCTTGTTCTTCTCCACCCCTCCACGGTGGAATGGGGAGAAGAATCAAAAGTAAAATTGTAGTTTGATATGTAGTTTTTTAATAAATGAAACTATTATTATTATTATTATTATTATTATTATTATTATTATTATTATTATTGATAATATTAATAAGCAACAACAAAACTAATACCTATAATAATTAAAAACAAACCAAAACCAAACAAAACCATTAGTTGCATTATACAATTGCTCAATACCTGCTGACCCATACCAGATCCCATCCCTGAACCCTGACCAGACACCCCCCTTCCAGGTAACTTCCCCAGCTTGGATGCTGGGCATGATCTATGAAGTGGAATATCCCTTTGGCTAGTTTGAGTATCTCATCCTGGCTCCTTCCCAAACTTTTGGCATTGTCCCTCACTGGCAGAACATGAGACTTAAAAAAGTCTTTGAAATAGGTTAAAGACTCCTTAGCATCCACCAAATAGTATATTATCAACATTATTCTTATACTGAATCCAAAATACAGCGCTGTACCAGCTACTGAGAAGAAATTAACGTTATATCAGATGAAGCCATGACAATTAAAATTTCCTATGGACAGTTGTGGATAATTTCTGCTGTGTAGAAGACCACTCAATACTTTTAAATTATATGTGAAGTGTTACTCATTAAACACTGAATTAGGGAAAATTGTACATTTATTGCAAAATACCTGGGTGGAAGACACAGCATGTTTTTACATGAAGTGCAAAACTTCTTAAAAATTCTGGATAACTTGAGAAGTCCTAAAAGTAAGAAGCAATAAAACTAAAAGAGTGATCTCAGGTGGAAGAATAAACTTGTTTCTGACACCTGCTTATTGTTGTTCTTAATTTCTTTCTCTTTCTTAACGGGGTTAATATGCTCCTCCCATTTCGTATCACATAAATCCTTTTTGGCTTTGAATTTGCTTCTAGGGGAAAAAGCCACTTGCAAAATGTTGGTAGGAATAATTAGGGAAAACCAGAAGCCTTATCTTTTTTTATTTTCCCTGAGCTATTCAGGATCTGTTTTTATTCCTAAACCTATGTTACACAAGATTCCTTCATCCTGTTCCCATGATCATCTCCATCAGACATATTTTAGTGCACTTGCTGTGTCTTCTAGAGTAAGACAATTTATTCCTTTAAAATTCATCCCATGTAAAATTTTGGGAAACATTTATTCTAGAGACCTGTCTTAATAGGCAGCATGAATTACACTGCACTATGTTTATATTGCTTTTGATTAACATTACTCTAAAGTTATCACATTTATTTTATTGCATTTTGCAGTGTCCTGCTCTACTATTTTTGCTGCAGAAAACTCCACTCCTCCATGCTGCAACACAGACCTCTCATATACAACAGATACTTTAAATGGCCCTCAGTGAGCTGACCCTACCTGAAATTATGATATGCCTAAAAGCTTTTACTGTGCTATCACCTCCATATCAGCTCAGTTGGATGTGCTTAGCTGTCTATTTGGGACTACAACTGGATTATTTTGACTGTTAAGGCTTTTGATTTGTATGATACATTTACATACAAACTAGGTATCTGTACATAAACATGTGTCTCCCCATACATTTATGTGTGCCAGTGTATGTGTATAGGCATTACCAAATATTTTCTACAGTAAAGTTTCTGCTCTAAATAAGTGCTGTTAAATGAATGTCCTGCTGCTCGAAATAAAATTAAATTGAAGGGGTTATTTATTTGCTGTTACAGGTGTTGTTTGGGTCACTACAGGTGTTTGCTCTTGGCTATTTACTAGCTGTGTATAACACCACTTTGAAAAAATCAGTAGCAAAGATGGCTTTATTATGTCAATGGCAATTTCATTAGATGTTTACACTTGTTTGCACATTTAAAATTGATTAGAAATAGTCAATTTAGTCAAACTTTCAGAAGTGTTAACACTGCATTGCAATTTTCAAAAATCTGGCTGAGCACAGGTTTTGTCTGTTCTTAGGAGAAAAGAAGCCCCCTTGAGATTTAGATCTCAAAAAAGGGAAGAAAACTGTAAGTGTGAGTGCTTGTCATGCACTATATGTGAGCTTCAAAGAATATTTTAACAGTTAAAACTGTATATTTACAGAGAACATAAATAACCACAGGATATACATTATGAGAAACTCTCATTATTCAGTCCTATTAAATGTCAAAGTGTCTGAGAAAATGAAATAAAAAGGCCTACTGATATGAACAGACAAACTGCAAGCCTTGTAAAATGTATGAAATGGAACTCAGGGAAGAGCTAAGTGAGGAATTCTGCTATAATACAAAGCACATTGCCGTAAATCTTTTTGAGTTATTTACATCATAAAGAATTTACTTACTTCAGACTACTTGTTGCTCACTTCTGAATATTTCTTCATCTTTCCAATTCTTTGAAGTAGTATTGAGAATCAATAGAAAATGAACCATGAAGGCTCTGAGACCCGGGAGAATAATGCAAGTAAAAGAGCAGCAAAAAAATAACAGCAGTGATAAAATAACAACAGAACTCCCTGCCTTCTGCTATAGATTTATATATCTTGTGCTTTCTTATTCACTCAGAGCACAGAATATTCTCATTGTGGGTCTTGGTTTAATAAATTGATCACTCACTTCCCCTTCCTATTAATGCGCAAAATATACCCAGCAATGTAATAAATTTTAGACATAATCAATTGCAGCCATTCTGGGACATAAAACTGGAAAAATTAGAACATTTATTTCCAAACCACTGTCCAATAACAAACAGAAGCTGTGTGATATGTATATAAATAAATAAATGGGTTTTTTTATTATCTTTGGTATAACAGGCATCTTTTTCATACTACTTCCATACTGAAATGAACTACTATGGCCTTGATTTATCAGCAGTTGGATATCCTAATAAGTTGTTTCAGTCATCATCTATTTCTTTACCCCTAGGAGCATTTTTATTAACTGATAAAGCAAGCATTCTCATTTTTATCTTTGTGTCTCAGATATAAAATGTATTGTGCGGCAATTTGAACAACATTGTCACATCTGATAAGCGTAAAATGACAGAATTAATGCCATGCATTCAAAGCAACAATTGGCATACTCAGACTTTCAAGAATAGTGTGTAGTACACAATACATGCAAATTTTCTGGGTTTGTTTCTATGATGCATGGTTAGACAGATGGACTTTACATTCAATTATTCATTTGGTTTTGAGAAGTACCACAATGTTAATTTACTATGCCCAAAATTTGTGGTTTCTTAGGAAGAATGAAGGACTTAAAAAGATTTAAACTCTAATACATATATTACATTTAAACACACAGGGTTTTTTTTTCCTGATAAAAAGAATAATCTATAATCTGCATTGCAGATAATCCCAACAATGCAGGCACTCTCTGAGATGATCAAATCTGGAGCAGGTTTGTTAGGCAGTAGAGCCAGTATCCTGCTTGCTTAATAGTCCGTTCCTGAAATCCAAATCTCTCCACTTTAGCGACAAGGATCTTGTAGGAGACTATAACTACTATTTTTAGCTAATTCAGATGGCAGTAATGTTTATTTTGCTTTCTCATGGTTGCTTCCTTAATTACAAAAAAAAAAAAAAAAGGACGAGTAATAATATTTCCTAAGACCTATGGAGCTCCTTTCTTCACAGCTTTGTGCTGAGTGTGTTATTTACCTTAATTACTTCCTTTTTTAAATGCAGTTAGATGTCTTACCCCATAAAATACAGGATTGTGTATCGGAGGATAGCAATATTTTTTAAATAGCGGATGACTATGTTAGAGATCTCCCATCACATTTTCTCCTTCATAAAAATGAAATTGAGAAGTAATGTGAAAAAAGGTGAAAACCACTTTGTTGTTATTTTGTTCTTGCATCTCAGGGTGCTTTTTTAAGAAATTACAATATTTCCTTTGTTGTTTGTTTGTATTTAAGTAATAATAGGCAAAATTAATATTACTCAATCCTATTAAACAGTCTGACATGTTCCAGTTTTCATCCTCCAACACATTTTAGTTCATATAAACCGAGGGAAACACATTATTTTTATGTATTTTGTAACAGATTGCAAAACAATATTATACCTAAGTAGGTAGTAACTCTATGGAGTTACAGAATGTTAGTTTCCCTGACAGTGAAAGACTTCAGTAGGCCATAGATTCAGGTATTTTTAGTTTCTGAGTGGCTGATTTGGCTATCCAAGGAAAATATAAACATTTTTGCTAGTGTTGATGTCTTATGAAGTGGACCTACATTTAATATTTTGTTTTATGACGTGAACCAATTTGAAAAACTTCCCTATAATAAAGAATTGTAGCAAAACAGAGATGCTTTGTCTTGAAAAAATTCAGTTAAGTCTGAAGGATGGAGAGAAACATTCTTGTGAGAGGTGAAAGCTATTGAAATAGAAAAAGAGAATATTAAATGTTTGATTATTTTGCTGAGGGATTTAATCTGATTTATGTTTGTTACTGCTTCCAGTAATTGTAAATTTGTGTTTTAATGACTATAATTAATAACTGAGCTCATTTTTTTCCAAACATATGTGAATTTTTGGTCAGTATCACACTAATTTACTATATGCCCTTTGTCTGCAGAAAGATTTATAATATTTCATTACACCTGTGGAGAAAATGCTGATTAAGTCCTCCCAAAGGGGACAAGTTTCATTTACAAGGAATTATGTGGCAAATAACAAAGGAATAGAATAGCTGTTCTAAAATGAAGCCCAAGATTGTATAGAGGACAGAAGGTCACTACCCCAATGGGTATGTAGAGGAAAAAAAAAAAAAAACAAACCAAGAAAAATAAGTACAAGGAAATTTTTTTTTACAATAATCATCTTATTTGCCCCTCAAGTTCTTCAAAATTTCCACATATTTGTTCTAAAATGCCTAACACCCACACTTATTAAAGGAAAAATTAAATTAAATGCTGAAGAAGAGCTATTTCAGTGTTATTAATATAATAGAAGAATAAAGGAGTCGATTTTGTTGTGGACAAAGTTATCCAGGAAAAATCACTTAATTTGACTTGAATAAAACATCACCAAAAAGTCTGTTACATCATTAGGGGATTAATTAATAAATACAGTATAAATTATGAATAAATGAAAAATACAAATTCTCAGAACAATCAAACAAAAAATAGTGTTAGAGATCAGGCAGCAAAAACCAGATATTGGTACTGATATTATAGAAAGAAATTTTCAAAATAGAAAAAAAATTTCTTTTCAAATAGTCCCCACAGACATAGTCATACAGAATTGTATATGGGAAAGATAGAGTGTATGAATCCATGAATGTGGAAAGTATTAAAAAACCTGAAAAACATTACTATAAAGACATACAAAAGATAATGATAGTATGTGTCTTAGGAGTAGAATGGAGCAGGGGATGACGAGGGCAGTAAGTTTTACTCTTTGCAAATATACCTCTATGATTTCCAAATAATAACATGAATTCCCATGCATTCCAACTAGCTTAAAAAGAAAAGAAAAAGGCTCTGATAATTAATTTCAGAAAACCAGAAGGGGTATACTGTCTTAATGTCAGAGGTAGACTGTTACTATTCCTAGAAAACAGGAATACGTGCTTTCCCAGTGACTTCTTCCCTTGCCCCAAACCAGCTATTCCAGTTAATTAGTGCACAGAGTAATTGAAGACTTTAAATGTTTATAGCCAGGGAGGTAAACAAGCAATTAGTGATAGCACAGGTGTGAAAGGAAACTAAGTGAACTTACAGGGGAGCTATGCTAGAAGTATACAGTCCATGTTTGCCTTAAAATATAACAGTGTATTTAGGGAGATTTAAAAACAAAGCAAAACATGCATACACCAAAAAAAAATCCCCCCCCCAAAAAAAAAAAGGCAAAACAAAAAACAAACAAGCAAAAAGAGAACAAAAAAACACCACAAAAAAACCCCCTCAAACAGGCAAATAACCGAGGCAAGGCTGAAAGAGTCAGGAAGGAATCTGGGTTTACCATTGTCTGAAAGAGGCTGTGCCCTTCAGGAAACCAACTTAGGCCTGACACAAAGCAGTATAAATAAAATCAAGGGTGAAGGCTGTCACAGAAAGTTAGTCTGGCTATGCTGATATTTAAGATTTACAAAGACATCAGCCATTAATGAAAGGTAACTTATCAAGCCTCTTCTTCCCTTAAAGAAGTGTGTTGCACTTTCATAGAAGTAATTACTGTTGGAAGACAAGAGCCAGGAGTGAATTTTCTGTTCCTTCTTTCAGTCTATATGACAGGAGTTGGCCAAACATCTAGTGCCTTTCTGGAGGCACAGAAACTACCTATTCAAAAATAATGAAATTAGTGTATTCTTATTGCCCTGCAGGAAATAATGGATTAGACCTGGATGGCAATCACAAGTAGTCAGAGCTTCCTAGAAATCTAGTATGTCTGCTCTTCATTTTGTGGAAGGATTATCCCCATACTTCCACAGAATTTGTAATCTTTTGTTTAATATTGTCACAGAAAAAATATCTGTTAAACAGAGCCTTCATACATACCAAGAGTCTCACAGATACATGCCAGAGAAATTGCTAAACAAACTGCCTATCTTGGTATTAAGCTTAACATAGGAAGGGATATTTTTTATTTCATAAAGCTAATTCTTGGGGTTTAATTAAATAATTTTAACAAGTCATTAATTTAGATATTTTATATAAAACACTGAAGAAAACAAACAAACAAAATGTAGTGCCCACACAGAGCTATACAATTTACTCTGTACAAAAATCATGGCTTGTGGCTTATTCATCACTGGAGAAACAAAAGTGGATTTCTATCTACTTTTTCCTCTAAGAGAAGAGATTTAGGGAATGACGAAGGAATGACGAAGGAAGGAAGGAATGA
>JANIJU010000001.1:78354376-78547587 GCA_025504685.1 Leucosticte australis | reverse complement strand
AAGGAAGGAAGGAAGGAAGGAAGGAAGGAAGGAAGGAAGGAAGGAATGATGGAATGGCGGAAGGAAGGAAGGAATGATGGAATGATGGAAGGAAGGAATGACGGAAGGAAGGAAGACGTAAGGAAGGAATGACGGAAGGAAAGATTATTTCCAAATAGTTAACATGTGTTTCTTATGTATTTAAGGCCTTATTCAGATGAACAGTGTTCTCCCATGAAATGTAAACAGCCATTTCATAAAAGAGATAATATTCATTTGGACATATATATTTTCAAACGCATTTGTTTTGTTTTGCAAAGATTCTTCATATATATCAAAATATTCAATTGAATCAATATCTTCAGTATGCAGCTTCAATCAATTGTGAGATAGTCAACTGAAATCAATTATCTATACTAACTTTAAACTCTGATTCTCTAACTTTTTTTTACAAGAGAAAACTAAGAAAGTTAAATGGGTTTTAATTCTATAATGAAATTCTCATCAAGTGTTTTCTGTAGCTATTTATTAAATTGTTAAAAGAAAAAAATATATTAGACATGATTTTATGCCTTCAGGCTAATAACATTCCAATTAAAATTAAGCATTTAGAAGACATTTAATCTCTACAACTACTTTATGAGCAGTTTATGTTGCAATATATGCTTCACCATGCTGGTCCTGGTAGAATTACATTACTCCAAATGCCCCAGAGGTAGCCTGAGGCAAAACCTCTTGCTTATCCCTCTCCTGTTATAATCCTTTTCCTGTATGTGACCTACTGTGAGCTACTTACATGTATCTGGCTCCAGGTATTCCAGTTGCTTGTTCACACATCTTTGAGCAATACTGTTATATTGTCAAGTCCAGCTAAATGAAGCTTTATATGGGGAAGATTCATTAGTCTGTTTTATTAGGTAAATGATTGACTGCATTAAGAGCCTGGAATGAAACTTTACAGCTTGCAGTACATGAAGAAAGGAAAAGTGGAACAGCTGTTATAAACAGCCATGCCAGATTAAGTGCAATGAAATAAAAATCAAGGCAGAGATGTCAGGGAAGTAAGGTCACTTTCTCCTTTAAAACAATATAAATTATGTAGTAAATAATCTGTTTAACTGAATGTGCAATTAGGGAAATTATAAGACAGAAAGTTTCTAGAAAATTTCTACCTCGCTTTTTGAAGTAGTCAGCAAAACCAAATAAATTGAGAAGAAAGTATAGTAATCAGGCAGCAAAACTTTTCCTAGAATGCTAAGATGTGAAAAAAGGAATTAATTTGAAAAAAATTAGAAAATTATGATGATTCACATTTAAATTTAGTGTTATGTAGAAGTATTAAAAAAACCCTATTATTATTATACTCACGGAAAATCAATATGAATGCTCACATTTAGAATATGTGTAAGAATATTGAACAAAATCTTTTGTTCTTTTTACCTACTTCATCATCTAGAGTAGTAAAAGACAGGACTTATGCAGATCTTACTTCTTATGATATCTATGCTGACAGAGTGCAAGTGCAACATCAAAACAAAGCAAAATGGAAATAAACAGAGGTACAGGGATCCTCTAGAACTCAGACATGTTCAATTCCATAGGGCAAATTATTTTTCTGGATCAAATCTCTTAAATATCAAGAGTGTGCTTTTTCCTGTTATGTAGGAAAATATTCACTGTATATTTTCCACACATACTTTTGCTTGCTTCCAAGTTAAGTCTTTTACCCAAAACAAAAAAAAAACCCAAGTATTTACCAGCAGCACCATACATTTAAATAGGAAATGATGAAATAGATTTATCATGGGATTGCTTCTCTTGCTGGGAAATAATGTTTTCAAAATAAACACATGGTTTACTTTAAATCCTCCTTTTATGGTTTATAATACGTGACCAACCACCTTTTAAAATTTTCACCACAGCATCTGTTCCAATACCTCTATATTCTAATATTTTTTTTTTTCAGGAAAAGATGCATATGTGGGGTATTGATAAAATAGAATAGAAATTACTAAACTAGACCTTTCTGAAAGAGGCATGTGATGTTTTCCACAGCTTCTTGCACAGGCAATTGTTAATAAGCTTTTTGCAAAGTCACAGAGCCTGCTCCTACTCCGTTTTAATAACTGCAATCACCTGACACTTATCAATTGAATGTTATCCGGTTACAATAGGTCAGCTAATTATCCTGATCATTAACCTTTAAGAGTACAGAGGCTATGATAATCAATGCCACCCTCGGTGTGTGCCACATCATCTAATGAGTCTGTGTCAGAAACCGAACTCTTTCACCTCCCAATGGTGCAGGTTTTTGTCATTAACTTCCTTAGTCATTTCGTTTCTTAAAAGAATATGAGAAAAACTGGCACCTGGCATGAATCAGCTTATTAAAAGGAATGCATAAAATAAAATTGGTTACTGAAGATGGAATAAAGGAAACAATATTTCCAAAAAGCTGTATGAATCATGGTACAATTTGAAAGCATCAGGAAGTTCCAACAGTCAGAAAAGTGGCAGAAAGTAGCAATCAATTAAATATAAGGAAAAATCTGCTGTATCTAAATAGTTTATAGTTAAATGAAAGACGCTATCATAAATAGAATGGAGAGTAGCAATTTAGGAAATGCAATTACTTTTCCCCAGCAAGCTTTTAAGTACATTTTTTGGTTCAGTTTCATGTCAGTTATAAGGAGATAATATTCTCCTTCACCTGAAGAATACATAACACAAGAGCATGCAAAGTGAGGAAGGGCAAGGTGTGCATATGAATCTCAGTAAATGGCTTGAATTAAGCATGTAGCATGAGCTCATTATCTAACAATCAAAGGAATGATAAAGAAAGGCTTATCCAGGACACTCTTCATCCTCTGTGTTTTGCAGTTAAGTGAATCACTCTCTGGAAATACCTTTCTTTCAGGTGTCTTTTGATCTTATTATACTCGTAATGTCAATGCCTATTTTCCAAAGGGCTTAAACCAGGAATATGAATCCCAACTAGACGTGAAATGATGAACTGAATCCTGAGCAGGGAATATTTTTCAACACTTTGAATAGTGTCAGAACCCTAAACTTTCTTTTCAACATCATAGACTGATAATTTTCTTTTAGTAGGCAGATAGGATCAGAATTGTGATCCTGAAAAATATGTACATAAGGTTAAATAGTGAACATTGCACCTTCCAGGGAAAGGCTGTCCTGTGCTGTCCTCCCTGCTTCCTGTTCAAAAGCCATATCATGTCTGTGGTGACATGGAGTCCAAGAGAGCATTGGATGGTCCCTCTACCTTCTGAAGTCATAAAGAGATCATGACACTTTCCTCAAAAGTGATGCAATTCTATCTAGGAGGAAACACTTCTTACCAGAGGATTCTCTTGCAGTGAAGACTGAAAGATCAAGAATGATGTTCCTCAAACAAGGAATGAATGTAAGAAAACATTTTACTTGGAAACCAGTAAGGATAAAGGAGTTGCCATTAATCTGAATCTCGGCTTGGTTTGATTAGGAGACAAGAACCACAGAGCATTGGTTACTGAGCAGTTGTATGAGTATGCAGAGTCTGGAACAATGCTAAAAGGACTGTGATTGATTACAGTAGAAGCTCACCTTGATCTCTGTTTGAACCCTTGATTCCTCTTATTCCCTATTGCTGTACCACCAAATTTCACACTCCAGTAACTTTCCAACTACATCTTTAATTTAAATAAGGAAGAACCTCTGGCAGGAGGGTACCTCTAAAATCAGTAATCATTTTTATGCATGACACATAAGCAGAAGTATTTTCTTAATGTCTTCTTTTTGGTTTTATTCTGAGCACATGACACATGGCCCTTAATCTTGATTCATGACTCCTAATTCATCACTCTTGATTTCTGATATATGAGGAGATGTAGGACCTTGAAACTGGTCTGTCTTTTCATGATAGGAAAAATATTTTTGAGACCTTGCTCAATAATTTTAATGGTAATATGTTATAGAAATATCATTGCTGTATGTGTAAAACACCTGAAAACAGAGAGACGAGGTAAAAATACATCCATTTTGATTAAAGAATAAAAGTATAAAAACTTTTAGTTACTGTTTTTCAAAGTTAAATTATTTGCAACTGAAATGTTTATTGTGTGAAATTAGTTAAATTGGCAAAATGTTATTAATGACTAGAAATGCAAATCAGCAAAAGATGGTAAATAAATTAGAAAAGCATCTGATGGAAAGCTAGGCATAGAGTTGTATTTAAAGATTGAATCATACATTAACAAACTGAACAAACAAGAACAAGCTGTGAAATACATGGTTTCTACAGAAGAAGAAAGCTCTAGCAAATAAACAAAAAATATGGACTTGGGCCAAACTCCAAACACAGCTATTATGGGATTTTATTTAAATATATTTTAGGAGATTACCATGACAAAGGATAGTGTACAGCTTATGAAAAGATGTGTAAAAAGTATCACCATAGAAACTTGCTTGAGAAAATCAGGATCTCTCTTCAAACTCTGGCATAAATTTGTGTAATTTGACTTATGTGAATGCAGATCTTTCACAGAGAAACACTGAAAACTTCATTAGTATGGGAAAGGAAAGGGGATAATTTTAAAGAACAAAATGAAGCTTTGCAGGAAATAATCTAGACCATGAGATAGGTACACATCTGTTGTTTAAGATAAGACAAACACTCCATAATCTATTAAATTATGTAATTGTTAAAGAAAAAAAGTTATTTTCATGATCAATGTAAAACAAAATATTTTAAAGAATCCTTTTACAATCCTTAGGTGTGTACTAAGGAAACAGAAGTGCCTTTTACTTTCCAGTTATTACCCTGCGTCTGTCAGAGCTGAAACATTCTGGGGAATTGGGGGATGTATTTTTAGCTGTAACTTCAAGTAAAAAGACATTTAAACTTCTTAGCCACAAAAGCAGAGTATTAGTATTGGAGCTCTCTTTCAAAATATGCTTTGTTTTTCACTCTGTTGTGTTTAAATTACAGTTCCTTGGCTCCCTCCCTTCATATGAAAGCTGAAATTATATGCATTTCCCTCGAAGGGCTGTCAGAGGCTGTAAAGTTTGTATCCTGACTCTCTGCCTCTGGTAACTGTAATAAAAATGAGATGAAACCAAGCATTAAAAACATCCTAGAAACAAATGGTCACCTTCCTGCAGCTTATTGGCAAATTCAGGGGGAACATGACTCTTTCCAAGAGGCATAATGTAAAATTGACAATAATCATAGGGTTGAAATACTCCTTTTTCACATTTGTTTCAAAGTGAATTTTCTTTTAGAAATTATTTCTTCTAAAAATCTTTTTATTTTCTTACACCTATAGAGTGAGTAATGTAAAGGGTAATATAAAAAAATTCTCTTTATCTTGCTTTATTGTTACACCACTTGATTAATTAATAAAAGGAAGGCACAGTTTTTACTTAGACACATTACACATTATTACTTCAAGTCTCTTGCTTTCTACTGATTGATTAGACATTCATGACACTATGTTCCATTCTCTCAAAATTGTTTCTTAAGCTTCAACCTCTTCTGCTTCAATCCAAATTATATTTATCATATTTACTCAGCACCAACAGTCTAATTCCCAGTCTAGAAAGTGCATCTGTGTCTTGTTCCTCACAAGGGCCACATTTTTGACTTCCTCATCAGCTTCCTCAACCAAAACAAACCAATGTATACAGTTTTGCAGAGATGGGTGAGGCTTTCATGCTTATTTACCTGCTTGAAAGTCTAGGGATTTGCATTAATTACCCCCAGCTTTGATAAAACAGCCTTTTCCTGAATTTATGCATCCATAATGCTGTGCATCTCAGTGTTATGGTCTTTGAAGTTTCCATGCTTCCAAAGGCTTTCATCTGTCACAAATGGAAATGAGCTTGTACTGATAGGGCCAGGTTGCAGTGGCATAACTCCATCAGTGGAAAATTTACTCCTTGATATTTGAAATATTAACAATAATTACCTGTCATATAGATTTAATCACAGTGTATTGTAGTTAATAAACTACAGGAGAAGCACGAATACCTAAAATTGACTTCAAAAGTAGAAAAAGAAGAATTATCTCTGTGGTTTTCTGTTTTGTCTGGAGAACAAATAAAGATATTAGTTCCAGAAAACACAGATATTTTTCTCCTCAGAACAAGCTAAGCTTTTTGCAGGTATTTTGGGTATTGTTACAGCTTATAACAAGGTGTTTGAGGGTATCATTCATGAATGACTAGTAGATAACAAGGTAGTTCAAACATATAATGAAGCTCATGAATAATGCAAAACAGGAATGTCAGAATTTAAAAAGCCTTATAGAGCTAGGACTCCGCTGGCCAGTTCAATCTAGTTGGTGCTCAAAAGCACTAAAGACACTCTAAAGACACTCTAAAGAAACTCAGATATGAAATCTTTGAAAATGTCATGCATCATATCCATAAAATCATCAAAGACTCTATTGTGAGTCTCTGAATCTCAGATATGAATCACTGAATTGATATGAATCTCAGATATGAATCTCCTATCTCTGAATTAGTACATTAAGCCAATATGCGGCTCAAATCATTATTGAAATCAAAGAGAGGGAAGATGACTTTTATGATATTTTGATAAAGAGAACTTCATAGACCAGTGTCATGTCTTGATGTAGACAGTGAAAAAAAAGATGTGTATATGAATAAACCTGGTATACCAAATTAAAACACAAGCCATTTTTGTGCATGCCTCATAAATACATTAGCCTTTAAAGAATCCATTAGATTGTTCATAAAGATCCTTCCAAAAATCTTTCAGGAAGATGTCACAGCAATTGCTCCTAAAAAATAAAATTCCAATGGGCTGCTGTGGTTGTTCTGCCCCCAGCAGCAGATCAGCCCCATGCAGCTACTAGGTCACTTCCCACAGTGGGTGGGGGAGAAATTAGAAGTTTACAAGCAGGAAAATTCATGAGATGAGATAAAGAGGCTTTAATGGGTAAAGGAAAGGGTGCACATTAAAAGGCAAACCAAAACAAGGAATTATTTCCCCATTTTTGATGGGCAAGCAGGTGTTCGTCCATCTCCAGAAAAGCCAGGCTCCATCACACATAGCAGTGACTGAAGACAAATGCCATAACTCCGAACACCCTTCCTCCATATCCCTCATGGCTTTTGTTGCTGAGTGTGACTCCCCACAAAGTATGGGATATCCCTTTGGGCAGTGAGAGTCAGCTGTCCCGCCTCTGCTCCCTCCCAAACTCTCATGCACCCCCACCCTGCTTGCTTTCCAAACATAGACAATCGCTTCACACGAGATGTTTTTATACACTTCTCTGAAGCTCTGTCCCAGTCAAAACCAGTACAGGAGCTAAGAGATATGGTCCTTCTGTGCCTCAGCAAACAACAAATAAATAAACAAAACCAAAAACAACAAGATATTAATTTTCAATGTAGTTCTAATGTTGGATCCCTACCAGAATACCTGTGGAGACTCACACTTAGTATATTCATCACAGATAGAAGAAAAAGAATGAATAATTAGGGATAAAATTTGTACATGACATACAATTTCATACAAATTTGTGATCACTGGCTTAAATCTGGCTGCAGAAGTGAAGGAGTGACAATGTCGTAAAGGAAATTCAGTGTTGATAACTGGGGATAGTATAAGAAAAAAGGATGAATGATGGCATGGAACAGGGCACAGTTATTGTTTGGAATTTTTAGGAAAAAAAAACCTCTTATGAAAGGATATGAAAATTCCATGCAAAAAGGAGTGGAAATTGATAAGTAAATTAATATGTATGTGTTACAACTAAGGCAACAACAAATATGGATGGCTGAAATTACCAGACAATAAATTTATAGCAAACAAAATTGGGTAACTTTTATATGATGTATAATTACACTGTGGAAGTCATGAATGCAGAACTGTAAAGAGATTTTTGAAAGGACCCGGAAATTCAGAGAAAAGAACTCATTGTTATCTATTTAGAAATATGTTAAGGTATAATCTTTGTTTCAAGAGGTGTTTTACTCATAGATTGTTGTAGCTGGAAGACTGTATCTGTCAAAAACCCTGTAATTGCATCAGTCACTGAGTATATCTGTGATCTTTAACTTGTATTTGTTCTAAGTACCTTTTACTTTAATTTCTGCTTCAGATTGCTAGATGATAATAATTAATAATTAAATAGATGAAATGAAGCTTTATTGGGAGACAGTAGAGCTGTTGTGTTTTTAGAGAAGGGAAGAATGGAATGTAAGCGGTGAAGCAGAATCCTTTTTGGCAGTACTAGAAAGTTTCAATTTGACAACCTTTTTAGTGAAGGAATTGTTCTTAATATATAATCTAAACCTCCCTTAGCACATCCTGAAACCTTTTCCTCTTGTCCTATTGCTTTCTACCTGAGAGAAGAGACCAACCCTTGCTTTGCTACATCCTTCTTTCAAGTACTTGTAGAGAGCCATAAGGTCTTTCTGATGTTCCTGTTCTCCAGGTCAAACAATCCCACCTCTCTCAGCCACTCTTCATAAGACTTGTACTCCATACCCTTCCTCAGCTTTGTTGTCCTGGTAGGCACTCCAGCTGTCTGAGTCATCCTACCAGATTTCCATGATGGTTATTATCACATAGTTTTCCTGCTGGGCATGACAACGTCAGAATAGGAAAAACTACGAGAATCACCTTTCATCCTGACAAAGCTCTGAGAGCCCCTCTTAGCATTATAAATTAAGAATGGTCCATCCTTCAGATTTAGGACATTACCATTCAGGGAATTATTTCAAATTTATGTTTAACTATTTAAGAATATAAAGTTCGATCAAATTGTGTATTATCTTTAGAGGCTAGACCTGGAACAAAGCCAGGGAGAAAATAAGGAATGAAGTAGAAAAATATGAGCAAGAGGAAGTGACAAGTGGTACATAAGCACAAGTGTAAGAGAAATTATTTTACATGTCTAATCTTAAATTAATACAATTCTCCTGTTAGTAAAAATGATGGATAATAGTTTGTGTGTAGCAGTATCAAAGGGTAAAGATTTATTCAGATTAATAAACTTTGCTGTTTTCCTCCCCCTGTTACTTTTTCAAGAACTCAGGTAACACATTTTATATATAGTGTCATTATAACTAAATAGGAGCCACATATCTGCACATATTTACCACTCTTTCAGAAATTTTTTTGTAGTCTATAGGAGTTCAAAAATCTTGGCAGTTGAAGAAATTATATTTTTGAACTTAGCAAAATCTTGCTTTATTCTCCTTTCCTTAAATTTGAAAAAAATCAAGTTCTCTTGTTCTGCTTTCATGTAAAAAGTACCCTGACACAATCTGGCCTCTAAGAAAGCTTTTCCATTATGAAAACATTGCTATTACCTTGGAGTACAAATCTCTGGACACAATAATCCAGGTTTAGTCTCTCAAGTGCTGAACAGGTGCAAGCCACCCCTTCCTTCCAGTGCTGGCTGCAGTCCTGGTAATACACAGGTATTGTAGTTGGCTACATCTGCTGTCAGTGCATGCCACTGAGTCACATTCAAGACATTCTGGTCTTTTTCTGTAGGAATACTTTTTAAATCTGTTTTTTTTTGGTTGCTTTTTTTTTTTTCCTCAACTACTACCCAAATGCTGTTTGTTGCACCTGTCCCTAGCAGAAAACTGCATTTGTTTTTGTTGAACATTATGAGGCAATTTCAGGCCTGTAGAGATCTCAGTGAGGATTAGTTCCCCACAGTTTGTCATGGCTTGGAGCATTCAGTCCCATTGTGCAGGATTTCAGATGCAGAATTATAATAGCCCTAGTAGAAAATCCTGAGTAATGCTACTGACCAATGACTTCAAGTCCATTCACTCAGTCCATAACTTACCAAACTGGTTGTAAAGTTTGTGTGCAAGATCATATTAAAAACCCTGATAAAACTACCATGTACAGCATCCAAGCCAGTTTTGAGAGGAAAGCCAGGAAGCTCACCACAAAAGGAAAACAAATTGGTCAGGGCATTGGTTACCATATGCCCTTGGTAATTCCCTTATCCCTTTTTCTAATCACAATCTTGTTCTTCATGTGCATGCTTTCAGGTGGATTTTATCCATAGCTTTTTCAGGTGACTTGTTTAGGCTGATGATCTTGTTGCTCTCCAAATAGTTCTTTTGTTGTTTTCAAAAATGTTGCCATTTTGCAGTCATTGGGGGGAATCCTCTGATTGTCATGACCTGTCAAAGATTTAGAGAGTAGACACACAATGACATCACCCGGCTTCATTAGCAACTTCACATGTCTGATGCCATGGGGATGCAAAACGTTCAATTTACTGAAACTGCATAGATATATATAACTACAAAAGTATTAAAGTATACCTCTAGGTATTTATTAAATCATTTATTTTTTTATATATTTTGATTATATTCACACACTCTCTCTTACAGCCCTTTGATAATTAGTAAATAAGGATTACTTTAATTCCTTTTGAACAGAATGTGAGGCAGGCTCAGAGAAGCCAGTTTTATTAAAGACAGTGCTAACCTGGAGAGATAAAGGAAAACAGTGTGGGGAAAGCATAAATTTATGAACAATTCTAGATTTTCCTAAAGGAAAAAAACCGATGCCCATTCCCCTGTTTATCCACATGCCTATAGCTGTGAATTAAGTTGCGTCAAAAAAAAATTTATTTCTGTCTCAGGAAGCAACCTTTTTTCTGTTGCTACCTCTCTAAGTTGACCAGAATTAATTCAGCAGTTACTGCTTATCTGAAACCTCTCTGAATGCTATTGAGTATTGTGCTGGCAGTCAAACTCCCTACTTTCAATAACAACAGCTTCCTAAGGATATATCAATTCGATATTTTCTCAAAATAATGTTCCAAGAGACCAGCTTAAATAATAAGAGACATTACTGTAATTATCTTAGAACATTAAAATGAAAATAAAAATTATTACTTTGATAAATTTTAAATATGCCATTTATAATATGAAAAACATTATACATGCAGAAATTAAGTGGTTTTATTTTGCTTTTAGGTCCATGACTAATTAATATAAATTTGAATATAAGAAAGAGATGAGTAAAATAATAAATATATATTTTTTAAAGTTCCTATTTTCATGTTATTTGAATGAACTTAGTAATGATGTTTGAAAGAGCTGACCACTAAGGATTTTGAAGAAAGCATTTTTGTATTATATTGTTATTAGGATAATAAAAGTTTGCTGTATGGCTGATCCTGTCAGCAGAGGTGTAGATGTAGTCAAAACCAGACAAGTTGATGTCCTCTCCTGTGTACAAGTACCAGGAATAAAAAGCACCAGGAAAGACCTGCTATGTCAAATTGCCAGCTTTCTGAACAGAAAAGAACAAAGGCATCAGGATTCAAAAGAAACTGCTTTCAAAGCAGCTATTTGTTGGTAAATTCCCTGACTTTTGCTCTCAATATGTGTCAGCATCACTTTGATATAAACATCAGAGCACGGCCTCAAGCCAAGTTCTTCCCCCTCAGACTGAACCTTAGAGGGTTGCCACTCTGTAGCCTAACACATACAGTAACCCCACTACTGTATAGAAAACTAGTTGTATGGAAAATATGGACTTATGAAACTTGAAATTCACTACATCATCTGTGTGACAGGTATCCCATGGATCCTGCTGTGCCCAGTCAAAAAAGAAAATGCCCATGATTATAAGAATTTAGAAGACTTTTTGTGACAGGATCTGGTACCTGAGGTATAACCCCATGCCTCTCTAAACTGATGCCTGTCCTCAGCAAAAGTAGCAATATCAATTAGATGATGGCATAACAGTGAGTTTCTTTCACATCTTCAGGTTAAACTTGGTGAATTTAAAGTAGAGCACATTTTCTTCCAGAGAAATTGCAATATTGCTTTCACAGAATCACAGAATGGGTAAGGTTGGAAGTGATCACAATGGGTCATCTGGTCCAACCTCCACATTTAAGTAGGGTCATCCCAGAACGCATTGCACAGGTTTGCATCCAAACAGTTCTAGATAAACTCCAGTGAGGGAGGCTCCTCAACCTCTCTGGGCAATCTGTTCCAGTGCTCAGTCACCTGCACAATAAAGAATTCATCCTCATGTTCAGGTGGAACTTCCTGTGCCTCAGTCTCTGCCCGTTGCCTCTCGTCCTGTTGCTCAGCACCACCAAGCACAACCCTGGTTCCATCCTCTTGACACCTTCACTTCACAGACATTGATGAGGTCCCCTTGTCTCTCCTTGAGAGCTAAACAAGCACAACTTTCTCAGCCTTTGTTGGTAAGAGAGATGCTCCAAGTTTTCTCTGTGCTGAAGTGTTGATAGTATGGGTAAGGGAGCCAAAGATGAGAAATTTATTTAATTTCTGTAAATGAAATTGTATGGGAGATTTTTATTTGTTGAAGTTAATATTTTTTAGACATTATGTAATGACTGAATCTTCTGAATAATTTTCTTCATAATGTCTTTTTTTCCCCCAATGGTAGGCTGACCTTTGATCAATGGATTTTTTTCTAGCAATTTTAGATGGCTAAAGGTTGAATGTAGACTTAGGAGAAATTAATTAAATTGTGCCAGTGATTTTCCTCTGCTTTATCAATTTTAATCAATAATATCTCTTGCTGCTTTTTGAATTTTTTCTTTTGTAACTATTTACAATTCAAGTGTTCATAAAGTATGAAATGTTTTATTTTCTGATTAAAAATAAAATCAGATCATTATTATTGATTATATATTAAGGCACTTACTACTATTTAATTAATTGATACTTGGTATTTGACAAGGACTCTGTAGGCTAGGTGCTTAGAGAGCTAAAGCACACAGCAGCCCTATAAAAAAACAGAAAGCTATATTTGATTTTCTTCAGTTCAAGCTATTAATTTGAGTTATTAATGCAGTGAGTGAGAGAAGTAAAGGGTAAAGACTGAGTTCTCTTTATCACAGATCACTAATTGTCTTTGAGATAGGACCTGAACTCTCAGAATTAATAGTCTGCTTTAAAGAATCATGAAGATTTAAGGACTACATAGGCACCACAGAGAATCCTCAGCCTAAACAGGCAGACTTATATTCATTGTGCTAAGAACTCAGCACATGCTTAAATTCTATGGTAACTTAACAGACCTCATCAAGTTACTGCAAACTGTGTATCAGAGGTGATATAAAATGAGAAAATGAAATCAAAACTAGAACCGGTTCATAAATTAAGAAAAACAGCACGTATTTATTTGTTGTTAATAGTTTCTTTGGCACTGTATAGAATGAATGCACTGTGTATATGCTGTTCTACATTGCAGATTTTCAAGGGCACTTCTGAATTCAGTCACGTCATTATAGCTTGGAAAGCAAACTGGAAACATTTCCCATTCAGCAAATTAATTCTCAAAACAAATTGTTTCCTCACCATTACAAGGAGTCTCAAAAAGCTTGTTATAAATGTTCTGTAAGCAACAGTGGCAGCAAATAAAAGCATCATATATTTAACTCATTCTATTCTGCCTATTGAATATGCCAAACAATATACTGAGATAGAAACAAACCTCTGATTTTTCAACACCCTAACAAAGCAGATTCTCTTTTTGTGTCTGAAACACAGAATCAACATTTCTCTAATCTGTATGGGACTTGGCTTTTTATTATGTAAAGATCATTATTTATACCATTAAAAAATTAGAAACATTTTTACAAGCAGAATAAACAAATTCAACTCTTCCAAAATAGCAGAAAAAATATTTTTTTTAGCCAATTAAATCACAGAAGTAGATCAACGTTCTAATCTGAACATGAATCTTTAACCCTGGGCTAACTTCTATAAAAGATATTACTCAAAATAGGCTGATTTAAATTGAATAATAATGGCATAAAAGAAGCAGACTTCAACAGTATATTGTATTTGGGGTGAATATTTAGCTTTGGTATTGGTATAGAGCTAGAGATATCAACTTGCCCACAAAGAACTAAAATTTTCTTTCACCTAGGTTATGTTAAATTACAATAAATTTTACTTTGTATAGATTATACTGACAATGTTTCCCATAATTAAGCCTGTATTCAAGTGGACACCATATACACAGAAATGTACAAACTTTTCAAGTGGACAGATGGATCTTACTAAATTTTCCTTTCCTAAAAACGTGTAAAGTATTAGCAGTGTAACTAAACTAGTTGTGTGAAAGCTAACAGAAGTTAGTCTATACAGAGATACTCAATTTATATGATGGCAAAGTATAAAATGCCTTCATAGAGCATTAAGTAGGTACCCCCGTGCATATTTCTCCTTTTCAACTGCATTTCTAAGCAACATTTTGTATCCCAGATATTATCCTGTGGTTTTGCTGGAAATCGGTTGCAATTATTTCTTAGACCATCTAAAATAGATCTCCAAATATATATGTGATTTTCTGAAACACTTTTTTAAGTGTCATGCAAAAGTGGAGGTAGGGACAAATACCACGTGGATCTGGGAAGATGATAATTCTAGGACTGGACAAGAGGATGGGTTCAGTAACTGGAGGAAAAAAATGGCAATATGGATGAAAAACAGAGAAAGAAATGTAGAGTGATGCAGGTGGGTAGCAAGGTGGATCTCTTGTCCTGCCTGGTTGTCAATAGATCCTCTGAAAACTGTGACTCTGAAAACTGTTACCCACTAAGAGACAGAGAGCAGAAGTATAGAGTATATAAGTAGAGAAATTAGTATTATTCTATTGACACCTACCAGATTAGAAATTTCATCTAACAAGTATTTTGTTTCTTTAATGTATGGATGACTCTTTGGCAGAGATTTTAACATTACTGACTGGAATACTTTAGAATGGAGGTGTCATGGGAATTCTCAAAACCAAATTTAGTGCCTTGATTTCCTTTGCTGTGCATAGAAAGATGTTCACATCTGAAAAGTTTGTTTCCAAAAACAATGTTAGTATGAGTTTTTTTGGTTGATGCAGGGACGTGAGAGATTACTCTTGCAACAGCAGATGAGTATAACAGCACAATTCTTGCAGGTACAACAGATATCTTATGATGTCACATACTGGAACAAATGAATAATCCTGTACATCATTGTTAAAGCCCAGAACAATGAGTGCAGGATTACATAAAGTAGAAAAAGAAGAAAGAAATGCTGAAGAGTGTTAAACACCTTGCTTTGAGGGGCATGAATGTCCTCACTTCATTTCCCCTCCATGCATTTTTCGACAGTTAAGCAGCTTAATTTAGAAAGTGCATGAGTGAACTGAACACTAGTGATATTTCCTTTGAAAAGTTACCTATGGAATACGTTGCTGCTTCTTTAAATGCCTTGTTCATGAACCCATAATGTCTTTTGCCACAGAAAGTGGTCTTGAAGTTGTTCCACTACAGAGAAAATAATTTAATATTCATTAAATAATAGTAGGGTTGGACCTATGTAAGAGCAAAGGTCTGAGTGACAGAAGAGTAAAACCCTCTGTCATTTACTCTTATCTTTTTGGATATAGATTAGTTGAAATGGAACTTGTCACTCTGAGAGGACTTATGCATGAGGCATGAGTGAACAAAAGGAAGACACTGGTTTTATGGGAGCAGGATGGAGACTGAGTGAAGAGAAGCTGAAACATTTTTGAATGTGTTTGGAGAAGAACTCCCAAGTACCAGTAGTAATTTAAAGACACAAATTAAATTCCTCTATGTGCTAACCTCTTTAAGTCTATGCTACAGAGTAGGAAGATGAGTTTTAAATGACTGCAACCTGGACATGGGTGCCAGGAGCAAGAGCTTATTAAATAATCATCTTTCAAAAGCCTTCAAGAATGTTCTGTGGTCAAAGGATATCACTATTTACCATATTTAATTCATTTTAATCTGCCATGTTTACATGGTTAACCTATTTATATCGAGAATATTTTCAAAGACTTTTCCACCTTGTAGCCAAAATGTCTCTTAGCTCAATGGACCCTTATTAGCATTCTTATTTGTAGACACAGAGGCAAAATTCAGACTGAAAACTCATATTATAAACTTATAAAGTATCTTATTTATGTTTGTCCTTTTCCATTACATATTTGTCTCCCACCTTACCAAAGCACTGTCCACTATTTGAAGATTCTTTAAGTGGAAGAATTTAAATACCAGGAATAAGTGATTTTATCATTGTTGTTCTCAATTATCACACTTATTTTTTTGTGTTAGCTGTACTTCACCTCAATTCTCTGTGAAGAGAGACCTTGCTGTGCTTGAGTGCAAGCAATCACATAGATAATATTTAGATAAATCACCAAAAACAAAGGCATACAGTAACTTTTACTCTCTCTTGCAATTCCCATTATGTGACTCAGGCATAAGAGTATTGGGAAGAAAATACAGTTTTAATGCAGTGAAATTGACAAAAACACTGGGGGGCTGCAGGGGTGGGAGTGAGGAAGTGATACTTTCCTTCCATGGAAGGAAATTTCTGTCAATGAACAAAAAGGTCATCTTCCCAGACTTGCTGTGCACATGAAACATTGCAAAGTTTGGCAGAGTCTTTAGTTTTTATGAACTTCTGTTCTTCTTTTTTGGGCCTGAGCAACTCGAGACAGACTTCTGAAAGATTAAGAGACACATAGCAAGAGTTTGGAATAGACTGCCTTCTGCTAAGGTGGCTCACCCCAGATAGAACAGTGGGATCATTATTTAATTGTGAAAGAGAGAATGGAGACCAAGTGTGTCTTCTCTTGCAATGAGAGAAACCCCCCTGTTATGCTTTCCTTAGAAGCAAGCAAATCAAAGAAAGAAAGAAACAATAAAAAAAAAAAAAAAAAAGCCAAAACCAACCAACCAAACAACAAAACAGAATGAAGAAAATTAAAAAAGTAAATGAGAAAACAATTTAGGTGTGGGTACTTTAGGAGCTAAAGAAAAAAAATGAGTTATTTATGTGTATTGCATATTTTAAAAATACATGATAGAAAAAATAGACAATCTTTTTCAACTTTCAAAATATATAAAAATAAATTTTTACTAGTAAAACATGTATAGAATTCATATATTATTCTTTTCATTTCAATTGTGATCCCTTTGCCTTGTAAAATTAAAGTATAACAAAGAAGAAGCTAATGTCATCTTACAGATTTGTTACTACATTCTAAATTAAGATTATTTGTAGGGATTTTCTGCCCTCCACATTGGAATTAGAGAGACTGATTCTGTTCTCACAATCATAAATGAGGATAGCATTTGGCCTCCCACCTCATCTTTCACATTGACACTTAAATAGTAGCTTTTTATGCCAAGCAGACCTGGAATGAATTTTCCTACAAGCAGAGGTTTTAAAGTAAACAGCGAAGACAGATCTGTACAAAGAGCGGAGGAATCTCATGATCAGGAAGGATGGAAAACATTCACTTGAACAGATGTTATTTTACAGACAATAAATGTCACTGCTATTAGAGACTAGCAAGACAGAAGAAGGCAAGGTAGACAAAGTGAGGCATGATAAGGCAGAACAGAACTGAGGAAGAGACATTCTTAAAATAACTAGCAGAGTTTTGAGCACCAGGATATAAAATAATTCATGGTATCAGGGCTATAAGTCAAGGGTCTCTCCTCTCCTTTACATGTAGGCTTCTTGTTTCAAATTCTTCCTTTTGTTGTTTATTAAAAACAGTGTTTTTATAAAGATAGTGTCAGCCATGGGACTGATGTAAGCAAAACTCTTATTGAAGGCTTGTACAAAGGTACAGAGTTTGTTCAATAATGAAATCAGTTACTTTCAACCATTTTCTTTTCCTTCCTTTTCTTTTTTCTTTTTTCTTTTTTCTTTTTTCTTTTTTCTTTTTTCTTTTTTCTTTTTTCTTTTTTCTTTTTTCTTTTTTCTTTTTTCTTTCTTCTTTTTTTAATTTATGCCTTTTTCTTCCTGCTGAGGTGAAAGAAAAGTGCAAAAAGTTATTACAAAATAAAACTCTTCCTCTCACTTTATCATTTCAATTGTCTCTCTCAGATAAATTTCACAAAGAGATATAGGATAAAATAAGACATATTGCTTTTATTTATTTTCACATTTGTCCTCATGATACCTATGCTTCATTTGGCTTATTATTTCTACTGATCTTCAACAGGTCACATGATTTTTCTTGGCATAAAGTGCTGTGAATAAGATGCTGCAAATCAAAGTCCTGTGAAGCAGTAGTGCTCTTGATTCCCTGCAGCGTTCAAGGTCAGCAGCAGATGTGGCCTGAAGTTCTGCTCCTTGAATCTTGACCTTCACTGAGTGATTCTCTAACGACTTGGGAGGGACATCATAATTAGATAAAAACCTTGCCTATCTTTATTAAAGGGCACCAGATTAAATTCTCTGCATGTTTGATGAGAAGTGAAGTGATTGTTTTCCCCACTTCAAATGCTTCAGCATGCCTTTTCATTAATGTTTTATTACTTGCGTACTGAATCCTGATGCTTTTGAGAGTTTCTAAGGAAAAGGAAAAAGAAACACTCTCCTTACAAAACTGAAAATCTTCTTTTGATGGAAATCCTTTCAAAGATAATCACATTTTGTGTATGTACACATTGAACACCCATTTAATAAAGGTGGTAGTTTACGTGAGGAATGTAATTAAAAATCAGTATTTTAAATAAACCGCAGTCACAAATTATTTCAAGCTTTCAACACAATAGTCCATGTAATGTAATCAAAGCTAAAGTGAACTAAATGCTTTCACTCTTTAAATTGTTCCATTAACCCGTTGAGCTGCAGATGAGCTTTTGAAGAAGGGATGATAAAATATTTATTCTGTTGCAGCTAAAATGACAAGCATCCTGCTGCTCATTTTATTTTAGTAAAAAGATTATAAAAGCAATTTAGCTCCAGAACACACTGCTGCAGGCACTCATCAGGCAGATCTTTTGCCCAGCACATTATCAGAAGAGCAAGAGGTGAGATGTTAAGTAAGAAGCAGAAAAATGCCAGTGGCATTATCAAATTGGAGAAGAGAGTGCAATTCTTTAGAGGGTGAAATTTGGTAAAAAGTCATAGTCATAGTGGTCTCTCAATAGTGAAAGTCAGTCACTAAAAGTCACTTTCAATTTATGAGCCTCTTCATCCACACTCTCTGTATTGCTGTATTTTGTGTCTGATTAATGCATCTGTGGGCCAAAACCAGCAAGATTCCTTTTATAACCTATTCATGATCAATCTGGTATTATATGCAGCTTAATGTTCCCTTTTACCTTTGCATTTTGAAAGTTCTGGGATATGTTAAAAATGCCCAGACCCTTAGCAGTCAAGATATTACAGGTCCTTCCAGTTATTAAAAACAAGTATAAGTTTTAAGTATTAATAAAAAATGGCTTCAGGGTAGTTACTGTAAAATACACAAAGTAAAACAAACCCTTCAACACTCACATTTCACTGTTAATACAGCTATTCTTTTCCCATAAGGGTCTGAAGGAGAGCAAATTTCAAGGGAATGCCTTGGGCCTGTTGCTTTACTGCTCTGTTCCTCAGGGAACCTAGATTGTTATGTGTCATAATTTCTAGCTCTCATGTCTATGTCTATGTCTATGTCTCATGTCTTTGCTTAAAAGTAAGCAACAAACCTGAAGAAATCAGCAAAAGCCCTTTCCAGCTCTTCAAGGACAATGTTTGATTGGTGTGCATTCATTGCTTCTGGTACTTTCTGGTCATAGCTGGATTGGCATATTTTAATGGCATGAATTTCTTCTGTCTCTTGTGCCAGGTTTTATACTATGTGAAAAAAAATGCCTGCCAGTGTACTCTGCCTTCCAGTCATCACAGCTCTTTTTACTCACTTGCTTCATTACATTCTCTTGACTTTAACAGAGATGTCATACTTGCCTGCCACTTAACTTTCACTACTACTTTGGCAAAAAAATTGGCTTTCTTATTAACCACTGATCTATGTTACTTCTCTCTTGACCCTAGTCAACCTTGACCTACTTGTTCATTCATTAAATCTCTGGTTCTCTTATTTAGCCACAGTCTTTGCCTTTAATATAAGACTATATAATTCAGGAATACAACTCTGGAGACAGTCCATTCCTTTCACTGAGGTCCTTAAATGCTTTGAGCTAACTTCATTCTCCTGAAACTCTACTAAAAAAAGGTGAAGGTTCTTTAAGAGCAACAAGTCCAGAATCTCCAAGTGATTTAATAGGTATATTCTGCAAGAACCTGATGCAGTAAATTTAAAAAGAAATTGGCATTTTTGAGCTCTAGGAAAGATTTTTCCTACTTTTGACCCTCATTTATGATATTATGGAGCTTTTATTTAGGCATGAAGATGTTGTGAAGCCTGAGGAGGGTTATTTCATTTACAATTTAGTAAAATTTGTAAAACAGATAAACAAAAACCTACTTTCCAACTGAAAAAAAAATTTCAATGGTATATACATTGCAGATTTTTAGACATTGATAAAAGAGAATCAGGTAACAAAACCTAATACATATTCAGTCTTCAAACTTCTGTCTACTTTTGCTGGGGTTTTTGTGTCTTTTATAAAAGAAAGAAAAGTAATTGTCCAACATTTCCTACAATAACCTTACAATTTCTTTACCAAGACATCCCATACTAAAAATACTCTGTTTTACTTAAAAATACTTTATATAACAAAAAGGAGAAGGGCAAATATGAAAGTAGGTTTTAACAATAGTGAATTGCAGAAATCTTAATCAGCATGCATATTCACTGTTTTATAGTCCACCATCATAGACAAATTTATTCAAGTTCAAATTTGTATTAATTTTCTCTGTGTGTCATAAACAGGTATATTAATGTCGCTGATCAATGAGAAACCAGCTCTAGGTTGTGGAACATAATGCCTTTACTCTGCAATATTGAACCAAGACTGCCTGGAGAAAAGAGATGGATTATTTCTACATCAAGCTTAAATAAAGAAATGTGGAGCTCCTTCAGGTTGTCTGTGGCTGCAGTTTTATCTGCTTCACAATGTCACCACAAATATGTGCTCTAACTCTCTGACCTTTAACAGCTAAAATAAGAATGAAAGTACAGTAAGCATTCTTGGCCTAGGATTTCACCAAGCTTGACAAATACCATGTGCTAAGGGAAGTCTTGTGTCATAGAATAAGGTACAGATATTCCATAGCTGGTGATTTGAAAAAATTACATTGGTAAGGGGGCAATAATTCTAAAATTTGTTTTCTAGGAGCACTAATATAAATTTTGCTATTGCACTTTCTCTTTACAACCATATTGATGTGGTAAGCTTAAATTTAAACCCTGCAGTCAGACTATAATTTATGATACCAGAAATTATTTGATTAATCATTGGGCCTTTTCATTATTTGATTCTTGAACTTAGTTGGCATCATTTCCCAACAAAACAAATCCAAAATACTAAGAAGATACGTCTTTGTATGTGTTAGCATGGACCAACAAAGTATGCCAGCAGAGAACATCAGAGGTAAAAACCCAAACCAAACATTAAAATTTCAAACCAAACATTAAAAAAACTCCAAAAACAAAGCAAAATGTCCCAACAAAATCAGCATCTATGCTTTCATTATTAATCATCAGTATTTTATGAGAAACAAAGAATTTTACCTTTTTCATTTTGTAGTCCAGGTCAAGTATAGTAGCATTGAGAAAATATGTCTTTTCAAGGAAATCCTAATAGTTAATGTAATTTTTTACCTGGTTACACTTAAAAATTGTGCCATAGTATCTAACATCAAATCCAGATATTATTAAAAATCCAAACTTACTTTAATAATTTGAGATTAGTTAAATATCAAAATTCTTAAGTACATGACAAATATTACCTAGTTTGGTTATTTATTTTAGTGATCCTAAAATTACCTTTTTTTTAACCAAAGTGCTAAAAGTACTGTGTTTCTCCCTGCTTAGACTAAAAGCAAGTATGCAATAATGCTATTGAAACATAAATGTTTTAAATTTCTGGTGTTGCATAATTTTGATTTCTATATCACAGTACTTAATTGATGTTTTCTTTTGAAACTAATCTAATTGTAACAGTTGACATTCTTTTCAGGAAACACTGACCTCTGTTATACGAAATGATTGTAATCTTCTATCCTGTGTTGATGTTTTTGCAAGATACTTCTTTTATATATTCCCAAGGTGGACTTAAAAATTCAGATTTTATAGACCTTTACAAATTTCTTAATTGAATTTACGCACAAGAGGAATCTGCCAAAGATCTTATATACACATTTCTGTTTTCCTTCTCAGTGAAATGACTTAAATGACTTAGCTGTGTTAAAGATAGTATCTTTATTTAGACCAATTCTAAACCATGTAAGACCATGGAGGTGAATGGTTGACTGGTCAGTAGAAAGAAAATAAAACCACTAGCAATTTTATGAAGTTTTAAAATTACCTAAGTAAATTGGATAGCTATACAGGAAATGACTGCAGGCTGATAAACACAAGCTTTAGCTTTCACTTGCATAAGCATCTCATATGGAACATGGTAATTAGCTCTGCAGTGCAGTTCTCTGTCCTCTGCTCTCTATAGACTGTCTCTTCCTGTTGACTTACCAATATTGATGAGGTAGTTTTCAGGCACTACTGAAAATAACAGTGTTGTCCCACATCCAGGTGAATCAATTGTTTTAAGAGTAAATTCCAAAATCAGCAAATTTTTAGTCTGTGACAATATGCAGAACTATACATGTCTTTATGTCTTTAAGATAGCAGGGGGATTTTTAAAAATTTCATTAAGTGGATAAATTGGTGGCATTAGTGTAGGCAGTTATTTCCTCATTCATTTTGATTGTTCATGAGCTGTAATCCTTTTAGGCTTTTTAGGCCTTTTTCTAAATGCTTTTTGTACACAAAATAGTTTGTTTAAATTTTTGCATAAGAAATAACAAATCAGAATATAATTTAAGCAATAACTTACAGGAAATAAAATGCCCAAGCCTTAAAAAATGAAACTGCAGAAGGCTGACATGGTATTTTATAATGCCAATTCATAGATATCACAACACTACCAAACATTCCCCAGCAGTTTTCTACTTTGGTTCAGACTGTGAGTTTTATATGAGAGTAATCTGGAAAAGTTTAACAGCAGGAAGATATTCTTCTGTGGTAGACAATCAAAAATGTATAGCTGTGATTCACAATCCACTGCTCAGAGATGCCCAAACCAGCTCTGAATCCACATAACAGTCTCCCCAGCACACTGACACAAACAGACTCCCAACATCACATTGCTCTCTGTGATGCCCTCACCTCTGATGAGAAGCTATTACAAGTAGTATGAAAAGTTTGAAAGTGAGAGGTCATCCACTAAGTTTAATCCCAGACTGCCACTAAGTACCATGATTCTACAGCTGAAATTTGACTTAGGACGTGACATGTTGCCTATATATTTATCAGCAAACCTTTTCTTAAATTCACGGGGTGGCTTAGAATTGCACATAGATTTCATAAAAATCAAGATTTTGTGTGCTATGCATTGAATTTTCCCAAAATATTCTAGCCAAATAGCCGGAAGGAACATAGAAAACGACTTGCCCTGTTTTACTGTTGTTGCTCTGTTGGCTTTGTTATTGCTGTTGTTATTTATGTGTTACTTTGTTAACACTGGTAAAGCAGTGGAAGTGATACACTTGATTTATAACTGAGCAGCAGCACTATACAAATACCACAAGATTGGATGATTAAATGTATTCTCTTTGTTAGACTGATTTCCCAAAAGACTGTACACAAGCTTCAATGCAATATCCTCTGTCCATGTATACTTAGTATTTACAGAAATTTTCCATCTTACCCAGTTATCATTAGATACTGAACACACACAAAAGTGTGATATATTCATCAATAGGTATGACAAAAGTTCACATATGAAACATTACAGATAGTAGACTGTCTGCCAAACAATTGTAAATAACTGATTCATCACCTTATCCTTTTTTCTTTTTTTTTTTTTTTGGTTGTGTTTTCTAACAAGCAATGTTAAGCCTGCAGAAAAGCAAAAGACAGATGTTTGAGCTTGCACTCTAAAAAATCTAATGGTTCAGGTTAATAGCTTGAGCTATGTCTGTGAGAGAAAACTGAAGCCATTCTTTCACTTGGTTTTGATACAGACTGCAAAAGGGAAAGTATTATAAACAATGAACAATCCAGTCCCCCAGTGCATTGCAATTTCAACTCAGAATTTCAACGTGACCTTAAATAAAGCCCACTATTCTCTCATTGTAGAAAACTGTAATGATGTTGGTAAGAAGACATCAAAGACAGTTAAGCCTGCTTTGGTAATAATGAAAGGGAAGTATTGATACAACTTTTCAAAAGCCACATTCTTCAACAGACCTGGCTAAGAACTGACAGCAGCTGGAATTTAATCTGTTTCTTCTTTAGTGAAACAATACTTACAGGATGGGAAGTGTCAAGTGGAAAGCTCTCATTTTCTGAGAACTGCAAGGTTGCTTTGGCAATTCCTGAAATCCCTGTTCCTTTAGCGCAGCATCAATCATTTTGTCTTATTGGAGGCGACACTGTTTCTCAGACAGTAGAATTTGAACTCTTCTGCCTCATAAAAATAGATCAATTTGTCATTCTTTTAATTGTCTCCTCACTATGTGACTCTGCCTAGTTAAATATAGAGGCCAAAACTCATATTAAGTAAAACATTTTTTTTTGTGTGTGTGTATGCACATGCTTATAAAGTTCCATTCAACCTATTAGGCAAACAAGTAAACAAAAAGCCATTACCAAAAAATCTCTGCAAAACATTATTTAAGAATTTCTGTAGCTCTGACTTAGAACAATTTTAATCTTTTCCTACATTCAGGCTATTTTGCCTTTAAAATGGCAAGTTCAGCTCAAACTTATGTAGCAGGATTTAAACCTATTCTTCACTTTAACCTAAATTTAACTGTGGCCATGGAAAGCAATTTCTTCCCTCCTTACTGAATCTAGATGCATCTCTCTTGGTGTTTGATATGAATGTTTATCCTGCACTGGTTTGAAATATGTTTAGAGTTGGCACACAATTATTTATGTTCCCATTAGCTTTACTGAGAGCTCTTTGTGTAAATCTCACACATGCACATGAAATATTTTTCTGAATGTGCATTCTCCAGAAAGAAAAGAAACTCTAATGGTTTCAGAGAATCTTAGTCTACCTAAAGGGAATTTTAGTTTTACAAAATCCTTTTCCATATTAAAGACAAAATAACCCTAGAAATTCAGCTGAATAATGCAATAAAAAAATTGTTATATTGTTTTGTTTAGATTTATAGCTAAAGGAAAGTGTTCTACCCTTGAGCTTTAGACAGACGCCTTTTTATGTAACTTAAAAAGCAAAATTCTGTTTGTTCTTTGTTTATTGCTTTTATAAGATAACAACCCTAAAGCAAAAGACATAAAATAGCTGTACAAAAAGTTTTCCAACTTGTTCCCTTAATAACTGTCACTTATCTCTGTTTAGCATGAGCTGTGCTCCATAACTCTGGCTAATTTCACAGACTCACCAACTGAGTCAGGTTGGAAGGGACAACAGTGGCTCATCAACCTCCCTGATCAGGCAAGATTATCCCAGAGAAAATTGCACAGGATTGTGTCTGGATGATTCTTGAACATCTCCAGTGAGGGAGATTCCATAACCTATCTGGGCAATTTGTTCCAGTGCACAATTATATGCACAGTAAAGAAATTCTTCCTCATGTTTATGTGGAACTGCCTATGCATCAGTTCCTGCCCATTTCTTTATACCTGAATCACTATTTAAATATTTATGTTAGTTGGATATAATTTAAATAATGTCATGGTTGTTGCAGCTCCATCAACAAAATCTAGAACAAAGCAGAAGAAAAGTGACATGAAAGGGAACTGCATTACTCTGAATTCTTGCCCTATTTGTTTACCTTTTAATCACTGTAAATAAGTCAGAAGTGTGCTGCCCAGAATGGCCTTGAAGCTGTTGTTGCTGCTGCTGGAGGAAGCTTCAGCCCCACTTGCAAAAAGGGGTAGTCTGTGTATGCAAACCTGAGTTAGTTCAGACATTGCAGCCCTCACTTTGGATCACATTCTCTGCCTTGTTGTAGTCAGCTATAAGGGTCTGTTTTATCAAGAGAGAAACTTTTTAATGCATGTTTAATAAATTCTGAAGGAAAGAAATAAATTCTGAAGGAAAGAAATCTCATTGTTTCATTTTCATAAGGCCTTTCTGCTGACTCTGAGAAAACCTTTTGCTTCCTACATCCTTTTCCAGACAATGGTTTTCCAGTCTAGGGATGTCCCTTAGATCTGCTCCATTTTTAGCTCCTTAACTCTTAGCTTGTGTACTGCAATCATTTAAATGCAATACTAAATAGAAACCATTATAAAGTATTTGAAACTTATCTCTATATTTTTGCATATTTTCCCACGTGTTCAAGACCATGCTGGATGGAGCTCTGAGCAACCTAGTCTAGTGAAAGATGTCCTTACCAGCAGCAGGAGGCTTGAACTTAGTATCTAAGGTTCCTTCCAATCAGGCCATTCTATGAAAATTGAAAATGAAGGCAAGAAAAAATTAATCTGTCACCCAACTACATGGTTTGTTCTTCAGCAGATAAGTAGCTCCAGCTTGTTATGTAAACTTGCTATGTTTATTTCTGTTTACTAGACAGTCATAGCAGGAGTAGTTGAATATGACAGTTTGATAGAATATGTTCTGAGAAGAATTTTCTAATCTGGATGGAGTTAAAGCTGGGGTTGAAATCAATTCACTAGTGAAGTGTTCTCCCCACTAGCTGACTTACATGTTCACTACCACTGTTATCAATATGGTGTCACGATCTGTTCTAATGAAGGGGTTTTGTGATGGTTTGTGAATTGATCTCAGAGGGCAAAAATCGACAGGACACAGGGGTTTGCAGCAATAATCAAAGACCAATGCACCTTTATTGAATGACCACAGCAAAATGTGTTGGGGAGAAATTGGGGAAAAAGGGAAGAACAAGGAAAAAGAGGGAGGAAGAGAAAGGAAAGCATATAGCTACCAAACGCAGAAATGATGAAGTACTTCAATGTCCAGCCGACGGAGTTCACCAGGTCACGTCAGGGGAGATCTCAGAGATTCCAGTCCATTTGAACTCTTATTTTTGATGGGGGACAGGGATGAATCTTGAAATCGAATCAAAAGTAGAACAGAATATTCTATTGTAATTTCTGGGGAAAAAAGGTATTTGAAGAAGGGTACACACAGTCCATGCTCTCAGCGGTGGGAAAGAACCATTATCTTCTTGGTCCACGGCTCACACCTGCAACATCCATCTTGCTTTGGTTTGCTTGCCTCCCCCATGCACTTCCCCTGGGTTAAGGGTTTCAGTCCCAGTCCTTGGAAGGAGTGGAGGGGGCCTTTTCACATAGGGGTTTCGTGTCTCAGTCCTTGATGGAGAGGCTTCCCCCATCTCAGTCCGTCTGTCATGGTGGTTGTAAAACAGGTGAGGGATCTTCTGTGGGGACTACCAAAACTACCTCAGGAGAAGTCCAGCCAAACTGACAGGTGGGGAAATTCCAGGGCCATTGTTGCAAAAAGGGCAGAATGCCCCTTTTTTCCATTTACTGGGCTCAGTGTAGCATATAGCAAACACACCTGTGAACAATAGCTTAACAAAGCCAGAGGCTCTGCTCAGCCCTCAGGGCCTTGGCAAGTGACTATCTCCAACAAGACCAGAATTTCAGTCAAGGGTCCTTTTTCTCCGGTGGTCCCAATCTCTGTCCCTTTCATGACGATCGTGAGGCAGATGAGGGAAACTTGGGACAGAGACTTACATATGGGTACAGCCCACACTTTAATCCCGACCCGTAAATTCTCCATCGGTTTATGAATAATCTTCTGTTCTCTGAAAAAGAAAGCAAATGTTCTCATCTTAAGCACCTCTTATTATTTGTTAATGCTATTTCATTACCAATCAGTGAAAATCATAAGAGAACAACTTTGCATGGTGAGGTTTCTAGAATGAGGAAGAGATTATTTAAGCATAAAGAATTATCATGTTAGATAATTCTATCAGCATTACATGATGAAGAGTTGTTTATTTTATGTGCAGTGTCATAAAGTAGGCCATGTAAGAACCAGATAATAGAATGACTCTTCACTGAAAAACACCCTCAACTGGAAGACTGAATATTTTCTGTGCCTGTGAGTATCTACATATAGTCTGTGGAAGCTTTACTATCTTTAAAGGAAAAATAATTTATGTTGTTTTAGTGTATTTTTTCTTATCTCTATTTTTTTCATCATTAACACTTACAAAAATTAGCTATACAAGAGGAAAGAGGGGGAAAAGATTATTAATTTCAAACACTCAAAAGAGTTATTTATGTTCATGAAAACATTTTAATTCCTTTTTTATGACTGTCCAGAAAATTACTAGTAAAACCATCACAGTTAGAAATTTCAGTTCTTTACAAACTGGAATTCAAAACAAGATTTCGTACCAGAAGATCAGATAGTCACAAATTCATCAAGGTTGAAAGAGACCTTCAAGGCCATCTAGTCCCACCACCTACCCAGCACCACAGCAATTAGCCTTAAACTGTATCCTCAAGTGCCACAAGATGCCTTTTGAACACTTCCAGAAATAGTAATCTCATAGTAATTATGAAAGCATCTGATAGCCATAACAACTGTATCGTATTTTTTAAAAAAACTAGCCAATATTTCAAAATGCAGATAATTTCTAGTATAATGGTATAAAAATGACAAATTGCATTGATTTAGAAGTTTCTTCTTTTTTGACGGAAAGTAATAAAAATTACTGAAAAGGAAACAAATAAATTGAAATCATTCTTATGATCTGCTACCAATACACTAGTTTCAATTGCACCATTCCTAGAAATAATCATCCTATACTTTTTAACTTATTTTCTTGTTTCTAAATGGAAAAATACTTATCTAGCTGTCAAACAGGGATATTTTTTTACAGGGATGAAGAAAAAAAATTGATTGGAATGATTGAATGCATTTTGTCTTTTCCTTTCAATAAATTCTTTCCTTCCTTCTCATCTTGCAAGCCTTCTTTATCTTTTCCATGGGAAAAAAAAATATTACTATTAGGATAGATTTGTTTTAATTTCAATTCCCAAGTTCAATTTGAGAGAGATGTTCTATTTAAGCTCATAAGTATTTAACTACGTTAATTTCCTTACTAAAGCATTTTTATGACTACAAATAACTAAGTGATCTGTAAACTGTATGTTATATATTTTTTTTCCAATGAAGTCCTAAGACACTTTTTGAACACGAGTGATTAAAAGTGATATTTAATATTTAATACATTTTGAGACTGTGTGGCATTCACACACTTAAAGTACTAGCTGATATTTTATTCATTAAACAACTTAGCAAGGAGTACTGAAAAGTGTTAGTGTTTATTGAGTGCTTTAAAGCACAAAAACTAGTATTACTTGAGGACTTTCTGATCTGTTGTATTTCTCAGTAATGTGTAAATATGACTTTTTGATAAATTGTTCACATTTATTAGGATAAATGGAAGCACAGGTCCCTTAGTAACATTTCAGCAGTCAAACTCACATTTTGCTTTTTTTCACCAGAGACTGCCTTATGGCTATCCTTATGTAAAGATGGAAAAATCTTTTTCATCCTGCTCTCAAACCTGACCCTGATAATCTCTTACTTGATATTATAGGTAACCTGATTAAGCTGTTGGAGGTTACAGTTCTCTATCACTTTATTTAAGAAGGTTTAGGAGGTTTAGAATGTTCCCTTTTATTACCTTTCTCAAAGAGTTTTTCATCGTATGCAACATATAAGTTCAAATTTTTGTTCAGTTTTATATATTGCAGAGAAACAAACGCCTCTAAAAATGGCTAGACAAGATGTCTGTTCTCAATATCTCAAGTTTCTCAAGAAATCCATGTCTCATGTAATGAATAATCACAATGAAATAAAATTATTTCATTCCATTTCTGAGAAAATTGTGCTCCTCTGAATAATTATGGAATGGAATTGCATTTTTTGGTAGGGTCAGCTCAATAGTTTTTTGCAGATGATTTTGACTTTTATATAATGATTTTAGGAAACATTTTCCAGCTGGGTTATATTCTGATAATTGGGGTATCATAGAACCAAATCTGCCTAAATCCATCTAAAGTAACATATTCTATGATGATGTTAGAGGAAGTTGTGTTGAGTGGAACATAAGTAAGAGGAAAGTGTTATTCTGGATATCTGCCCCATAACAATCCTCACTCTACCTTCAGGAACAGTAAAAAAGTTGCCTAACTTTTTGAGGAATTCTTCCTTGAGCTTTTAGATGAACTAGGAGGTAAGACTGGTACAGTTTAACCTAAAGTTCTGCCCCTGTGTGTAGATCTTTGAATGAAATCTATAATTGCACCATCTTCATATCACAAAACACACTACCCCAAGGTTTTTTTTTTTTTTTTATAATAGTCCTAGCATCTACCATCTATACTTTAATCTTCCCAGGAGGAGAGAAGAGATATGGAACACTGAAAGAAAAGGCTGAATGTGATATGTTCCAAAACTATGGAGCATCCAGAGGTACAATAGGGATGAAAGAAGTCTTTATGTGTAAAAATACACTTATATGCATGCATCAGTTAAAGTTTAGATTTTCAGAAGGGAAAGGTATCTTGGTGATGGATATCAATGCTTTAAAGAGCATATCTGTTCATTCAAATTTACAAGAATACCTGAACTCAATTTTGACTTTAATGTACCAAAAAGACTTACATAGAAGGTACAATAAAAGCTACAACTCTCTACCTTCTAGTTTAATGGCCCCATCTTTAATTTTCTTCTTATCAAATGAAATTACAATCTCTTTAGCTTTTATTTTTAATACAGTATAAAATAAAGACTGGTACTACAAACATGCCACACACAGTTATATGCCATTCAGTCCAAATAAATTGTACACATATCTAGGTATCTTCTACTCAAATTTATTAGTAAAAGAGCAGAAACAAAGAAGTCTTTCAGAAGTGGCATAAAGCAAATAATTACACTTAACCAAAGCCTTTATCCAATACTATTAAGTTCCAATTACTTCTGTTTTGAATAAGCAGATAGGCCAGAATTTCCCAGATGTTGAAAGATGGAGAAGTTCTACTCAGGGTATGCATAATATATGTGTCTGTCTCCTGATATGTATGAATTTATTGCATGTTTTTCCAAATTCCTTTCTGGTATTATAAATAATTTTGTTATTTCTAGCTAAAGGAAAAAGTAAAGGCCAATAATAACAAAGTACTGAACTTGTGAAATTAAAAACTAGTTGGTAGGGTCGTTCCTCAGCCTGTGTAATCTTTGCTCTTAAATTCAGCCAAACAACCTAAATCAATTTTATCAGATTTCTCAATGGATAATGTTCTTAATTCCTCTTGGATGTGCTGATAGATTGCACATTCTTTCTCAGTTGTACCTGATTTGTGGCAGCCACTTTTTGGGTGTTGATTCTGGTATGTTAATTTTTTTTCCCTTTCAGATAGAAACGGTCAGATAAAAACTGTCATGAGTAATTTACACAGGAGGAAGTCAGAAATTAAGGAGATCATTACAGACACGTTTTGATGCTCATATGTCTACATGCTACAGCAAGGATATATGTCTTTCTTGTAATGTATATCAAGTTGAAGAATAATATTTGTTTCATGAAAATTTTTGCAAGTGTTTTGATATTTACTTTTATACATTTCAGGAATCAGAACTGAAAAAATATAATTGGTCAGATAACGCATCCATACATATACCATGCTAATACAATGATTTGTATGGGTTTTTTAGCATCTCAGTTTCCCACAAGAAAGATATTTACAGTTTATGAAAATAAAAAATTTAAAATGCACATATCCAGTATTCAAAATCAATGATGAGTATCTGTCACATTCTAGGATCCAGAAATTCTTGTGTTTGTGTCATCTTAGTCTAAAGACTTCTAAAACTGACACCCAATATCTGCCTTTCATAAGTGACTTTGAGTTTTCCTTTGTTTGTTAGGCAAACATAAGGATTAAAAAAGGTTTCCATTCCCCATGATTTTGGGACCTTTTTGGGGGGATTTCTTTCCCCTGAAAAACCATAAAAACATTCAGAAATAATTTTTAAGTACATCATGAAGCCATCAGGCCTTTCTATTTTTTACTTTTCCCTAAACTGTTGCTGTGGCTCCAATGTTCACGGCCGTGTTTTGACACCAGATTGTTGTAGGATAAGTCACTGAAACAATTACACATTTGTTCCTGTTATGTAGAGTGCTTCTTTAATGATTCCGGTATACAAAGAAGGTTAGAAATCCAGGGAAGACAACATGCGAGGGAAGACAGCTTAATGTCTGGTTTTACTGTCAGTATGGATTTAGTAAAGAAATGGCAGTCACTGGAGTAGAAAACCATTCAATTGTAAACCAAGAATCAGACACTTGAATAAGAAAATAATGCATATTTTAGCTTAAGTAAAGAAGGAATGCAGGAGAATAATAAAATAGCTAAAAGTAGTAAAAATAGGAATACTACTTAATACCTATTTACCTTCAAAGCAGATCAAAGCAGCCTGCAGGTAGTCATGTGGAAGTGTAATAAGAAAAGAAAGCCAGAAATGGAAATTGTTGTGACCACATTTCTACCTCTATCTTCCTCCTTTGTCCATGTATATCAACTCAAAATGCAGAAGCAGCAATCTATGTGTGGTTCATGTGGCTTAGGTGCACCAAAGTGGCCTGCTGCTGCCTTTGACACATTTTGAGTATCTCCAGATTATGACCTCGTGAACTCTTACCCTGTATGTAGGTTTGTATGTCAAGGTGTAGTGTGTTGACCTTGGGTGGATGCCAGATACCACCAAAGCTTCTCTATCACTCCTGTACGCAACTGGACACGGGAGAGAAAGTATAATGAAGGGTTATAAAGTATAATGAAGGGTACAATCATGGGCTGAGATAAGGACAGAGAGAGATCACTCATCACATACCATTACAGGCAAAACAGGCTCAACTTAGAGACATGAAGGTAATTGATTACAAACAAAATCAGAGCAGGATAATGAGAAGTAAAATAAACCCCTTAAAAACACCTTCCTCCTTCCCAGCTCTACCTCCTACCCTTCAGTGGTGCAGGGAGATGGGGAATGGGGATTATGGTCAGTTCATCACACAGTTTTCCTGCTACTGCTTAGGGAGGGGAGTCCTTACCCTGCTTCAGCATGGGGTCCCTCCCATGGGATGCAACTCTCTATGGTCTGCTCCAGTATTAGTCCATCCCATGTGCAACAGTTTTCCACAAACTGCTGCAAACTGAGTCACTCTTTTAGAAGGTGCAGTCCTCTACACACAACCTGCTCCAGCATGGGCCCCCCACAATGTTACAGGCCCTAAGAGGAAATCTGCTCCAGTGCGGGCTCCTCTCTCCATGGGTCTGCAGGTCCCTGCATTGATCCTGTTCCAGCATGGGCGCCAGTGGGTTCACAGCCTCCTCTCAGGCATCCACCTGCTCTGGTGTGGCTCTCTTCCACAGGCTATAGATGGATCTCTGCATTCCCTTGGATCTCCATGGGCTGGAGGGGCACAGCCTTCTTGACCATGGTCTCCACCATGGTCTGCAGGGGAAGCTCAGCTCTGGTGCCTAGAGCATCTCCTTCACCACCTTCTCCACTGACCTTGATGTCTGCAGAGTTGTTCCTCTCATGTGTTCTCACCCTGCTTCTCTGTGGCTGCAATTGCACCTGCACAATAACTTTTTTGCTTCTTAAATTTGTTATCACAGAGACATTTACACCATGTTTGATTGGCCCAGCTTTGGCCAGAGGCCCATTTGTTCTGGAGTCGGGTGGCATTGTCTCTGCTGTAGGAAGCTTCTGGAATCTTCTCACCAAAGCCACCCCTGTAGCCCTCCTGCTGAAAAAACCTGGCCATGCAAAGCCAACACAGAAGGGAACCTTTGCAAAGTTGGTTATGGTTCAGGAGCTCCCTTCATGACAATACCTGCCCCCAGCATAGAAATCCAACCTAATATCAGGATTCATGCATTCAGGTAACCTTCATGGACTTGTTTATGCTTAGCCGTGGCTATAAGCCATACTTACCTATATCTCAACCTTGCCTACACATGAAAATTTAAAAAAAAAGACCATTCAGATTTTGAAAATTGTTGGACATAGAATTTCTCTTTGTGGGATACATGTCTGATTTAGTAGGAAAGTCCTTTATCAAGTGACTGGGTTCTTAGTGCAGTTCACTGTCGCTGCTCAAGTCCTGGTGGCAGCACAAACACAAATCTTCTCTAGGAATTCTTGCCTGTATCATGTAGGGTCTGTGTCCTTAACTTCTTTTTCTGATAGAGCTCTATTTTTCTGATTTCTTTCTCAGTCAGAAGAGTGCAGTACTTTTCCTTTTTAAACATCACTACAGGTAGCATCCAGAGTGAGAAGATAAGTGGAAAGAGTAGTTTGGCAGAAGGAACATTAAGAGTGAAGTCAGGGGAGATCTTCAATGTGCAGTACCTTGGACTGCTCAATGTGCACTATCTTGCTATTTACTGATACCAGCATTATGTAAAAAAATCTGCACATTTTCAAACTGTCTAGCTTCATGGACATGTTTTCTTAGCAATAACAGATTTTAAAAGTTTCCAAAAAAGCTTTTTCATGTTCTTGAAAACTGACATAAGCAGATTTTTGTTACATTGCAGAGATTTTCATCCAATATCTAAGAAGTTACTAACAGCTTCTACCTGTGACTGGGCATGGATTTGCAAACGTATTTCTTCCATCTTCTCCAGACATATAAATTTGTGTACGACTTTTGGCTTTGAAAGCATCTATTTATGACATATATGTGCACATTTAATACCCAAATTTGAGGGACAGTGCAATGTAATGTATCAGTGTCTGTCTCTCATAATTTGATTTGTCTCAAATAGTCAGTTCAGAGCTAAATTTTCTACTGCTATCATTCCTTCTACTACCTAAATGTTAAAACAAACATTGTAATTTGTACAGTTTTCCCACTGGAAAATCTGGATCAAATGCCAGATTGCTTCAGATAATCCCAATAACTAACATTTTTATCCCTAGCACTGAAAAAGAGCAGAGAAAAAGCTTGTACAAAATTTTTTGGTTTTTCTAAGAGATTTCTAAAGCTTACACCTACTAGACAGATGATATGGGTTAGACACCAGCAGTAAATGGAGTAAAGTCCTGACTGAACAGATACATCAGCTTTTCCATAGTGATATCACTACTTGTGTGGCACATGACAACGTTAAAATTAAAGACATACCTACAAAAAGACAAAAAAATGTCTTGGAACAACCAACTCTGGTTTGATGGTGCTTCTTGGATGTTTTCCCTTTTTTTAACCTGCAAACTAGTAAATTTCTATCTTCTTTTCATACAATTATTAGGATGGGATGATCCTATGTTTTTTTTTCTAACAGAAATGTTTCTTTTTCATGTAAAATAAATATTCACCAGATGTGACAACTGTTCTTCACAGTTCTCAGAAGACAGTGTGACCAAATGGTCAATTATTTACAGAAAAATGTTCTCACGTGCATTCAAGCCACTTGAACTAGATACAATATCACTAGATACAACATCACAAGATACAAGATCTCTAGAGGTCCAAAGATTTTTCTGTAAGTTTGAACAACTAGAAATTCAGTCTAGTTTTGCTAGCCACTTTGCCTGGCAGTTTAGCAAAGAATCTTAAGAACTCTAGTAAGTTCTTATGAGAATTTGTCAATATTCTTTTAGTTATATATATATATATCTATATTATGAAAATAAATATGCAGTTTTGCAGGTTTCAAAAATTTCAGGGGAATGGGGAATGCATGATTTGAAGAGCCAAATACTTTCCATAAAGATGCATAGCAAAGATTGCCCACACTACTGGGAAGAATGATTCAGAGTCAGCTCACAGTCATAGTTCTGAGTCATAGCTTGGAAGTCCATAATATCCCAAGGAAAAATCCTAGAAAAGCCAGTAAGTAGAGAGGGAAAAATAAGTATTCAAAGGGAAAAAAAATCCAACCGAAACCAAACCAAAAACATACATATAGTAAAATAGGTACAAAGGGAGAGTTTTCACCTATATACATCATGTTCCATGCTTATTTCTTTTTTTCCCCTTGTTTTCTATAGTTCTTTGTCTTTTTTTTTTCTCCTAACCCACCTTGTCTCTTCTGTCAGCAAGCATTTACTCTAATCTCTTGCATTAAAACATGACCCCCATTCTTTTTGAGGGCTTCCTTGCTTTTTTTGCCTTCTTTTGACTTTCCCTTTCTGTTTCCTTTTCTTTCTTTCTCTGCTTAATCTCTAGCCAACCACCTTACAAGCCACCCAACTGTGTATATTCCTCACTTTGAATTCACTGTAGCTGGAATACTTCCCAGAAACTGTGGGTGTATAGATGTGTTTATAGAAAGGAAAGGAGTGAATGACCTTGGTATGTTTTAGAAGAAATGCCAATTCTTTTTCCATTATTTTAGTGTCCCATATCAGAGACAATAAGAATCAGCTTTCTTTAACAAATGGGAAGCCATAGGGTTACTGAGATCTCCAGCATGAAAATAAAGTGTGTAACAGATCTTTCTTTCACTTTTAGCTAGTAATTACTTTGCACACCACAGAAGCTTGAGATCAACTTACGGTGCAATGAGATTATTCATAACTTCTTGCTTGCCTGTTTGTTGCCTGAAACATTTTCATTCACATCTATCAATTTATGTTTTAAAATAGCGAACTCAAAAAGAAAAATAAAAATCGGCATGTGGGTGTTTAAAAAGAAAAAATCTGTGGATTTTGCCTACCACCCAACTGTGTAATAGCAAACTACCTCCTTAAAAGTTTGCTCTGCTGAAACCTGAACTTCAGTTGTTTCTCACGTTTGGTCTGACCATGGAAGTAACAATAAAACTAGGGAAGGGGGACTGTCTGCTTTCTGTGACATGATCTAGGGAATAGGGCCAGCCATCAAATACCCTAATTTATCCAAATATTGGAGACATTTACAATTCTCCTTGTAAATTATGATAAAGTAGATGCTGACAGAGCAACACGGGAAGGGATCTTTTATAGTTTAGGGGATATTTTAAGTGTTGCATGAAATTTGATCAGCAATTCCAGTTCCATAGTGAGTTCCATTTTCAAACAATAATTTTATTTCTTCCATTTTCAAATAATAATTTTATTTCTTTCATTTACGCCAGTAGCTGGAAAGCAATTCATTCTAAGATAAAATCAGTTGATGAGGATTTTGAATTTACTGGGAAAACTGAAAATCTCAAAATGCTACCTGCAATTCAGCCATTAAATTGTGTATGCTTCTGCATGCGTATGTTTGGTTTTCCTTTACTGCTCTTTCCATGTTAATGTTTGTAATTTGTTTACATTTTTTAATTTGAAAATCATTGCAATTTTAGATCACTGTAAAAGATAGCAACAGATTTCAAACATTTGTAGCAAGCTTTTTTTCCATAAGCATTACATAGTTGCAAAGAAATAGCAGGTGTAATATGAATTATGTGAGATAAATTTAAACTCATGAAAAGAAGCAACTTGATCCCAGAAATATTATTTTCTCTAAGTAAATGAAGTTGCTGTTAAACAATCTTGGCTTTTAACACAGTAATACCTTCCAGTTATTATGCTTGAAAAACTTGTCTAGGAGCAAGGCTGTTCAAAGTGATGCATATTTAACCCCATTAAATCACCATCTGAGACATAGTCAAAAAAAAAAAAAAAGGTTTACCTGAAAAATATTGAACTGACTGTAAACTACATAATTTGCTAATTTCCCAGTGTATACATATATGTAATTTATGCATTCATTCACTGAAATTGGTGTTTAATTGCAATACTTCCTTAATTATTATTACATACACACACATATTTAAAGGGAAAAGGCAACGAATTTCTATAACAAGAGTTTAGAAAACACTGGCCCCTTTTTGCCTGTTTGCTTGTTTTCCAGGTGAATTCAAGCTCAGGTTCAGCTGAACTAGAGCCTTCCTGATTTAGATCAACAACCAGTTGAGTTCATCCCCACCATTTTTAAGTGTTTCACACTGACAGAAGGAAATACATTTGTGATATTGTTAGCAGCTGAGTTTGCATCAAAAAGGTTTCTGTAACTAGCACATACAATGAGAAAATTAGATTCATTCATTTGTATCATTTGATTTGAGAAAGTGGTGATAACAGAGAGCAAATATCACAAGTCATATAGTTTGAGCCTGCTCTTTTGTCATGAGACTGAAGCTCAAATAAGTGCATGGCTGTGTAAGGGTTTGGAATGTATCTTAAATATTCAAACAATGGTATTTACTAGATAAGCGCGTAAGAAATCACAGGCCAAATAAGAATCAAAAAAAAGGTGTAAAAGAAAACCACACAACCAATTAAAACCAGGAAAGCAAAGGAAAATGAACACTCATGGTTCATGTAAGCATGAGAATTAATTAATTAAATAAAAAGATAGGTACCAGGAATTATCAATATTAACACTTTCATGAACATATTTTATGCAGCAGCACTAGAAATGGATGTTTATGGCAATCGTTTTATATTATTATTTACTAAGCATATTACAAATTTCTAAAAATGTTAGTTTCACTAACATTACATAATTCCAGCTTACCTCCTTCATATTGAATCTTTGGAGTGAGAAAACCTGGAAATGCCAATTCAACACTCCTTAGAATTGCTGGCATGGACAAGATAACTGGAGCCAATTGGTACAGCACATGCCTTGGTATTTTTGAATCTTTCAGTGCTTCAGTATAGTTTTTATCTCTCCTCAACAGCAGCCCTTGCAAATGAATATATAAATAGTCCATTTTTCTTTGGCTGGCTGTCAGTACTATTTTGAACAAGTTTTTTGAGCTGAGAAGATTTTGAATCAGTTTGTTTTCTGTATCAGTAAGAATCAGAATAATTTTGCTCTGTACTGTGTCACGGTTGACCGTTTTCCATTTGACATTTCACGTTGACAACTTCTCTTCGGTTTGTAAATTTCTGAGAATAGCAGCTAAAGCAAATATCTTGCAGGCTTGTCTTTTAAATTATTTTCCATGATTTCCCACACTTTCCACTCAAATCCTGCTGACCCTGATGCTGATTTTGCGTTTTCCAGATGACAGTTCAGCCTGTTTGAAGACCTCTGTAGAAGATCTCTGATACGAAAGCATTTTGAAATTGCTGATTTGTCAGACTGCACAGCAGCTGTTGGCTCCTGGCAGCTGTCAGAACCTGTATCACTTTATATTCACTCACCTGAAGATCTTTCCCTGGTCTTGGCAATCATCCTACAGTTCTAAACCCTTTTCCAACAGGCTGTAAATTTAATGTAATCTACTAGATCAATCTATCATAGTTTCCTACTATTTATTTCTATGTAGTTCTCGAGCATATCTAATGTTTTTACCACAAAGCAGGAAACTGCCCCTCATTTATTCATGTTATTGGTTACTAGCTTCAAAGATATCAAGAAGAACTGAACTGAATTCAGAAGGAACTGTCTCTTTCAATTTTTTCATCATGCCATTTTCTTTTCTATTTTATAGGTCTTTCTGGATTTTCCCTTTCTTTCTGTGGCAAATAAGATGGTCCTTTGTTGACCTTTAGCCTCAGAAGGAAATCACACTGTTTTCACAATGACTTTTCCATTGCTTGTTTTACAGAGTACAGCTGAATGTGATGAATATCATCTTATAAAGTTCAACAAATGTTCCAAACACTTAGACATATGTTATTCCCATTGCAATAGTCTTCAGAATAATTTACCATAAGCAATGAAGTAGGTATTTATTTTGAGCATCAATGTATAAGATGGTCACAGGTTTTGCCCTTGAAAAAATGATTCTGTTTCTTCAGAATTCATCCCATATCGCACCGTGTATGTCAGCTGCAGCTTTAGCAACATGCAGTGAAATTCAGATACTGATTCAGACAGGTTTGTGTATCTGTAGTGTTGGCATCTCCATATCGAATAGGCCTTGATCCAATGGCCCACAATTCCAAAACTAACTCAGCTGCCCTGCTCTGTCCTGGCCTTTAATTGTTGCTCACGGAAGTTTCCTGTAAAAATCACAAATATCTCTATGATCCAGTGCTTAAAATTTTGGAAGCAATACTTCAGGACATGCTATCAATATGTCCAACAGAAAGAGAATGAAGAAATACGAGCAATGAATACTATATAACTGGGCATTTAAATTGTATTATAGTGCCAGAACCTTTGGAATTAAAAGCTTAATTTTTTAAAATTAGTTTTGTTTCGCGTTTTCTGTTTGCTTCCTGATGGCTCTTATTATATGTTTTTAATGCCATAATGAAAACAGTTCTCAAAAACTAGAACAGACTGGACAGACTCAAATAAGCCTCCTATCATTCTTATCTCAGAAAAATAGGGGACATAGATTTTTTTAAGACATTCCATTGTTAAAAAAAATGAATGCTCAGCCTCATGGGCAATGACCAGCCTATATAAAAAGAGCTTAAGAACAGATTAAACTATGTCTATCTGTCCAACTTCTGTGTCTAGATTCCAAGGAATCCTCTGGCTTAAGTGTGTTGCTCAAAGCCCTTTCTGCTTATCCCCTAATCCCATGTTTCACACTTCTAGAATGCATAACCATGTCCATGTATGCCCAATCATTTCCTGTGCTCTACAGACCATATCAGGTCCTGCCAGAATCAACCTCCTAATTCTCTGGTTTTCCCAGGTTGCCTGAGTACAGCAACAGGAAAAAGAGACTTGAAAATGTACAGAAACTAAGCATGACATGCTTTAAAGAGTGAAAATAGCATTTTGAATGATACACATTAGTTTTTGGAGGACAGATGTCAGATGGTTTCTTTGTGAAGTTCCTTCCTGTGTAGACAGACATTACCAGCATTATAAAACATGTAGGTCTTCTCCAAGTCCTCAGAATACAGTTAAACAAATGTAGATGCTGCCTATTCTCCATGCCAGACCTTTGTGTGGGGAGGAATTCCACCATGGAGAGGAAAGTACTGACTGATGTTTACTTACAGCCTCGTGTTACACTGGGATAACAGAATGACATCTTTATAACCTGGTTGGGAGCTGACAAAACAGCAAATAACTGACCAGAAAGTTTTTTTATCTTAAAGTCATAGTGAGGTGGCAACAAAGACATTCAATAAAAGAAACCCAACTAACAGTGAACACCAAAACCATATTTATTTAGGATTGAAGACATGATTAAAACAAATGTCAGGCAAAACTGCACAAGCAAGAAAGATTTTTAATAATTCCACTTCTTTACAATTGCAATCAACTATATTTGATCATTATTTATGATTGTTATTATCCACCCAGTAACTCTTTTAAGTAAAAATCCTTTAAGTAAAAATAAATAATATTTACCTTAACAAGTATCTTAATATCCAGATTTCACAGGAACCCACCTGCAGCTTTCCAGGAACCTCAAGCCACAGACCAAATGAAATTCACCTATATTTTTTTTCAATACACAGTATTCCCTTCTTTTTCTATTCTTCATCCAGTAGAAATAATTTCAAGCTTCATTAAAGATAAATATTAGCCTTTATTATTTAATTTATTAAATTATTGAATTTTTTTTGTTATATTTCTTGATACCTCTCCCAGTGCAACCTGCCTGTTTTATTTCCTACTTCATATTACTTCCCAATTATCTCTACACCTCCATAGAGGTATGCAGACCAGATAATATTTTACCAATAATGACTTGAACTTTCAAGTCTTAAAATATTTGCTTTGAAGCTATTTAACTGCAATGTAACTTGTTTCAGGGAAAAAAACACCAAAAAACAATGGTGAATTTTCCGGTTAAACTATTTTATTGTAATCATGGCATTAATTTGGCCATTCATGAAGTGGAGGTGTCAGACAGAGCCTGTGTCACTGAATTTTATTTATGAAACACAACTTTGTGGTTTTGTAAATGTTTTGGCTTTCTTTGGAAGAGTAATAGGTAGATGCTCACTGCAGATTTATGATTTTGAATTTTGTGAAGGAAAAATAAACCAGACAGAGATAGTGTCAACACTCATGGCTCAAATAACAAAAAATGGGATTTCTCAATGTAAATAGATTACTTATAGACTTTTCTCAGAAGAGATTTTGCAACAATTTTATTTCATGTATTTTTTTTCCCATTCCAAGAAAATTTCTTAGTTCTTTAGATATTCCCACCCATACATACTATGTAGCATTTTGCTAGATTTCAGATCTATACATTTGAATTTAGGTTTCCTCTTGTGCTTGATCCAAGAAGGAAACACATTCCATTTATTGGAAGAGACACTATCTTTTAAATAAATGGTGGGTCACACAAAATATAGTGGTCTGGAAGAAATCAAACCTGCTTATTCAAGAACAGATATTTTTTCCCAAGAAAAATTAATAACTTTACTAGTTAATAGAAGTATTTTTTTTATTTTCAGTTTTTATGCAGACTAAAATTTCTTATAGAGCCTTTAAAATCCCAGAAAAACATAGTACTAAAATATTTTTATAACAAGTTTTCTATCCATTTTGAAATGAAATATAGTTAAAATAGGGTTTCATGGAACCATGGTGATTCCATGTCTTTTCTAAAGTAACATTTAAGACTGTGAGGAGAAGCAGAGATTCAGGAGGCAATGCTAAGGAGCACTGAGTCATATGTTTCAACTCTACAGTAGGCTTGAAAAGTCTACTTGCCTCAAGTTCAGGTGAACAAGATCTGAACATCTACAACCCACTGTAAATTCAAACTCTACTAATTTCTAAGTCTCAGTCCTCTCTCACTCTCTCTAGACTTTTTCAGACATCTCTGCTCAGAAGAACTGAGCATGAATAAACCCTTTTCACTCTACTTTTGTAAAGATGTATGTGCTTTGACTGTGTTGTGGTTTTGGGTGACAAATCTGAACTAAAATTCATGAAATATCATTATTTTAGTGACAAGAACTCAGAATTAGGAGTTGCATGGGATAGGTTACTTATAAGCAGAAGTCAGTATAGGGAAAATGGTATCCACTGGTGAATTATTTCCTTCTTGCTTCTAAAGGGATTGAGATGTGTGTTTAAATTGAAATCCACTGCCAGCCTTAGCTAGAACCAACAAAGCTATAATCAGACAAATGATGGTCATCATCTCCTGCTTTGACCAAGTAGTCTTTCACCACTTTAATATTTAGAAATAAAATCATTACAAGATAATTTCAGTAAGAAATTACAAGATAAACTTCAGTATATCAAAATACTGATTTTAGATGAAGTAGCCCTGAAGAACAAGTTACCACTTGGTTGAGTCATTGAATTTTTGTTGAAAGAATTTTGAACCCAAGCCAACATCTTTAAAAAGTCAAGAAATCTTGACTTTAAGACAAATTTAAACAAAGATTTTCTTGCATCAATGGGTAAAAATCATTATTCAGATTGTGAATATGAAACATCTGATTTGACTCAGGCTTCAGAAAAGTGGTACATGTATTATGAAACAGTTTAAATAACTCATACAGTGCATGTTTAGCTCTCAGCAACAAAATACCAGATCAAAATTACTTGCAGATGGATTTATCTACAGGTTAATACAGATTTTTTAAAACCAGAATAGGTTACAAGATTACTACTAATTTTATTTTCCCATTTGTAGCACTGAGATCCTGATACATATTTTATAATAAAAATGAGGCATGCTGGTGAAAAGTATGGTATAAATGTATATTGTGATTCAGTTGATGAGCTTTATAAATTATTTACTCAGAAAAAAAAAACAGTGGAAATTAATATTATTATATAAAAATTAAATATCATTATGCAGGAAAAAAATATTCTCAGGCCAGTTATTGACAGATCTGAAACTGACAGATCTTGGTCTGGTAACCTAGCCCTTCGAGAAGAAGGCACTTCAAAACTGAAGCAACCTTTATTTGTCCCAGTTACAGAAGGAAAGATGAATCTCTCTGCCTTTATATGTAAATTTAGGAGCACATAATAGAAGTTAATATTGAAAATTTGCATAAGTTTACCAAAAAGCCTGAAAAATCCAGAAGTATAAGATAAAATATCTGAGCATTTACTTCCTACTCAGCTTCTATCAATCTGTGGTTACATGTCTGTAACACTCAGAAGGTAGGATCTAAAAAGTAGAGCATGTACATTATTTCTTTAAATTTATTATGAAATCATTGTTTGATTAGTAGCATTACTCCAAATGAATCTTAACATTAAAGTTTCTATTTATTGACCTAATTCTGCCTGTGAGGGTTTATTTTGTTTTATGTTTGGAAGATGCACAGTGATAGTTTCTGTATTTAATATTTTCAATTACTTGAATTGTGTAAGTCTGGCTATCAGGACCAAAAATGAGGGAAGGTGAAGTGTGAAAAATTGCCATCTTTCACAGCTTTAAAATGTTGGCTCTGTTGTCTGGCATAATTAAGTCAACAGTCTGCTGGTCTGCTTCCAGGCACTTTGACAACTGTTCTCTCACTGCCATCAGTAAATTAATAGGACTGTGCTTTTCCCAAGGGGCACTGTATGCAGAATGAGAATTTTCTTGTCCTTTGGTCTGCTGCTGGTGAAGTGGTGATGGGCAGCAGTGCTCAGTGGGAAGGAGCTGTCAGGTCATTTGCTCTATTATAGTTGGACCATTCACACTATTACAGTTAGATGTGATAACACTTACACCCGTTATCATCAGAGGTTTATTGTGTCCCAACTGTTAGCATGGTCTCTAAGGTAATAGACCACAGCTGTGAAGTGAATTCTTTTGTCACAGAACAAGAAGAGAAAAGAGTCTTTTTAGGCATTTGCAAGTTGGGAGTGTTAGAGCTGCTTAATATTCCCTAGGGTTTTATAGAGGCTTGTAAGTTTTGATAAAATTATATATTTAAGTTTTGTCTCATACAGTTTTTCATCCCTGGAAGTTTGGGGGTTTCTTTGGTGAGCTTGTTTGTTTGTGGTTTGGTTTTTTATTTCTTTGTTTGGTTGGGGGTTTTTTATGTGTGTGTTTTTTGTGGGGCTTTTGGGGATTTTTTTTTTTGTTTTTTGGTTTTTTTTGTTTGGTTTGGGTTTGTTTTTTTGTGATTTATTTGTTGCTTGGTTTTGGAGGGAGTTTTGGTTCTGTAGGGATTTTCTGTTGGTTGGTTCATTGGTTTTCTTTGTTTTGTTGGAGGATTATTTTGTTGGGTTTTTTTCTCAGCTTTAAGCTTACATTAATTCAAGTGCTACCAGCTTTCACCTGATTTTATTGAAATCAGTCACACAAGCACTAATTTTTGACTGATCAATTCACTGGAAAACTATAGAAGAGTATAAATTTAGAGGGGTTTTGTGCAAATGTGTGGACACTCGAGTGTCCACAGGAGTCCTTAAGTCCTGGCTTTACCCTGCACGAGGAAAATAACCTTCTGTAACTAACATGGTTGGGGTCAAGATTGGTACTTTTGTTGTCCAAGCTTTTATTACATTGAAGTAAACATATCCTTAGTAGAGATGGATCAAGTAGAAGATGCATACTACCCACCTAGAGAGAAATCTGGCAGAAAAATTGCAGGGAGTACAGATAGTACTGGAAGTAGTTCCACTGAACTCGATAAAAGCCTTTGCTCAGCTACATGTGGCTAAACAAAAGACATTAAACAGTTTTTTGTAGTTAGAGCAAACAAACACTGAAAATTGATTTGAAAGTCTCACAAAACCCTTGATCCATGCAGGAGTCTTTTTCATTTAAGAAGAAACCATTTATTGGCTAAACTATGGTCAATTTTTTTTGCAAGTTTTATTTTAAAAGATGTGTACTTCAACAACAAACAGTGGACTAATTGGGAGCTATTTTTTTTTACAGTGGCAATCAGGTCAGAGCTAGGGATGTGAGAGAAATGGCAAAAAAACAGGGCAAAGAAACAAAAGGGAAAGAAATATTAATTTTCTAAATGTTACAGTTAGCAGAGAATGTTATCAATGTCAGTTATTCTTTATTGTTTGTGTGTGCAGGACTTCGTTCACCACCTGGAATAACACTAATAACAGTACAATTCACTAGTAAGATTTATTTTTTTCCAATATTGTATAACAAAGAAAGCAGAAGAAAAAGGAACAGAATTATGTCACTTAGAGAAGCATAGTTTCAAATTATGCACAATTTCTTTTAGTAATCTTTTGCTTATTTGCTACTGATTACTCCCCAATAATACTACTTTCTAAAAAAAAATTAATAGTGAAAAAATACTATATATTTACCAAAGCATAATTTGATATAGATGTCCAAATAAACAAGAAAAATAGAAAAGAAAAAAAAAAGAAAAAACCAAGAAAAATCACAAAGCATATTAATTGGTCAAATCATCACACTTGGTCTTTCATTTAATGGTTTGCCCTGTCACATGCAAGTGTGATATTGTGCCATGACAGCCAGTGGATTCAAGCCATTAAGTTTCTCACTCATATTTATTAATTTTTGAGCTGCATTTAAAAGAATTATTGCCTTTATGGTTCTTGCTGTTTATTAATTTTTAGAGGAATTTTGAATATATTGAAATTAAGTTTTGCCTAGAGAAAAAAGGGCAAGCATGACCATAGAGATAGTTAAATGTCTATGAGCACTCCCACATGTTTCCATTTGTTGTTGTCATTGGTTTCTCTGGGCATTTTTCACTAGCTCTGCTCTACCATTTTAAAACTAGAAAATAGGGCTATTTCAGTAAACAATATGGCAAAAAAATTTAAAATTTCAGCTGAAAATGTGACCTAGATTTATGTAATACTTCATCTCTTCTTCTGAGTACAAGTATACTGATATGCCACTCTTCTAGCTATGCTTCTCTGTTGAAGTTGACTAAAACACTTGTTTCTCATGAAATTTCTTCAAAGGTGTATTAATGCTGGCAAAAAGACATCTGCTTTTTCCTTCAAAACACACTGTAGACCCAAAGACCAATAATAACAACAATGATGTTTATGAAATAGCAAGATTTAGTATGACTCAATTAATTGTGTCTTAATTTGGCTTATGAGAAGACAGAGCCCAATTGGAATGAGGCTCAAAAATCCTGAGATGTGGACTACTAAACTCCAAGTAGAGTCACTCTGAACACTTTAAAGTTTGTTTTCTGTTGTTTTTTTTCTAGTTGTGTGCACTTATACTCCATCTACACCAAACCCCACATTCACATACAGTAAGGTACAACCCACAGCCTTGCCTGTATCACCTGGGCAGATCCAAAGGCGCAAGGGTGAGACAATAGAGTTTGCTCAGCACTGGGAACTGTGAGTTGTAAATGAGGATTGATGGCCTTGATTATCAGTCAAATGAGTTCCAAAACAGAGGAACAGTTGTTCCCTTTTAAACACTCCACTACCTAGGTACTTTTGGAAGTACTTACCCATGTGAAAAACACATGGTTAATTTAAATCCAAAGACCAAAATGTCATGGTGATTGCCCTATAAATCTAAAGTTATATGAGAATTGAGAGGTTGTGGGGAAGATTTACATTCTTCCTTAAAACTATCCCCTTTTTCATGGATGAGATTTCCCAAAATCACTCTGGGATCACCATTACACATTTCTCAAATGTGTGTATCTCAAATATTTGGGTACACCTGGGATGTTCTCATGTGTATGTAAAACTTCATTTAGATGAAAGATAAAGAATCACCAGACCAGGGCAGGAGTGGAAACAGACACTGTTTTCAAATGGTCAAATTTTGTGTCACCAATTTTTTTTTTTTATTTTCAAATGCAGCCTATAGAGGTTTGAAGACTGATGTGGACCTTCAAATATCACATAGACTATTAGGAACTCATTATATGAAAATGAAAAATAATGGTTGGTGTTCCAAAGCACTAATGAACTATATATGTCAATATCATTTGACTAGATTGTCATTAAGTGGGAAATAACTTTAAGCAAGATACTGCACCAACTGGAAGTGAGGTGTTTAAAAGTAACAGCCTAACATGAGGAGAGCAAAAGAGAAAATTCTCATTTCAAACAGCCATATTGTCTGGAGTAAGGGATGAATTCATGCCCATGTTTTACTTGATTTTTTTATCATGCTGCCTGTTTTTGTTTATTAATATTTTAAGTTATAGATTTTTTTTATAACTTGCTTAAATGGAACAAGCTAATACCCTGTCGTTTAGATTTACAGTGGTTAAGGATTTCACTAGGAGTCCATCATATTACTATCCTGTTTCTGAAATGCATATTGAAATTTCTATTTCTGTCCAAAAATATCAGATATGTGTCTGTCTTTTCTTAGTATCCTTATAAATTTCAAAGGTTACATTACACCTTTAGACATGGTATTTGCAAACATATTAATGAGTCTTAATAGGAAACAAATTGAAATGATAGAGCTTCTTGCGAAGTATGAAGTCACCTTTGGAAATTCTTTCTGTTCAGTCAGCACTAATTCTGGTGTTTATCTCTCTTTTAATATTTTGAATTACTAACATTATTCTTCTCTTCAAGTTAGTTTCCTTTTCTTTGTACATCTTTTTAATATGAATCTGTTATTACTGCTGATTTTCATGTACCTTCTCTTTTTCAGACTTTCAGTGTGCCTAACAATTCAGGCAAAAACCTGAATATTTTGGAGATTCATGCTCATACTATGAAAATAAAACTTAAGATATTTATTCCAGAACAGTATTTTCTAAGAGAGATAAAATGCCATGCTGTCATTGTTGCTTTCTCATTCTTTAAAAAGTTCACATTCAATAATGTAGTTAGGAGTGAGTGAAGATTAAATACTTTCATCTCTTCAGGAAGGAGCCTATTTTTACTCTGTCTATCCAGAGATGTAATTTTTAAGAGAGAGCTAGATCATGAATGCACCTCAAAAGGTTACTTCAAGATGGGGGATCACAGAGTAAGAGCAGGCTTAGCAGATAATTCTTATTCCCCAGTTTTCCTCCAAGCTCTATGTTAAGCTGACTCTTGTTCAGGTGATTGGAGCCTATGGAGTATCACAAGACTCAAGACACTGCTATAACTGATTATGGAGCACAGTAGATCTGTATGATTGTCCTCAGAAATTTACAGATCTCAAAGTCTGTAGATCAGATCTGCAGTATCACCCTGAGAAAATGCAGCATGGTTGATATTGTAGCTGAAGGAAATTACACCTGAATTGCCCAAAGACAAAGTTTAGTACTTTCCTCTCTTTTGACCTTATTCTGGATTTCAGAACTGAGGTGATTTTCTGTGCTGGCAAGAAGATAGAGATGGTGGCATTGTTGAAATTTGTCTTCAGACTTAGCTCTCCAAAGAGGTCAAGGAACTGAATGACTGTCTCTGACAGGGTCCAATGGCATTCTGTGAAAAAAATTGGTATTTAAGTCCTCAAAGAAGAATAATGTCAGGGCTTCTTAATTCTCCTTCAGGCCCTGTGGCATCAACAAACAGCTCACAGCAACTCGGGTTATGGCTGGTTCATGGTGATGTGAAGTTCTATTTATTAGCTGTTCATTTTGGACAATGCAGAGAAACATTTGCTGAATGGAGAAGTATTTTCATGCAGACACAATTATTTTGGCAGAACATTAATAATGAAAAATCACAGGAGATTGGAGCTGTACTACTTAAATATACTGACATTATGTAATGCTAATCAAATTATTTTCCAGGCTAATGCTATTATTTCAGAGCATATCTAATCTATGTAATTGGAAAGCTGTTATTTATTTATCATTTTCACCAAAGCCTGAGGAAAAACTGAAAAAAATCTACAAGATTAATTCAGATTCACAAGAAACAAACTACACAAGCACATTCTCTACTAAATCAAAGGAAGACATTTTTGAGCTGTTCAAACTTGCATATGCAGAAGAGTAGTCATAGAGAGTGCTACACTTTTCCAGATAGGGCCTTTACATAATTTCAAACAATACTAATCAAAATATTCATGATAGAAAGCAACCAGGTCCATGATGGGTTGCCTCTAAGCTGCTGTGTTCCCTATTTAGTAATGGACAGGTTTCCTGTTTAGCCACAGACTCTTAATTTATTCTCTCTGTGAGTGTTTCAGGGACAGCTGTCCACACAAAAAGTACCATATAATTTCCTTGGTACCTCTAACATTGCCCTTCACTGCAGACACAGAAATATCTGGGCTTCAGCAAAGCCCACTGACAGAAGTTGGATGGTTGTATAAGCTCTTTAGAGCTCAGACCAGAACAACTTTCTCCTCTCAGTGTCTGTAACCATCAGGCTTGACCCTGTATGCACATTTGGAGAGGAACCATCCCAGACGTAATTTGGCCATGCCTGAAAAATTACATCAGAATTTTCATCAAGTTGTTAAGGCATGTCCTGAATGACTTTCAAGTCTGGCACACTCAGATTTGAAATGGAAGCACTGGACAGACAACTAGAGAGAAGAGTTATTTTTCTCACTGGATTGTCAGTAAAACACAGAATACTAACGTTCCAATAAATCTTAAAATTACAATGAAATTCTGCTTCCACTGTTCTGGTTTACATAGTCTTTTAGGCCTCAAAGGCCTTGGCAGTTGCTATATTTTAATATAGGTTCCAGTAAACAAAGTAAAACAAATAAATATTTTATAATCGACAGGGATATGGTGAATGGAGGAAAATAATTTTCTTAATTTTCTATGTACCACATGAGAGTTTTCTCAAATTAGACCTTTACAACCATATGGTTACATAAAAAATAGTTATATATCATTAATAGTATCCATACTATATCTGTAACAGCATCATGCTTTTTCTGATACCTTTTGTCCTGTTCCTTATGTTTACTTCTGAGTGAGCTTTCAGAATATAGAACAGTTGGTCATGACTAATAATCTCAAAGATGTACACAGAGCTATTTATTTATGCCCTCTTGGTAATTTAGGAAGACATCAGCTGAAAAAAAAAAGGAGCAATCTGAAAAAAATTTGGAAAACACAGAAACGTGTTCTAAAATTTTGATGGCTTGCTGAGCTTACTAGCAGACAGACAGACAAGTATTCCTTGTGAAAACAAATAGCTTTAATCTGAATTTAAATACTCAACTAAAGTTTGATTTAATTGCATGTATATAATATAATTGAAGTATGTTACACAGTCTTTTGTTATTCATTATCATAATAAGCAAAAGTGTTTTAAGTATGCAAATTAAATGTAGATAAATATAATCCATTTAAAATATAACAAAGAAGTCAGTGTAGCTCCCTTTTTCATAACAAGTGTCCTTCCTTTTCATTGGAAAATACAAAATATACAAAACACACATGTTTTTACTGCTTCATAAAATTACTTAGTAGCATTCTATAACTTATAAGCAAAATAAAAATACACTTTTTAAATTATGATTGCAATCGATGAAATGAGATCTGGTCCTAATTAGGACATGAGATTTGATCTTAATTCTGTTAAATCTCCTTTTACAGATGAATTCTCTTTCATTCAGAAACAGGTAACTTAAGCTACTTGTGTATAAACTTCAGATTTATTCTGGTTCATAAATTTTTGAAAAAAAAATCATATTCCCAAATTACACCCTTTAAAATGTACAACTATATAAAGTATGTATGATGTTGTCTTCATTGTAACTGTTTAAATTAAACCTAAATGTTATTTTGATCTCATTTTTTCTCAGTGTTGCTATTTGTAACAAATGAAACCAGCTACTCCTCCATAAACAAATAAACAAACTCCTCAATCCATCAGCAACGAGAACTCAACATCAAAGCCCTAAACCAGATTCCAGGAATGGGGAACTAAGCATTCATACAGTTAATTGAAGGTTTGTGGGGAAATATTTACATTGAATGCAATGGTGATTATAGTAGTTTTACATGGCTGGACACCAGGTGCCCACCAAAGCCACTAAATTCCTCCCCTCTTCAATGAGACATGGGAGAGAAAATATAACAAAAGACTTGTGAGTTGGGAAAAGGACAGGGAGAGATCACTAACCAGTTATTGTCGCAGACAAAACAGACTCAAATTGAATAAATTATTTTAATTTATAGTCATTCAAATTAGAGTAGGATAATGAGAAGTAAACCCAAGTCCTGAAAACACCTTCTGCCTACCTTTTCTTTTTTTGCCACCTTTATTCCTGATTCTCAACATCCTGACCCTTCATTAGAAAAAGAGAGGGGCCGCACGTTGTCTCTCTCCCTTCTTCCTCCTCAGAAAGAGAACCTCTTACAGCCTTCCCCTGCTCTGGTATGGAGTCTCTCCCACAGGAGACAGTCTTCTACAGATTTCTCCAATGTGAGTCCTTCCCCTGTGTTGTAGTTCTTCATGACCTGTCCCAGCCTGGGTCCCTTCCATGGGAAGCAGTCCTTCAGACTGCTCCAGTGTGGGTTCCCCACACAACCACAAGTCCTGCCAGCAAACCTCCTTGGGAGTAGGCTTCTTTCTCCACAGGTCCACTGGTCCTTCAAGGACCTTCCCATACGGTCACAGCCTCCTTCAGGCATTTACCTGCACCAGAGTGGAGTCCTTCAGAGGCTCCAAGTGGCTATTGGTTCTCCTGGGGATCTCCAAGGGCACTTGCTGTCTCACCATGGGCTGCACCATTGGCCATAGGGGAATCTCAGCTCCAGAACTGGGAGCACCTCCTTTCTGTCCTTCTCCTGCACTGACCTTGGTGTCTGCAATGCTGCTTCTCTCGTACATTCTCACTCATCTTTTCTCTCACTGTGGATGCCATGGGACAGGGACAGAGAAACAGCAAGTGTTTCTCACAGTGGCTCGTGAGAAATTTTAGGGAGTTGGAAAGATGTGATAACCTGTTGACTATAAACAATTTGCAGGTGCTGTTTTTCTATCTTGTTTTTCTGTTCTTCTCAAGGACAGTTCGTGAGAAAGCTGTTTCTGTTAGTCAGCCAATAGAATAGAATCTGTCATACCACTCTATAAAAACTGCATGGTTCTTTTGAATAAAGCGCTTCTTCGCCTTTGCTACGATCCTGCCTCTCATCTGCTCCTGCCCCTACCCTGACGCATGAGTGACATCTCACTGTCCTTGCTTCTGCACCATAAGTTTTTTGCATTTTTAAATCTGCTGTCCCAGAGGCACTATCACCATTGCTGCAGGGCTTAGCCTTGGCTCATGGCAGATCCAGCTGGGAGCAGGGTGGCATTGCCTCTGCAGGACATGAAGGAAGTTTCTAGCAGCTTTTCACAGAAGCCACCCCTGTAGCTCTCCCGCTGCCAAAAGCTTGTCACCCAAATCTGATAAACAATTTTCATTATCTTAGAATATCATTATTCATTTTACTTTGATGTTCTTTGTTTTCCTATACATCATGCAGGGAGCATTTTTTAAACCATATTCTTTAAGACTCCAGTGTAATGGAAACACTAAAACAAGTATTTTTTTTAATGTAATTTCTTTTTCTCCGTTGTTACCCACCATGTCTCTGTTTATTTTCTCACCTTTCCCCATTTTTTTAATCTACCTTCAAAGTGATTTCTTATTCCTTTACCCTGTCTGAGAAAGGGGAGAAATCAACAGCCTGTCAGTTTATTAGAAAAAATTGCCCAAATACATTGAAAACTCATATTCATATTTTAAATAATGTGGCACTTCCTGGATTGATTTTATTGTTATTATAATTTACACAGGTCATTAAGCTATTTCTGTCACAGAAAGGGCTTCCCATAGCCAAGCAGTCATACACCACTGGGGGTTTTTCTACACAGGGACACCTACAGAGTGATCCTGACTTCATGCCACTCTTGTTTCTAGGGCTGTACTTACAACATTATTCTAGTAGTTATTTATTTAACCACTTTGGATTATTGCTACCACCCATTGATTCCTCAGATAATAACATGAAAATAGTAAGTGTTAAATCCAAGAATGTAAACAAGCATATTTTTGAATTCTTTCTTTGGCCAAAAGAAGAGCGTCTTCTGACTTGCAGTGCTTCCTGTCACATTTTGGCTAGAATATGGCAAAAGGCAGCCAAGATTTTTCATATGGGATATTATAATTAGATGCTAATTACATCCCACTAATTAAATTTGAGTAGGCACCCAAGGATGATTCATGTTTAATGATTCTGTGAGCAACCTCACTGTGACGTGTTTTTCCGGATACTTTTGAACCATTTTCATTGTAATGAATATGCATAGCTATGTCCAACATGGGCCTTTATAATTAATCTATAGACTGGAATTGTAATAAAGTTAATAAATGCTGTCTCAATTTAGCATTTTCTTTAGAAAAAACGTCGGTATATGTGATCTCTAATAACAGGACAACAATGCTAGAAGCAGAGATAGCCCATTCACACATCAGAAACAATAGGACTGTGGTGTATGAGACAATACCTAAAATTTATCTGGCAAGTTAAACTGGTAAAAGAATTCCTGTCTGCATTGTAAAAATTTGAAGTTTGTCTACTCAGTTTAAGGCTTATATGTCCATATGTTTGATTTGTTTTTATTTTCACTCTACTGTTTATTTTCAAATTTTTTCTATCAGCACCCACCCTTTCAATTTATCTGTTTAATGAGAACAATGTACTTCTTGAAGACTATATTGAGATGAAATTTCAATAATTTCATTTAGACTTTCTAATAGGAAATGACTCATTACACCCTTATGGTAGACTGCAGAAGGCCTGTATGCCTTTCCTGAAACTTTGAGGAGAGCTCAGGCCGTTACTGACTGTGTGCACTTCTGTTGGTCACCTCTGCTTTCCTGGGAACAGTTATGATGGGTCAGACTTTAATTGCAGGGAATGCAAACTGCTGCCTCTCTAAAGAAAAGGCTCTCGTTATCTGGTTTGTTAAGCTCATGCTTCTGTCTCTGTTTCTTCTTCAAGTTATTCTCTCATTTCTCTCTACTGAGTATAACACCAACAGCCTCCTAACTTGCCCTTCCCCTTGACCACTACACCCAAAGAGCGCATCCAGAACAAATTAACTCATTCTTTCATGATGTAAAAGAGATGAATGAGAACATTTTCAGAATAAGATGTGAATTGACCTCCCACTACTTTCCCACTAAAATGGTCAGACTGAGGAATAGAAGGGTAGTTTTTCAGCTGATTCCTGCCAACAAGACCAACAAGCTTCTTTTTTTTCTAGTTTCCCCTCTGGGGATCTTTTGCTCACCTCACACTTGACAGGAAGTATTTAGTTGCTTGTCTGCTGTGGCTGGGGCCAGTGCCTCTCAACATCTCAGAGCAAGCACCTGGGGACTGCTGCTGTGCATCACCATTTCCTCTGGGATACTGCACCTCATTCCTGAGTACTTTCTTAGGTCTGTGCTCTTTCTTGCTCTTTCTTCTACATCAATTTCACAGGTTTATGGCAAAGAATAACCCATCCTCCTTTTTTGTATAGATAATGACAGTCAATTTTTGCTAAGTGTTGGTATCAAATGCAGGTTTGAACTTATCATTTGAAAGCCTATGAGCAAAGGAGAAGAGACTGGGCTGTACTTTTCATTTACATTTAAAAAAAAAATTGTCTGAGCTGGATAAAATGATAGCCACTTGCAATAAATCCAAATATAAAAAATGAAAAAAGGTAAAGGTAACATTTAGTTTCACTACGCAGTGGATCAATTGTGTTCACATGTGATTGATCATGTTGTTTCAGAGTGGAAACCTTTATAAAAGATATTAAAAAAAAGTAAGCCAACCAACAAGCCAACAAGCAAACAAGCTATTACAAAAACCCAACCCAAACCTTTTGATAAATGGTACTGATATATAAGTATTAGTGTTAATATTTGTTTGCATTTTTAAGCTTTGAGAATCTGGAGACATAAAACGTAAGTGTAGATAAAGATACTTGTAGAATACATAACTTCGGTTAAAAGCTATTAAGGAGGAAAGAGAAACAATTATCACTGAGAAGGAAGAACTCTGCTATATATATACATGACTTTGAGGTGATTCCCTGATCACCAATGATCTTCTACAACTGTGTATGAAAAAGAAAATGTATGAGATCAGAGCTAGGCACATCATTATTTCTGCTATCTCCATCCTGCTAGAGATACCAAGGGCTGCAAACCAAGGAGAACATTTGGATAGTTGGTATTGACTCAGTAAGGTTTAAAATAATCTGCAATACTGTATTTGAGTACTGCTTACAGGAAAATGTTCAATAATTAAGACAGTATTTGTTTGATATACACCCCTTTACTGAAATGTTGCATCCAGCTCTAGATTAACAGCACAGTACACAACATTCATTCTCATCAGGCTTTTATTAAAATTCATTGAGTATAAACAATATTTTTTAATGTTTTCTTTTGTTTTTTTTCCCTTTTCCTCTCTGCTTTACTCCCTGCTTCAAGGTGGATGAAGCTATTACATTTATTCTAACAGATTTGAATTCCCCTTAAGGCTTTTAGTGACTAAAAATTGTTACAGTATTCTGGCTGCGTTCAAGTCAGATTAATAGCTTGGAGTCTCTGGGAAGAACACCAAAAATATAAATTCTAATCAATTAACATTTATTACAGACAGCTTGTGGCTGCATAAATTTCCACTACATATTCGACAAGTTAATATTTTTTCCTCTTTTTATACTGCTGTCCTGGTTTAGGGCAAATTTGTGAGAAAACCTCTGAAGGGGTTCCTCTAGAAAGCAGATGCAGATTCAAATGGCCTCTTCCCCAGCTGGTGGGAGAAAATATTTCTTTGGAGAAAAGTAGAAAAAAAGTTTATTTAACAGGCAAAGCATTCACCAGCAAAAAACAAAACAAAACAAAACAAAACAAAAAAACTAACATATTAAACAATAAAACCTTCTGCCACTCCGAAGAGATGAGAGACTTGGAAAGTCCCCTTCGTAGTCTGTCTTATCAGCCTGTTATCAGTCCCTCCGGTGCTGGAAATGCCATGGCCCAGGGAGCTTCTCTGCCTCAGCTAGCTAAAAAACAACTAAAAACAAAGGAGAGCTGTCTATCACCCTCCATGCTGCAGACAAGAAAGGCCAGGAGAAGGATGTGGAGGAGCAAGTGCAGTTTCTGATAACAAACTCCATGCTTCTTCCCCCCATTCACTCTTGGAACCAGTCTTAAAGGTACAAAACTTACTTCTGGGTGAAGTAAGAAACAGATGAATGGGGATACAAGCGTCATAAAGACACCCCCAGGACAATTGCTTTAGCATAATCTTGATAAAATCAGCTTAAAGTCTGATTTTTTATAAAGATATGGCACTAAATTTACCATAGCATATATATTAATTATGTGAAATGAACAAGGTAGAGGTGTGAGGAAAGTGCATGTATTGGTCTTCTGAAATCTCATGAGGGCTTGTGATCTCTTATAATAGACAGAGTCCAAATATGAACTTGTGAAATATTGTCCCAGATGAAAGAATCTGTTTTCTTTTATGTTCATTCTCAATTAACTATTCATTGACTCAAGTAATTCCTGTGTTTGGCTGTCATTTGGAGTGCAATCATGAATCAAATTTTTGATCAGCTAGAAATGTAAATGAACAACAAGTAACATATATATAAATAATTATAACTAAGTGTAAGATGTTGATGCTACCCTGAGCTTAAATTAGATCTGATTCTGAATGCCTACATTGGAGGCATTCCTTTGAGCTCAATATTTACTTACCTTTCACAGGAAATATTTCATTGACTAATTGTTTTCAGATATGACATTACACAGATTTAAAAAAAGAAGGGAAAAAGAGCATGTCTGTTATTTGGAAGAAACCTCAATGAAATGCCTCCTAGGTCTCAAAACCATAATGTATAAAATGTGTTTTAGTTATTAGGAAATAGTTATCATATATTTGTTTGGTATATGCACTTTTTTATTGCAATTCAGTAAGGAAGATGTATGCCTGATTTAAAGCAAATTTAATACGTATATTTTATGTTCCATTAGCTATCAAACGTGCTGTAAAAGTGTCTTGTACTAAAGGAAATACTAATTTATTTTTCGTTGCTTTTATTGAGGTTTTTTTTTATCAATTATTTGTAAATTTCTCTTTCCTGACTTTGAAAGGTTCCTTTTTTCAAGGAAATGAAGAAACAAACTGGATGAAATCCCACACTTGTAAAATATGCTGAAGATAATTGACTTAACTGAGTTACAACAACTTACACAAGTGGAAGACACGACCCTTTCTGATTTATTTTGGCAAAGAGAACTCTTTCCTTTTCTGGCACTGGAGATGTTCTGCTATCACCAGTTACTAAATCTCTAGCAGCATTCATGTGAATACAAGGGAACATGCATTTGTAGTTGACAGCCAAAATAATTCAATAGTGACTTCTGTACAAATTTCTAACTTTCAAACCTTCATGTACGTAAAAGTTTATGAGTGATATTGAGAGATAGATTTATAGTGAAACAGATCAATAGTGATTCTTTCTCATTATTTATTTATTTTGAAACATGGACCAAAAAAGATAAGTGTATTTTGCAAGAAATTTGAAGAAATACACTCCTCTGTTTGCACTTCTAGTTCTAATGAATTTTATTTTCCCACAGAATAGAACTTAATTGTTGTTTTCACTTTTTGTCCAGAAAGGAGAAAAACAAGTACAACAAATGTCCAGTTTGCTTTTCTTAGATTGTGACCTCTCAGGTATATTTGGGCTGCAGAGAAGTGACGAGCACTCCCATAGCTACCCTTGGGCAGTGAGACTGGAAGTCCCTCAGCAGCAGGTGCCCCCTGGTGCACCTCTCAAAGCTCTTGAGCGTGTGTGACAGCGATAGCTCAGGCTGTCCCCAGCAGATTTGCATGTAGCTTGAATAGCAGGCAGGTCACAGCCACAAAGACATCTGGAAGTATTTCCCCCAGCACACTCTCTATGATTAGTTCTTTCTACACAGCTCATCCCTGAGTCTATTATCCTAGAATTAAAAAGAGGAAGAGGAGTTCTTACTAGACTCTATTTTCTAGCTGGTTTGAGGTGATTTTGTTTACTGCCTCTTACATGAAAGCAGCACTCAATTTAAAATATAACACCAGTAAATCAGAAGCTCTCATGTATTTAATCTACCAAATAAATATGACTGAAGTGTTGTCTTGAAATGTCAGAGACTTGTTTTGTTAGAAGATAGTCAGAAAGTATAACACGAAAGATCTGTTTTCCTAAGTGTCTGAAGTCACCTTACACAGAAAAAACATTATGACAGCTTTCTTAAGCTATATCTACACCATAAAATAAGAAGAAATAAGAATTAAAATTGTCCATTATGCTTGCTGGCAGTTTTGTCCTAGGCCAGTTAGCAATTTGTCAGACAGCATCAATGTACAGTCTGGGAAAGAGACTAGGCCAGGAAGTATTTGGGAGTGAGTTGCCTGTTAATTTCTGGGCATATAAGGAGCTCAGCAAAGATGCTGAAGATCTTTACTTCAAACTAAGAGTCTGAAGAGCAGCTGAGTAAATAGACTGAACTTATCTTTATCAGATTACAAATATAAATACAAAAATTTAAAAGCACTGAATACTAAATAGTATATCTCGCAATAGACATCTCACTCTGGATTTTCATTTATATCTTCATTTCTAGTCTTCACCTTTCGATCTAATGTCTAATGGTGTTCAACCCTAAACACTTCCAGAAAACATGAGGAATCTAGGTGCAGATCAGGACCAGCTTTGGAAACAGAAATGGTCATTCTAACCAAGAAAGCTGTCAAAGGCTGCTTCATTGTTTACCGCTTGTAGTCAAAAAATGTGGAGCCCAAAGCTGCCATCTTTGGCATGACATTGACTATAGAAACTATTACACTTTAAGTACATGAAGTTTGTCTGAACTTGAATATGTTAGAGACATCTTTATCCTTCCAAACCAATCTGTCATCTTCTATTTATTAATAGAGTATTAATTCACTAATATTCCATTTCACTTTAGGTTCTATTAACTGAATCCCATGTAGCATTATGGGCTACAAAAGCACTGTATTAAATAGCATTAAAATACTAAAATATTACATTGAAATTGAGGATTATATGCTCAAAGTTGAGATGCTATGGGTGGTTTAAAAGGTATTTAGGTATGAACAAGTTGCACAGAGACAGTGCAAGCCAACAATATTTTTGAAGTGTATTTAGATTAAAGTCAATATCCATTTTTCTTATTGAGAAGAAAGCTTGTACTTTGGAAAATGTTAAAAAAGGTCATGAAGGATTTTACTTAATGCAGTTGCCATTTTCAGTAGAAATTTTATGATTATTTTTTCCTTTCCTAAATAGGTGTTTAATACACTTGAAAGGTAATAGATTGACAGCAGTAGAAATTGCCCAGTATCTACTAGGGACATAGGAATGATGTTCTTTGATGAGTAAAGTGACCTCTGTTTTCTCACGTTTACACTTGCCAATCCTATCTTCAGTACATGTACTTTCATGAAAGATTTTTGTGAGATGGAATAACCCCACTGGCACCAGTTAAAGGTATAAATAAGTGTAAGCAATTGCAAGATGTGTATTGTAGTTTATTTTAATTTTTCTTCCTTCAGTAGGTTTGCAATGAAAAAAGTTGACTTTGATAAGGAAGAATTCAGCCCACATGTTCCATTCTTCTAGACAGATAAAATTTCAGCTAGAAATCATATTAAACTAATTTTAAAAATACTCCAAATAAGAACACATAGATATTTTTGATCTGATTATCTCTGAGTTTTGTTTTGTTGATTTGTTAGGGTATTTTTGTTCAAATGCAATGAATTATGGCAAGGGGTTTAAGGAAAGACAAGAACAACTGCAGAACAGACATTTTCTAAATGAGAACATTATACCTAAAATGTAAAAAGAAAGCAATTTTGCTTAATTGTTTATGAGTAGGAATAACTGTTTCATTAACTACATTTTAATATCTACTGACAATACTTTTATCTTAAAAATATGCATTGTCTGAGCAGGCCTATTTATTCTGCAGGTGAAAATTGCACACAATTGAAGTTTGTAATGTCATAGAAGCTTCCTAAAAGCTTTTGAATGTAGTTTGGGTTTTTTTTTTTTTTTCTTCTTTATCTTTTTTTTGTTTGTTTTTTTTTTATGCTTAAAATAGTCCTGGCATAAAAATGAAAGTCATGAAAGCTGAAATAGCTTGACTGTGTGTTTTAACCTGTCCCTGAATCTGAGGCAAAGGAATACATATCTGATTTCCTTAACCTGTTTATTCAGAAGAGGCTTTTGTTTGAGAGCACATTTTTTCAATTGATATATTTGTCATTGCTATTTCATAATCTCCTTTGATATTTAATTTTTATTTATACAACAGAATTTTCCAATGTTACCTTGAATAACAAAAAAAATAAGAGAAGCCTAGGGAGTTGGAGTATATTGAAGTTTTTGCAATTCTCAACAGCAGGTGATTGGATGAGTAAAAAAATTATAAACACCATCAACCATAAAAATTTTCCTAAGAAATGAAATTTCACAGAGTCATAAATTTACAGAGATCCATCAATTTCCACTGTTTAGGTGTTTACTTCTGAAAACCTTAGACATTCACTTATATCATATAGACTTTGGAGCTAGCTGCCCCAAAGTAAAAGAATCTAACTTTTCATTTACCACCCACAGTACTGGATACATTTGGGGAGATATGAAGCCTTATTCTCAAGTTTTGTTCTAGTCCAGATTCTTATCTTGCTGTCTCATTGTCTTACAAATGGTCTAAGACAGCATAAGCAAATTCTAGTATATTATTTCTAGTTCCAGCTGAATTGATTGAAATCTAGATCTATCCCAAATTTTCTAATGTTAATAAAGAGCTTGGATGTCCATTCCATAAATATTACCACCCAAAAAAAACCAAAAACAAAACAACCAAATCCACACCAAAAAAATAGCAAAAAGCATTCTTCTCAATACATTAAAAAATACCAACGGATACATCTGTATTTATAAAATTGTCTAAGAAGTTCCTTTACACTTCAGTTTTTTCAAATCAGACAAGTATCAAAAGAGAATGATTTAGTAATGTTATAAAAGCAGGTAGTCCTGCTTTTTAAAGCCTTTTGATCTCTTTGAATGTTGAAAAACTTTTTAAGAGAAGTGTGATAAATTTCACACCTAGTATGACTACACAATATCTTTTCCTTTAAAGAAAGATTTGAATTAGGAAGGTAAGGGGGGGGGGGGGGGAAGCTCTCCTTCTGAAAAAACAAACAAACAAACAAAAACAACACAAAACCCCCAAAACAACTGCAACAAATTATTCCTAAACTAGGATAAGAAAAATCAAAACCGAAAAGAAGGGAAAAGGGAAAAAAAACCCAAAACCCTGTTAATAGTAAGGGCAAGAGTTTCCATTGTTCAGGTTCCTTGGATTATGACCTGTCCATCTCTCAGGTTTACTAGAGGAAGAGCCCTTGACCTACAAAGTCCAGGAATCTGTGTACAACAAGACAACTGAATACACACGGAGGTCTGTATCTTTTAGGTAAGATCTTTGTGTAAGGAGACTAGGAGAAGCATTGTCTCATTAACCCACATATGCCTTTTATAAATATATGGAGTTTCTTTGTGTGTTTGGGGTATTTAGAATAAAAAATATTTTTCTGCATTTTATCTTGTGATAGCTGAGACAGCATCAGGGCAGTCCATAATCAGAGATGTCATTCCTAATATGTAAACAGAGATCCCTCAAAAAAAAAAAAAAAAATCTATTCCCTGGAAAAATGAACAGAGACAGTCAAGGAGGTGTCAGATTTTATTTTGTTGGCAGAGAAGAAAGTTTCATATAGTTAGGGACAGCTAGGAAAGCTTCTTTGAATCTTTAGTGGGGGAACATGTCTCTGTCTGAGGGGACCAGAAGTTATAGGTGAGATCTATGCTTGATATTTCTGCCAGCATTCAGAACAGCATTGCAGCTCTCCAAAAGCCAGACAAGGCATTGCCTTACCTAAGATGCTTTTAGGCTCACTACCCTGGAGGTGATGAAATGAGGGGGAAACTAGAAAGTTGTGTGGGAGCTGTAGAAGGAAAAATGGCAGTAACATCAATAAGATTATGCCACATGCTGTAGTAAAGAAGAGGGTGTTTTTATGACTAAATGCGTGTGTGACTTACATGTTTTATAACTCTTAATTACTCAATAAATTACCATATGCTCTATTTATACAGAAAGGAAGCAGAAGAATAAATAGCAGGAGATCCAAAACCAAGCAGTCAAGATTACATAAAAAACACATTCAGGATTTTGACTATAGTCTGGCCAGAAAATGTCAGGACATGGAAATATTTGGTTATAATGATATAGTTAAAAAATCAAAGTATTATATTTTTTTAGGCAGCCCTAAATTAGGTGAGGTTGCAATTAAGGATATATATGTGCACTTGTGGGCTAGCAAGATCCAGGCACATTTTTTAAACTTGATTTTGACCTCAGTGAAATGATTATCTTTTTCAACTTATTATACTGTCACTGGCTAGTGTTGAAATTAAAGGTCTGTCAACCTTGCCATTATAAATGCTGATATTTAGGAGTTTATAACTCAGCTGTAAAAATTTCCTTCAGGCTCAAAGTTGGCAGCAAAGGCTATAAACCAGAGCTGATTTTCCTCCCACAAAAACCATTAAAGAGTATGTTTGGACTAAATCTGAGGATCTTGGAGCAAACAAAATATAGGCATTAAGTACTTTTTTGATACTTTTTATGTCTTACATAAAACTCAAGAACACCTTTTATCACTTTGTTTTATTTACTGGTTTTTTTTTTCTTTTTAGTTGAGTTTAATGCTCATAAGAAATGCCAAATTAACATACAGGAATGATGAAATCTTTCATTTACTTGCAAAGCAATTCTTTTACAGGCAGGTCTAATTTGAACATCTCTACAAATACATCTTTATCTTTTAGTAGCCTCTGTGAACATGAATTTTAGTGATAAAAAAGAAGAATAACAGCGAATTATTCATAGCAGCATCAATAACAATACAATGATAATAATAATGATGTAGATTATATCAAATTAACACTGCAAAATAGTTCCCAGCTTTAAACATTTAAAAGACTGTGATTTAGAGCTAGAATATTTTTACTCCACCACTACTTTAGGCACTACATCACCTTTTACCCTTCACAGTCATGTTGATTTTTTTAAAAGGTGTTATTTTTTTTGTTTGTTTGTTATTTGTGTCTGCACTTGTTGGAAGACAATTTCAAAAAGCTGTTGTGGTATGAAAACTTTTTATTTGCTTCCAGCTACTCATGTTCATAGTTCATATTCATTTTTGTGTAACAAATTTATCTTTGTCTGGCATTGAAATCTCTAGTACAGTTGTAGATATTGATTATACATCTTTCAGACTGAATTTTGAGCGGGCTAATCATGTCAGGATCTATATCCTGTTTTCATAGTTTCACTTGCCTTTGGTCATCATTGAAAAGAAGAATAAGTGAAAAGGCTTTAAATTAGGAACAGGAAATGACCCAACTGAGGGAATAGATAATGGGTTTCTTTGCTGTCGTTGGTGTGTGTCAAAGGCAAGATGGCACATGTTGTCCATTCAAAAGCAGGGAAAAAAATAAATTCAATAACAACAAGGCAGTTTTGAAATGAGTAAAATAAGTCCTCACAGTTGTGGAAGTTGATGCTGGACAAAACTTAAGGGTTAAAATATATATGAAATGAAAAGTAACACTAATAATAATGAACTGAGGCCTCTTGGGTAAAAGAATGCAGCATTTTCACAAATTCAGAGGATATTCTGAGTTGGAGGGGACCCCTAAAGTCCAGGTCTTAGGTAAATGGCCCATGCAGGGCTTGAACACACAACCCTGGTGTTACAAGCACCGTGCTTTGGCCAGCTGAGGCAATCTCAGGGTCAAAACAGGAGGTTCCTAACTTTCAGTTTGTGGGAGGCTGGGAAAGAATTTATGATGGCACTATATAATTGTCCTTTCTATATACTCTATCCCAGAAACCCTTAAGAAACTAGAAGTAAGCATGTGTGTGCATGTGTATGTGAAAAAAAGAAGATAGGGAAGTGAATCATAAGAGGTATACAGTGCCCAACAGTGTTCCTACTAATTGAAACAGAATTTTCAATTGTAATTTCCATATTTGGAGTAGTTTTGCCTGTAGTTCATGTTGCACTGAAGTGATTTTCAGGGTATTTACTTTTTCATATGTATTTACAGAAAAACACATTTTCCTCAAATCTACAGCATTAAATGTTGCTGCCAGAAAATAACACTTTCATGCTCTCTTACATACTGATAATAGTCCACAGGGCATTTAAGAGCTTAGACATTACTATTGACTACCCAGAGAAATATTATATATTAGTTTTGTATTTCTACTTCAGGCACTATTTATTTAAACATGTAAATAAAATAAAAATAAATATTAAAACGATACATTATGAACTTGAATGTCAGTGCAGAAGTAAGAAAACCAAATATTAATGCTAGAAATATACACATATTTCACCTCATAAAAGCAAGATCTTCTCTTGCATACATTAGATATAATGGGACAAGTTAAAAATAATCCTTGTAACCTACTTTTGAATTTCATCTTCATTCCAAGCAAAAATTTGTTCAAATGGATTTTGTGAAGCTTAATGCAAGACTCGATGTTGTAGTACATTACTTGTCTTTAATTTGCTTGCAAATTGCTGTTCAGCTGCAGAAGTCAGGGTTAGTCAGAAACAAGCTTTACTCTTTTATGATGCTAAATATTACGGAATATTATTGAGAAGCCTAAACACCTTCACATTCAAATTAGGACTTCCAGGACAGACTGGCTTCTGGTGGAGCAGCAGCTTCATAATCTTAAGAACAGTGGACTTATCCAAGACTTACAAATTATCAAGGTTTCTAGTGAAACAGCAAGAGGGTCTGACTTCAGTTGTGTCCTGAAGGTATCACCAGTTTCAGAACAGTCAGGACAGAAGGAAAATCTGCAGATCTAAAAAGCTTCTGCTGAAAGACAAAAGGAGAACTGGTATTCTTAAGGCCTCTCAGACACCCTCTGGTTTTAACCAGCTACCATCTTAACAGAAAGCTGTTATTTCTGGACTTTACCACCTTTGTTGCACAAAAGCTGTGAATGGAACTAACAGAAAGTCAACAGCTTCCATTGTTTTGCCATTTATTTTTGGTCTTTTTCTTTTGAATGAAGACAAAAGCTTTTACAGGAAGTTGCGAAGAAGAAAAAAAAAACAGCAAAACAAAACCAAAACATTGTCAAAAGATCATTTTTTCCCTCACTAGTAACAGGAAACATCCTTACAGTCTTATTTACCCTACCTGTTTCTCTTTTTCTCTTCTTCTCATGTCTCTGATTAGGTCTGTCAAAGACTTATTCTGTTATTTCTCAGAAGTAAGAACCATTGTGTTGCAATAGTCATCAGAATCAACACTAAAAAGGTTTCTATTCTGTTGAAGCATTCTGTTTAAGTTTCCAGCCAACAGTAATACTGAACATCAACCTCATAGGATAGATTTTATGTTAGCACTTTACATGAGGGTCTATACTGCTATAACTTAAGTATTATATGATGGAATTTAATTAGGTCAGATATGAAGTGATAATATTAAAATAGTAAGTTGTACTCGTCATGAAGAAAAGTTCCTTGCTTTATAGCTGAAAAATTTATGGGTGCTCTTGGAAACTTTAATGCTGGCAAGAATTTCCTTAAGAACAGTCTATAATTCAAAGTATGTAAAAGAAGAACTTATGTACCTTGGCTGTGAATTTCAGCTGACTCTTCTCAGAATAAAATAAAAAAAACTTAGAAGGAATCTGATACATTGGGTGTTAAAGACAAAAAGTTGATTTAGAGGTTTATTTTATAAGAAATACTACTATTTTCAGGGAAATCTATTGCAAAATATAGCTATAGGAGAACATCCCTTCATTCTCAAAACACAACACATCTGAACCTCTTGAGTAATTTTTACCTCTCTGAAAGCCATGTATATAGCTTCAACTCTTTGCTTAGTGTGACCTGTAAGATTTTGAAGAATATTGAGTCATTGCAAGTTGTACAGGTTGTATCAGTCAGTGGTTACCAGGCAAGGGCTATCTTGCCTTTGCTATGAAGTAGCAACTGGTCAAGTACAAATAGGGGATACAAATTCTGGAACTGACCAAGAGGGAACTGAAATATTTTAAATAATAATAATAATAAATAGTTTGTTCTCAGAATAAATCTTATTTATTCTTGTATAAGTGTCTTATATATTCATGACACACACACACACACACACATATATATATACACATATATATATGTACGTATATACATATATATGTACATATATATATATGTACATATATATATGTACATATATACATATATACATATATATATAAAATCCAGACTTTGATAGAAAGGTTGTATTTTCTTCCTTTAAAATAAATCCCAAAAGTTGGGCTTTCTGTTCTAATGTCAAAGTACCTAATTTTAATAACATACTTAATTTGTAACATGGTTTCACTCATTCAAACTTCAGATTTTTTTTAATCCTTAATTACACCTCTGTAGTAATAAGAATACTACTGACAACTTAAACTAGATTTTGAAAGCTGAACACCAAAATATTTTCAGGTACTCTATTTTAAATTTTAGGCTGGGAAAACCATCAGCACCAGGCTTTCAAAACATATACAATTAGCACAATTTGCTAAGGAATATGTTTATTTGATATGTTTATATACAACAATATTTTTGGTAGCCTAAGTGTAGATCACATCTTAATTTTGAAACTGCTTGCTGAGATGACTCAAGATACCAGAAATAATTATTTATTTTATCTTTTTTTTAAATTTAATTTTAGATTTATTAAAAAATTTTTCCTTAAAACAGAATTTACATACTTTCCTTCTAATGCAATAGGACTTTTTCTCAAGAAACTGTGAAGGAGTTCTTCCACCCATTAAATCACCCAAAAAAGTGCTCAGAGTCTAACAGAGGTCCAACAGGTAGAATCAGAAACACTGCATAGTATTTGCACTAGTAAGGTAAGTATGGAACATCTCTACTAAAAGGTTGATTGAAAATGTGTAAGTATCTTTTCAGTGATTTTGGCTCCAGGTGCCCAAGAAATCTGCAGGACAATTCCTCAGACACTGTGACACTAAAAAATCTGTGTGACACTAAAAATCTACCCATCCTCATTGAATTGCCTGGATCCTGCTATGAAAAACCAGGTCCCACAGTTCTGCTCTTCTGCCAGTCAGTTTCCCTGTGACTTGAGGGACATAACCAGACCTACCCAGGCAGAAGAATCACATCTCAGAAGGGAGGGTGAAGCTAAAAATACAAATGAAGGGACAAAGTTAGCCTTGAGCTCCATCTGTCTCCTCACTGTTTGTACTGGGTACTTTGTCAGCTGCCTTGCCTTTCCTTCAAGGATAAAAAGTGAATGTAGAAAGGAATGACTACCAGTGCCTTGAGTCTGGAAATCTGCTCAGGTCTGCTAACTGAACAAGCTATAAATATAGCCACAGCTGTTTCTCTGGGACCTTTCTTTTACACTTAAGGCACAGAATTTGTTATTCATCATGCCTATGCTGTTCTAGGCTGCTCATTTCTTCTCCTCCTCCTTCTTTCTCCTCCTTCTCCTTCTTGCTGCTGCTGTTTTTGCCATTTGTTTTACAAGTGTGAAGATTGGCCTGATGGTAAAAACATCATATAGTCACTTTATCTCTTTCAGCGTAAGATTTGTGCAAAATCTATCAGAATTGTTGCTTCTAAAAATAAACACTGATTTACAGAAAATTCTACCAGAAATGAATGAAAGATAGTGAAACTGTAACTTCACACTTGCCACAGCTGTTAGAACAGGTACATGAAACAAATAAAACACAGTAAATATGTTTTTTTTCTTATAAGTTTTCCAGAACTCAGAAACATGGTTTAATTTAATTTGCTCTGTCAATAAAAGCTAAATGTATTTTTCCTTTTAATGAAAAAGATGTGGTTTTGTAGCATGAAATTTGTGTATATTTAAAATTTCAGTTATTTTAATGGCTTTCATACTATTATTACTATTTTATTTTTAATTTGGGTACTTATTTCCTATTAAAGATAATAGGAAATAAGTAAAAGACTCTAATTAAGTGTGCAAAGAATCCACTGCAGTCAGAACCTGAAGAAGAGCTGAATAGGACACAATGTGGAAAATGCAATGGTTTGGCTTGAGGTATAATTGTATATATAATTTTATTTATTTACTTACTGACTCTTGGCAATCTTCTCCTTTGACATCTGGGTTCTATTGTCAGCCCCTTGTTACAGCTCTCTCTGTAGCTTTAATATTTCACTGTTTCTTTATTTTTTAATTCCCACCTTTGCCTGACTCATTCAACAGATAGAAGAAGAATGCTCTGTACTGAATGTTCATCCAGAAATTGAACTGAGATTTTTACCCTGGGGAGCTCATAGAACTTTTGCTGTTTTGTCCACATCAGGACACATCCTGCAACTGTTCTCAGCTGGGAGGTAGCAGGCTCATAGCATGACCACATACTCAGTGCAGGTCTACCACACAATAAATGTTTACAGAGACAACAATATTAAAAATAATCCTTCTCAACAAAAAACCCAACACACCCCTGCCCCCCAAAACCCAAACAAAACAAAACAAACAAACAAAAAAAAAAAACCCCAAACCAACACCAAATAACACCCCACTCCTGCCATTTCTTCCCTAATCTAGTTGCTTAAGTGGGGGAATTCTAAAGACTTTTTAAGGTTTATAGCTATCTTACCTTCTTTGAGAGACCTCAGCTGGAGTACAAGCACGAGAAAAGCTTGGGCAAGAACAAAAGGAAACTTTAGTTGTGCTTCACAGAGGAATCAAGATAAACACTTCTGCTAAAAACACATCCTGACTCTGTGTATTGGGTTTCCACAGCAAGGTTTTGGTAGTGGGGCACTGCAGGAATGGTTTCTGTTAGAAGGCACTAAAAAACTGCCCCATGTCAGACAGAACCAGTTTCCACCAGCCACAGGATGGACCTGTCTCTGGCCAAAGCTGGGCCAGTCAGCCCCACTGGTAGCAACTCTGGAATATCATATTTCAGAAAGGGTAAAAACTGCCATAGAGCAACCAGCCAGGACAGAGAATTGAGAAAATAGAAAACAAGCAGCCCTGAAGACACCAGGGCCAGTGAAGCCAAGGGAGGAGGCTCTCCAGGTGCAGGAGGTGAGATTCCCCTGCAGTCCCTGGTGCAGACCATGATGAGGCAGCTGTGTCCCTGCAGCCTGTGGAGGTGCAGGGTGGAGCACAGATTCACCTGCAGTTCATGGAGGACTCCATGCCAGAATAGGAAGATGCCTGAAATGAGGCTGTGGCCCCATGGAAAGCCCATGCTGGAGCAGGCTCCTAGCAGGACCTCTGAGCCTGTGGAGAGAGGAGCCCACTCTGGAACAGGGTTGCTGCCAGGACTTGTGACACCATGGGGGTCCCACACTGGAGCAGCTGGTTCCTGAGGGACTACAGACCTGTGGGAAGGACCCGTGTTGGAGAAAGTCATGAAAGACTGCATCCCATGGAAGGGATCCCATGCTGCAGCAGAAAAAGAGTGGGAGGATGAAGAGGTAGCAGACAACAACCATTAAGAACTGACTAACCCTCATTCTCCATTCCCCTCTGCCACTTGGAGAGAGGAGGTTGAACAGCTTTTAGTGCAGTTGAGCCCAGGATGATGGGCATGGAGGGGAAGGTGTTTTTTAGATCTGTTCTTACTTCTCACTATCCCCATATGCTATTAATTGTCAATAAATTCAAATAATTTCTCCAAGCTGAGCCTATTTTTCCTGTGATGGTAATTAGTAAGTGATCTCTTCCTGTCTTTACCTCAACCCATGAGATTTTCATCATATTTTCTCCTCTGCCTTATTGAAGTGGGTGAGAGATTGAGCTGCTTGGTGGGTACGTGGTGATTAGCCAAGGTCAACACACCAGACCATTACCCAGACGGAAAAAGGGAATATACTTAAGGCATAGGCAAATTATATTGAAATTATGCTTCTTATAGACTCAAAATAGAAATAATTTCCCCTCTATTTTTCTCCCCTATAACTGTGTGGTTTGTTAGCATTTTTAAATGAGACGCTCTTGGCTCTTATAGAAGCAAAGCACCTTACATGATAGGAACAAGAAAAACAGAAATGACAAAGATTTATATTTTCAGAAAAACTAAAGCAAATCAAAAATTTATTAGGGATTTTTTTAAAGTAGAATCATCAAAGCATGCCACTTACATAAAATGAGCATGAAATATGGCAAAACAAAATATCTTTTTTTCTGCATCCTAATCTTAAGTGCTCAATTATGACAGAATTTGGGTTTCTCAAAAAACAGGTTTGTAAAGGGAAATACTGATAATGACCTAAAGACCAGGGAAACTGTTACTTCCCTTTTATAATAAATAGTATAGTAAAAATGTCAGCAATTTTTTTTCTGTCAGAATAAAGTTATTTGCTAATAAACTGAAATTTTTATGTTCAGGTTAGAACATATCATTTGTTGATTAACCTATCTCTATGGAAATTTTATTGATTTAATTAGGGCGTAGATTATTTCTGTAGCTCCTTGTATTGGAATATTTCCTACAAGTGAAAACAGGTGTACTTAAAATGGTAGGATATATATTCTATGCAGCTACATGTGAAAGTATCTGTAAATTGTACAGATTTGTTATTAAAGCAGTCACAACAGTAGTAACTTTAACAGATGAGGGCTACAGAAAAATCCTATTTTTTTGATAATTTACACATGCTACAAGAAACCTTCTGGCAAATTTGCTGTTTTGTTGAATTTGAAAAAAAATAAGAAAGTATTCCCATAAAACACATTTTACCACAAAAACTAGGAACGTGACTAGATAGTTTGATCATTTTGTAGGAAATAATGGATTAGGATCATTTGCAAAGGGGCTTGAGCACTGAAATATTTAATGTTCGAGTGCCCAGTATGATCTGTGAAATACACAGATTTCAGGTAGCCTAGGAATGTTATGCTAAGTAAGTTTAGTTGCTGAAAGTACTGGAAGCAGGTTAGCTGTACCACCTGCAAAGCATAAAATACATATGTAAAAGAAAACACTTTAATCCATGTTTCGGAGCAGCCAGTAAGCTGGCTGAACTATAATGCTAATAACTTTTTCTTCCTCTGAATTTCAGACCAGAACAGTTATTAGGTTTGGAAACAGCCCCCCTCTAACCCAGATGATCAAACAAAATGGGCCATGAATATGCAATCAGGAAAAGAAATGGAAAAAAATAGAGGAAGTGGCGGGAGGAAGTGGCGGAAGGAAATAAGGAAGTGGCGAAAGGAAGGAAGGAAGTGGCGGAAGGAAGTGGCGAAAGGAAGGAAGGAAGTGGCGGAAGGAAGTGGCAAAAGGAAGGAAGGAAGTGGCGGAAGGAAGTGGTGGAAGGAAGTGGTGGAAGGAAGGAAGGAAGTGGCGGAAGTGGCGGAAGGAAGTGGCGGAAGGAAGTGGCGGAAGTGGCGGAAGGAAGTGGCGGAAGGAAGTGGCGGAAGGAAGGAAGGAAGGAAGGAAGGAAGGAAGGAAGGAAGGAAGGAAGTGGCGGAAGTGGCGGAAGTGGCGGAAGTGGCGGAAGGAAGGAAGGAAGGAAGGAAGGAAGGAAGGAAGGAAGGAAGGAAGGAAGGAAGGAAGGAAGGAAGGAAGGAAGGAAGGAAGGAAGCCATTTAGTTATACGTGATGCCTGAGAGTATCATGATTGGTGAAAAATGCAATGTGCCTGATCTGTAAAACAAAAACCTTAAAAGCAGGTAGTAACTTATCTCCAGTGCAGTCTCCTCCTGAATAAATTAAGGTAACTAAGATATGAAACTGAAATCATATGGTAGCTAAGCAAGATGCAGGATAAATGGGTTCAGACCTAAGCTTTTTTTTTTTTCTTTTTGATGGAATGTTAACTCCGTAAAGAGTTTCTAAGATTAGGCATGAGGCAAAGCTGCTAAACACCACTTATATGTTAAACCCATGGTGTTGAGTACCTATGACATACCACTGTGGGATGCTAAAAATAAAATAAAGTCAGATTGAGGCATAGATGTGTCAGGATACATGAGATTGTGAATTTCACTTACATTAAGTTGTCAGCAATATATAAATATATGCATTTGAAATGGGAACAGCACTCCCTGACAATTATAGAATGTATTTATGTGAGTAGGCAAGTACATCAAAACACAACAGTACCAAGAGTAATGCACCTTTTGGTTCCAAGTGATGTCTACAAAAAATGCTACAGTCTTGCAGAATGTTGTCATTGTCACCTTCTCCATAACTTACATTCAGGCATTCCTTCAGCTGACTCTTGCACTGTCTCCCACACTCAGAGGAATTTGCCACTCTCCTCATGACTGCTTGAAGGAAGTGCTACAAGGGATAGAAGTGGTTCCAACAGAGGGGTATTTTCTGTCTGATCCAGTGTCATTACCTGCAAAATAAAATGTGACTGTTGGCAGGCACAGGACATGTTTTCACACTACATGATAAGATACATGATAAGCCACTTAAGCCTGGTCTTTGTCCATTACTAGTCTGACTTATCAAAATTTTCAGTACCTTCTTTTGAATGGTTTAAATATCTTGTCACTCACTACTCAGGGCAATACTGTGAAGCATAACCAAGCCCTTGGAGGAATGATGGCTCCATCTGGAAGAACAAGAAAAATGTCAGCATAGCATACAGTCACTGACATGATTTATCAGAACTTTGCTGTGTGATTTTGAACTCTCCTTTGCTTTAAAGGGAAAAGATGACTTAATTCTGGAAGACTTCCCTGAGAGAGGCAAAATAAACTTTCTTTATGTGAGCAATTTTGGAAAACTAAAGGAATTTTAAAAAATAAACCTGAAATGTTGATATATATCTATGTGCTCGTAATTTACTAAATATTGGAAATTAGTTACTCTAGCAATCATAACAAGTTGTTATGATGTGCTTCTTTAGTTTTTATAAGTACCTAAAATAGCGTATCTTAATTGATTCATCAAATACTCTGAATTTTTTGAGCAAACCCTAGGAAACTTATATTTATAAGTACACAGATTCTTCAGGGTTCTGGGCCTACTTGGCCATGTAGAACATCAGAACATCCTCTTTATTTGAATAAATGTTGTGTGAGTGGTTTAGAAGAGGATATCAGCAGAAAACCCTTCATGGGCTGAGGCCACAACACTGATGGTTATCAATTCATGTTCTATAAACTTAGGGAAAACATTGCGATTTTGTGGTTGGTTTTTTCCTTGGTTGGTTGGCTGTGGGCAGGGGTGTTTGTTTGTTTTAAATTCTCCCTTTTTAACTTGAGCTATTGATTAATCACCTTTTTTATTTTTTATCCTCACTTTTTGGAAAGATCTATCAAATGACCAGATTTTCTTCAAAACACTTTGCATGAAATTTTTCTAAGATTTCTAACTAAATAGCCATAAATATTATAGATTTAAAATACTTACAAGGTCTATTTATGCTCTGATGTGATATTTCAAAGGTCTTCTAAATCTGTTTCAGTTATGGGATTTTTCTTTATTCCTTGAGAGCCATGAAAAAGATGGTAAAATTCTGAGAAGTCTGTTATTCTATCACATTTATAATGGCACACTTAATGACAATATATCCAGTGAGATGTTAGGAAGTCAGAGGACTTCAAAAGTTTTATTCAGGAACATTAAAAAGATTTATGTTAATGCCTGAAGCTTGAATTCAGAATCTCCAGAGATAAGCATACACTGTGCTGCACCATAACCATGCTATGTCTTGAAATACTTCCAGTTTATTTATTCTTAGTTCTGTCACTCATTTGCTGCTCTCTGAACTGTGTAGGAAGACTGATACCTTAACTCAGACTCCTACCTTTAATAATGAAACTAGATATAGTACACTCCTGTATGAATTCTTTGCCTTAATATTCATAGCAATTGATTAACTTATACTTCCAGAAGTAAGGCTTAGAAATATTATCTTTTTAATGGCTCCCAATTCAAACTTTAAGGCTGAGTAAATACAGTTTTGCCAAAATGTTAAACACAAGGCTGTCTGGAGAGAGTCATGGTTGTTACTATCTGTCTTGTTTCTAGGGTAAAACTGAACAATACATCTTCCATGAAGACTTCCATGTGTAAGAGTAAAGTATACATAGAAGTGAGAAAGACTACTCCCACAAGAAAACACAGTGGGCATAACTGTAGCTCAGTGTTAAAGAGATGGTTTTACAAAGGAAAACATTCATTCACAGAACTTATCCTGCACAAACTACAAAGACTCATATAGAAGCTTAGCTGAAATGGAAACTGTCAAAGAATTTTTTGGGGTTTTTAATAGTCTTTTCTGTCCTTTATGCATATTTAGATATGTAAAAACAACAGTAGCTTGGAATATCAGGACAGACCTAACAGATCAAGGAATTCAGTAGTTAAATACAGAGAGGTGCTGATAGTATAGTTACTTTATATTGACAACAAACAGATCAGGTAGAATATTTATCTGAAATATAGTAGTCTGTCTTTTATGTAATTATATGTGGCTCCCATTACTAAAAAAGTTCTACAAAAGATAGGTTCCAATAACAAGGTGGAAAGTAAGAAAAGATAATCATCCTCCCTCTTTTCAGACATTTCTTCTATCATCTAAGAGCAAGTTTTTAACTGATGTGATTGTAACAAATATGCCATTTTTAATATAGAAACAATATTATTTTTTTTTTAGAGCTTGGAATAATTATCTCAGTTACTAAAGCTTGGAACAATTTCATCTAATGCATGTGGATAAAACAGCAAGGAACCACCACACTACTAACTCTTGTGACTGTTACTAAATGTTGGGAAATTAGCAATATCAAAATATTTAATTGAGAAAGACCAAGTCACAACTAATCAACAGATTTCAAATCATAAAAATAACATAAGACATTGTATAATCCATGCAATGTAGGCATCTAAATTTTTGGTGTATAATGCCATTAAGCCTGTGTATAAAAAAAAGTATTTTAGGATATTTAAAGGAATATCCCAGTTCTCCAAGTTGCATGAAAATCTGGAGGAACACAAAGACTACTTATTCAACAAGGACATAGTAAAGCTAGAAGTTCTTTAAACAAAAATAGTTGGTGTTGGCTAACTGGTTGTTTTTTATTTTGTGTCTGAACTGTGTTTTGCTAATTTGTTACCAAAATAAAGAATATTATTTATCTCAAAAGTATAAGACTAAAAAACCAAATAACACACAAGAAACGTTCTTAAATTGCTGATTGTCAGAAAGAAAACAAACTAAAGTACTTTTGATGCATTCCATTATGTCTGTCTCTGTTAGTATTCTATCTGACCTTTCAATTAAGCCCAGCCATGTTGTCAATTCAAGGAGCTTTGAACAAGGATTTGGAAAGTCTTAGCTGTTTTCCCAAATGACGCAGAAGATTGCTTCAAAATCAATTATGTTACCATTAGAAATTGGATTTTTTTGAGTCCTATATTAATGAGATAAGGAAAGTTAGTACTGAGATAAGAGTTCTAAAGCCCATTTTCCTTCATTTTATATGCACTTTCTTTGGATTTCCTACTTCATGTATAGGCCAGAAAACCTCATGACATTCTAAAGTCAAGGAAAGGCAACCCTTTGGTCAACCTTATATTCTCCTGGAACATGGAAACATGTTTTCACAGCATGGGTTAGAATTTAATTAGGAGCTGTATCTATCATTTCTCCTCTAATTTTCTGTTACACATATCATCACTTCTTGTAATACTCATTTACATTGTTTAGACTACTTTTCCTAGGCCTGTGGATTTCTCTGAATGGGGCTTGATAAATGGGAAAATAAAAAAAAAGGACTCATATCAAGACCTGAATTATTCCCTCAATATAATCTATTTAAAAAGTCCATGAGGTAGGAGATTGCCTGATCTCACCTTCCTCTTTAATCAGGTAAAGAGACACTTTGTGAGGATCTTTGAACCTCTGGGACCTGATATGCCTTCTGTGTGACCTGCAGTGCTGGGGTTCTACTACCTGTGCCCTTTGTCTGTGCATTTTGGTGCAGCCCAGCTGTGTGACCTTGGCTTAGCTTCAATGAGAAAAAATGTTTAACTGTAATGGAGCTTGCAAACTAAAACCTTACAAGAGAAAGAATGTAAAAAGACAGGCAGAAGTAAAGTTGTTTAGACTCATGATATTTCAGGACTTAAAAGAAAAATGATGACATGAAGGAATGTAAAAGCCCAAGAAAAAAAGCAGAATGAGAAGGTAGCAAATCAGTAGAAAAAAGGTTGACACCAGACCTTTTCCAGAAGCACAGAAAAGAAAATATTCTCCATTTGACTGATAACTGTCTGGACAGTAAAAACTCCCAGGGAGTTTCTACAGATTCTATAAGTCTGATAATCTGAATAGCATAATAGTCTGATACACGTCTGCTATATATAGCTGCTGTATATAGCTCCTTTTTATATATTATTTTTACAAAGTTTTTCTTCACATGATAAGAGATGTGTTAAAAGTAGAGGTGGGCATCTGTAGTTCCCACTCTTTCTACAGTTACTACACAGAAAATTTAGAAAGTTAGTTGGCATCCAAACTTAGATAAACCCCATATACAGAGAGTTCTCCAGTCTTTTGAGTAAGTGGTCTATTACTTCTCAAATTTGCAGTGATATTTGCAAATTCATAGACCACAACTGAGGAAAACAGCTGTCCTTGAGATTTCTGCATCACATTCAAAAATAGAATGCAGAAATGTAAAATGATAAAAAAAAAGTATGATAAAAGAATTGCATAGAATTCACCCTTGGAGAATCAGACATACCAACTCTAATTTAGCTTCTAGAGAAAAATAAATTCTAAAATGAACCACTTTCTCAGGTTTTGTTTTAATACTTTACAGCATGTTTTCCTTGTAAGGATAATTGTTCCTTAAGTTTAAGATAAACCCAAACATTCTGTGTAATGCACCATTACAGATGAAAAAAACTTTAACCCCCTAGTAAAATATAAAGCTGATATGACATTTTAAAATCTTATCCAAATATCTTCTTGATATATTCTCAATATGATTTTAAGGAAATTTCATGCATTTTCCTGCAGAAAATAATGCAAGATATTTTGATTCTGAAATCCCATCTTTCAGAAATCTCAGGGCCTATGGAGCCAGATTTCAAACTGCAAATTTTGAGTTGTATCTGGAAACAAAGCAGAAGTCCAAAATACTTCTGGAATGAACCAGTATTTGTTAGATGCAACTAAGTAAAAAAACCTATTAAAAACTAATGGTGGAGCTTGTTTCGCTTCTTAAAATAAACATTTTATTTCCTGATCAGTATAAAAAAAAAATCATGCCTGTTGCTGTTAACTGAAGCATCTAGGATTATTTAGCACTTTATCAGCATAAAAGGATCAAGGTAATCAAAGTTAAAATGATTGTTCTTGTGAAGCAGATTGCTCTTTTTTTTTTTTTTTTTTTTCCTTTTGAAAAAAATCTTCTTATTTGCCTGAACTGTGAGCTTGGGCTGTCTGACTTCTTACCTTAAGTGGATAGGCCAGAAGACACCAAAGACATGTTATCTTCGAAGAAAGGCTTTATTAGAACTGAAAATAATAAATCAGAGCAGATAAGGGGTTCTTTGAAATGGGATCTATACATGCCGATCTATCAGCACAGCACAAAGCCCTGCCTGATGTGTTCACAGGCGAAACTTGTGTTTCAGATAAGTGCAGATTAACCTCAGGGGAGACATCCTCCAGGCAGAGCAATTGCAAAGCAGGCTTGATGTCATCATCAGAGCCTTGTTTAGCCAAATATTCCATATTAATTTTCAGAAAGACCACAGAAAAATTAGGGTTTGATCAGTTTTGATTTACACCATGAGGCTGACATAAAGAACAGAGGTATCAAAAGCTGTGAGCTCCTGAAAGGTGCATATATCATGAGTACACAGTACCTGCACAGTGGCTCTCAGAGACGATTTCTCTGGTTATTCTTCAAAGCAGAGACAAGTTCCTGTTTTTCATCACATTTTCTTCAATCTTCCCTATGTTATACATGCACCAGCACACATGCAAGAAAACACACTCACACATAACACAAGATATTTGTCAGGGGCCTGAACACCAGAGCTGCCATGAGGGTCACAGAAAGGAATCCAGCTTTGTATTTAAAATGCTGGCACTAGCACCCTAATTCCAGCCCTTCCAGGCTGCTATCTCCCTGTCATGGCATTCACCATGTTCATCCACCAGGCCTACAGGCAGCAGAGTCAACCATCATTGCTGCGATTATGAAGTGTGTGTGAGGAGCAAATTCCTAAAACCACATCTCCTGCACACCTTGGCAGGGATGCAAGTAAATATATCACAGTACATGACTAAGCCTTCAGAACAAGGCTGTGTATAAACAAGTGTTACTTTGTGCTAATGACTTCGGTGATGACAGAAAGTTACAGAGTAGCAAATGCAGGGCACTTGGAATATTTTACTTGGAATGGGACACCACTTGATACAACATTCCCCAAACTTCTGGCTTAACCCTGGCACAGAGGCAAATACATGGGCCAGATGAGAATCTGACCTCACCTTTTCAAAGCCACTATTACCTTCACAATTACCTTGTATTATTGTGACCAGAGAAAATAAAATTTTTACTGCGCACCCAACCTGTAAATCTTGCAGTTGCCTGTTTTCTCTATCAATAACACCTCACCTAAGACATGACTTGTTCAAAAAGAAAAGTCCTTAAACTGTTCTGAAAGTCACTAATCTTCCACAAGTCTTAAACCACTCTTTTCTCCTCTTGGAGTCTCAGAATCTCTGTAACATATTTGAAGGTTCCAAATTATTAACTTGCTCATCAAATCAAAGAATGGGAAATATATTACACCTCTCACCAAGTAATACTATGACACTCACAAAAATGTTTTAGTTTCAAACCCTGAGTATCAAATACTTCATGATCAATATTTTTCCAGGGAAAACTTGAAAAAGCAAGCTGAATAGTGAGGAGATTCAGAGCATGCTTGAAGTCTTCTGGTGAGCAGCAAAATAACTTTTTTACACAGTCGTGTGTCAGGGTGTTACAGATTGTCTTAGGTAGAACAGGAGCTTTTATCTGTAGGCTGATTAAAAAGCAAGAGAATCAAGGTGCTATTAAATTGGGGTAGTTCAGTTGGAGAGGTAGAGCTGTGTGAGAGAACTATGTAAAATAATCAGTAGTCTGGCAGTTAGTGTGGTTGCTTAGTTTTAAGCAACAGTGATAATTTGTTTTTTTATTTTTAAAATCAGAAACAGAGTCAACCTGTACCCTCATCATTAGCAATACTTTCCAAACTTCTATGAAAACAAATGTTTAGTTCCATCAGACTCCTTCTCATTGACATAACCATGATGACATTGTTAATTTTTGAAATGTCTGAAATTACAGCAATTAATTATATCATGAGGCTGGAATGATTTTGCCATCACTGCTAACTTTGAAGGCTAATATTAAAAATGTGTGAGCTTCAAGAAGATGGCATTTTTAATTCTCACTTCAACCACCTACTGTGCCTCTTCAAGGATTCATATAGTTCATTTAACAATGCTTCAGTCTGCTTTTTCCACACTTAGTAGAATAATTGACATGCATGTTTGAAAAGTGATTGGGGGATTGTGGCAGATGGGTATCACCTTTCTTCTTCAATAATTTCATTTATGGAAGAAACAAACTTTCAGAGAATTATGGAAAACTTTAGGAAATTTCACAGATTATTTGTTAACTTCTGTTAAAAAAAAAAAAAAGGAAGATGGAAAGAAATAAAGAAGTTTTGCACAACTTCTCGTTTCCTTTACAGAAGCTCTAGCAGGAAGAGAAAACTGAATAGTTGTTTTAACTCCTGCCTAACCAGAGTCATTCTCTTCCCCATACACAGCCAGTAAAATTGAATGTTGTCATACTTGGGGCACGAGCATTAACCCCCTTCTTTTTTCAAGAATTATCACAAGTGAACTTCTAAAGTCAAAACTGAAGGTTCAGCTCCAACTAATATATTTCTCTGATTTCATAAGTAGAATTGTGGGTCAGGCAGAGAGGACAATGAAGTTATGAAGTCACAACTAATGAGGTCTTTTGAGTTTTGGAGGATGTTGTTAACCAAAGGTCATTATTGGTTATCTGATTTTTTTAAATTTGCATTTTATAAAAAAACTTCAGTAAATTTTTAGGTATTATTTGCAGGTTATAGTCAAACATATTGACACCATTGTACTGTGTGTTAGTAGTTTAAGAGGCCTTATAAATTTAGTCCATACCTCTCCTAGTTTCCTGCAAGAGATCAAAACCAGGAAAATGTACTTGCCTAAAAGAGCTACTTATTTTTTATCTTTGAAGTTAAGATGACATTGTCAGTCCTAATGCTAGTGAGAAGATACAGCAGATTTTTAAAATTTTACCATTAACTCTAAAAATATGGGACTGCAAATATACTGAGATTCAATGTTCATGAGCTATTAATTGTCCTGGTCCTACTAAGTTCTTATTTCTGAGATCTCTTCTCCTCAAAGGGATTTCAAAAGAGTTATCTTTCAATTATTCAGATAAAAAATTAATTTATTCTTATACCTTGTCACCTCTCATCAGCAAAAACTCTCACTGAATAATAGGGCTTACTACAGACAGGTGTTTTACTTTTAGTTTTTGTTTATTTTTCATTTAGTTATAATTGACACCTTGAATCTGTGATAGACAGTGGCACTCCATCATTTTAACTTTTTTTCTATACTGCAGATACTTGCTTCTATCTCTGGCACAGCATTAAAAGAGAGTTTAATAATAAAAATCAATACTCTGAATTATATTAAACTGTTAAGAACTGATGAGCATTTTAAAAAGTTGCTCTCAATCCATGTTCCCTCAGATAAGGAAAGCATTTTGCTATTATCAGAGCCCTTTTATCAAAGCATTTCATCTGACACAGTGCAGAAGAGGAAAACCGGCCACCTTTTAAGACACACACACACATACACACATATTCCTGACTGTAATCCAATTTATTGCAGTGCTAATTCTGTTTCACTTTTATAGCTATGACAGAGAATTTCTGAAGACTCTAGGTAAAATGGAAGTAACACTTTTTGTGATACAGTAGTTTTGATGCACAGATACATGTGTCCATGCCAGTAATCCTGTGTTGCTGTTCACCATTTATTTTTCTATACTTCTATGTTAATATCTGTCTTCTCAAAATGTGTATGATTAGCTGACTCCTTTGTAGTGAGAGAGTGACACACAATCAATACTGTCAATAATTATGTCAGGAAGATTAAAAAAAAAAAAAACAGCTTCAAAAATATTCCATATTTTTTGCATGCAATGTATATTTTTACTTTATATTTCTTTTTGAACATTATTTCAAGAGTATGTTGGTAAAATAATTAAATTTGCTGTACTGATTCAATTCACCATTATCAATCTTTAATTGTCCTTGCAGAAAACTGAAGAATTTTTAACCTACTGGTCTACCTACCATTGTTACCTGAACAGCACTGAATAGCAGATATGAAATGCCAATTACTCATAGGAACCAAGGTGTTCTCTTGATGTTCCACAAACTATGGAGATATACACATACTTGACTATCCCTCAAAGTACTCACTAAACAACATTCATCAGCACACCATAGTGATGTTTTAACCTACCACCAAATCCCCAGCCTGACAAAGCAAGCAGACAGAATGACATCCCCTTCCCAACAATTTTAACACACTTGAGCTTGCTGTAATTAAGACTGTGTTTCTAAAACACTATTAGAAAATTAGACTGAAATGATTACTTGTTTGTTCACTTGTTGCTAGAGGAGTGGGAAGAGGACTTTCAGCTGACAGAATAACAAGCCTTCAGGGTCTTGTGTACCCTCACTCTACAACCTCTCTGCCCCACTCCAGGAGTTTCAGTGGTAACTGCCAGATCTGATGTGGTCCAGCTCTATTCCTTAGCACATGTCCATGATGCCATGATGTCCCAGAGAGACATTACATCTGCATCCCACAGGACTTTACTAAGATATCCTTTGGATCATATCTGTTTTCTCTTCGGTGTTGAAACACTATTTCTATCAGAGTTTTGAATTCTCAATTCAAAAACTTCCCAAAAAAAGTAAGAAGTGGCTATTAGTGCATGTCTAGTATTCATTTTGTTTTATTCTACTTTTTGTGGTCTGGAATTGTCCTCCACCTTTTTTTTTCTCTCCTTATTTACAATTTGTTCTTTGATGTGTTCCATATGCATCACTCACAGCTTTGCAGAAGTTTCAGTGAAAGAGACAACAATAAAGGTAAAACACCCTAAAAATTTATTTGCCAAGATAGGACTGTATTTTTTTCCATACTGTTAAATGTTCATGCTACTAAAATAAAACAATCCTCATTAATTTCAGACTCAGAAAAAAGAAACAAAAAAAGAAGAAAAGTCCCTAGATTAAAAGTTGTTTCAAAAGTCAGGTCTAAAGCACATCAGCAGAAGAGAGCTGCTATTAAAAAAAAAAAAACCACAAAAAAACTAATTCTGGTTAAATAAAATAATGTAAAACATCTTCTTCTGCAGTATCAATTTCTACACATATTTCTCAGGAAAAAAAATCTGCATATGGGATTGTCTGGAAGTGGAGGGAGGATATTGGATGAGTGTGTCACAGATTTTTTAAACTGTGTATGATCCTTACAGTCTTTATGACTAACAGAAGAAGAGAATAAGAGCAGCCTTTGAGAGCCAAAACCAGTAAATATCTACTCAATACTATAGGTACTGAACATCATGGATGCAGTCTACAAACTTCTGATTTTTTCAGGTATGTATTCTTCTGTTGCACAGGCAGGACAAGCCCAGCAGCAGCAGTAGTCTTCAAGATACAGCTAGAGGCTGGTTCATTTCCAGCAGCTCTTTGGAACAGAGTAGTTCTAAGTGAGCCATTTCAGCAACTAGAAATTGCAGCCATCTACTGGTAACTGCCAAAATGTCAGTCAGCCAGAGACTTTAGGGCTTGGCATCTCTTTATATTATCTCCCCAGACACATCCAGACTTACACAAGTAGTTGAAGAATGTGAGAGCTACAATGTGATGGCTGGACCTTTTGAAACTCTGTTATTGAAGCTATCGACTACTGTATTTGAAACTCTCCACTACTGTATTTTTTACTTTTTTTTTTTTCTGCATCCACACACTGACACAATTTTAACATTTAAGACACTTAACATGGTTTATAAAAATAAATAGGAATTTAATAATATACCCTTTCATCTTTTCCCTACTTTTCTTTTTTTATTTTTCTTTTTGTTCTCTAGTATTAGGCTCAAGTAGAAGTATTAACTGATAAATCTTGCCCTGTGGTTGTAGAAAAACAAATGTACTTGCTGTTTGAAAGAGCAGCTTAGTGGTGGTGGTCTGCTTTCTTGAAACTGTACAGAGCATGCATTATAAAGAACTATTGAAGGTGCTTTTATGTCCAAATTACTGACTTCTACTGTAGAATTCAAATTTTTATTTATTTACTTTCTATTAGACTTAGAAGATTCTCAAAGCCTGAAGGTGGAAGAATCCTTATTGTTATGATCTCTGGTGCAATTCCTGTCTGGTTGCTGGGTCACATTGCTTATTAACCATGCTGGGAATGCAGAAAGATTCTCTCTGTTGCTTTGGGAAAAACATGTTTTTTATGTTTTAACAAGGAGTAGACTGCTTTGGAGGGGCTCCTAGACAAGGGAAATCTCAAGGGGAGCATGAGAGACAGAAAATATTTGGACCAGGTACAGGATATGAAGGAGTTTTCCTTCCTTAAATCTTTTAATTGAATGACTGTTTTATCTCAAGATTAGTCATGGCTGTCTGGGTTATTTCACTTATTTGCAGGCAAGATCTGTACCTTCTTTTCCTTTCCACCAGTCCCTGGATAGTAATTTCTTCTGAAGTTATATGTATGTGCAGTTTAGATTTTTAAAGCCCCAGAATGTCTGGTATCTTGAATGATATCTTAGAGTTCAATATTGGTTTTTATTCTCATCTTTATATCCTTTGATAAGAGCTAACAAATACCTGTTCTAGCAGGTAAGGAAAGGTGATGAAAAAAACCCAAACTTTTCAATGACAGTTGTATTGGCTCAGTGATAAATAAGTAAGTGTTACTGTGCCTTGCCAGTAAACGCTGACTGAAGTCACAGGGTACAGTAACAGCTTAGTACATTTGACACTGGTGGAAAGTTCTGTGTAGTTTAACTAACAAGCTAACTCTGTCAAATGAGCGGTGGTAAGTGAGGTTCAAGACATGGACATGTGCCAGCTTGAAGTTTTCTTTTCAACTAGGTGTACAGCAAGTTTTTGTGTCCAACAAATCAGGGGAGTTCAATGCCTGAAACACTGGCATCACATCAAGTAAGAGAAGGACATTGTGACATAGTTAAGGTGCCTGCTGTGGCTAAAGTGTCCTGTTAATTTTGTTTGTGTTAAGAAGAGTATGAGTCCATTTCCCTGGACAGAATATCAGTCACCCATGTTTGTAACCCCAAGTGGAAAAATATAACTTAGTTTTATATGAACAACATTTCCCTTGCCCTCATTGAACCAGGATCAGTATCTGCTTATACATGAAGAAAGAAAATGTACTTTTCCAGCTTAAAAATAACTCCAGTATCTTATAAATGGCAATATTTCTTTGAAAAATTATGGAGATTTCCCAGATTTATCCTTTTAAAAGAAAGTATTCAAGATGAAATTAAAAAAAGATATGGCTTGTATTTTTCCCCTGTCTTAAATGGTTCCACTTAAACACTCCAGTGCTATGTATGTAGATACACATTTTTCTTGGAAATTCTCCTTTTTGTTTGTAAATATGAAGTTCTTACTCTTGTCCTATTCAGAACTATCCCACTGCTGATATTTGTCTACTGAAAAATCATCAGGTTGTTTACAATGATATGGCACATTGTAACCATTCCTCTTTTGTCCAAAGCAATAATTTTTTATGTCATTCACCACTGCAATTTAGTGAATGCAGCAGAACCATGGGATCTCATAGGACTGCCTAATAGAAACAAAATCAAATATAATGAAATATTAAAAATATATGCTGCTTTATTTATATAAGTGCAGCGACCAAGTAGACCAGTATTTCCAAAAAAGCATAAAATCAATATTTCAGTCCAGATACTTCATCAAATTCTAGTTCAATTTCTGAGAAAAGAGATGGGTTTCTGGTACAGACTTAGCTTAGAAATCTGCTTATGATACAACAGGAAGTACAGTGCAGGCATGAAAAAAGGTGTCTAGAAACTAGAGAGAGTCCTCTGCTTAGTTGTTCCCTGAACTGTCTGTTGATGAACATGGGCACTAGTTTTAAAAACTTTTGAAGACTTTCTTCCTGAAGTTTTTAGGGAATTTCTGAATGAAGATTTGAGAAAAATATTATAGCAACCCAGCTTTCAGCCTAATTTCAAATTAATTGTAAATAAGTGAAAACAGATAGCCTGATGCAAAGCAAAGCTGACCTAGTTTATGATTCCTCAATTGCAGTTCTCTCATCGTCTGCAGCATAATCATAGGTTTGTAGAGGTTTCCTAGATGACTGCATGGTTTCTTTATTTTGTTCCCTCAGAAGACGTCAATTCTCCTGGTTATTGATCTCATTAGTTGATTTTCCATGAAAAATTATCTTTGCATGAAGTATTTTCTTTTAATAGCAGTCATACCAACATGAATGTCTTGTCTTGCAACCTTGCAATTCAACTTTCCAGCAGAGGTACTGGGCTCTCAAGCTGAGAAGGCTTTTACCACTGCTTAGCCAAAGGCAATAACAACATGGAAGAGGAAATCATGAGAACCACATGTCCTGCACTGGGACTCCAGTTACCTTCATTTTTCACTACCTTCTGCCACAAAGACAGAGTTCTCCATTTAGAGATGGCTCAAGGCTATCATGCCAAGGCATTGCAATGCACAGCATGGATTGGATACTACTAATCTTGCAGGACTGGCTCATCTGCACTGCATCATCTCTCTTTCAGAACAACAAATCTGTGTAATTTTTGACATTGCACATATTTTTTACAAATGTTTTAGTATCTGAGTGTCCATTTTATCTCCCCAAAATTACTTAGACTGTGATAATGGTTAAAAAAAATCCTACTTAAATAAAAGATCTAAAAAGCAGGAAAGATGGAGCTTGTCACAAATCTATTAAACAAAAAAAAACATTAAACAGAAAAGGAAAGAAAGTGAGAAAATATTCTGTGCATAAGAATGATCCAAAACCTGTGCAGTGAATGGGAGGACTTGCCATGACTGGTACTGAATCAAACCTACACGCAGTGCACTTGGTGACAAGTGCAAGTGTTGTTAGAGTCAATATAAACATAGGCAGTTAACATCAGAGAACACTTCAATGTGAAATTCTCAGTGAACCAAAGACATTTTCTGAGCATTTAGAACATTAAAGTACTGACTGTCTTAGTTCAAAGCTTAACAGGTAATCAGTATAAATACCTATTCTTTGCATAGATATTTATCTTCAACTAGAATATTTTAAATTTATGAACATATGGAAAACTTACATACAGATACCAATGTTATTCTCTGTTATGAAAACTCTCAGGAAGGGCTTCCATTTGCTTTTCACGTCTGGATTCCTCTCCTTTTATTTAATTTAACTTTTCTCAGATATCATTCTTTAGGCTGCTCTCTGCTTCATTTTGTGGCCTCTATCCACTGTTCGTCTAGCACTCCACCTAATCCAGGATCTGTCTGTGCAGCGTTAAGCAATAAATCTCCCTTTAAATAACCAGTCAGTCCTCTGGTGGTGTTTACTGTACTTTTTGAATTGAGAAATCAAGTAGAAAGTCTCTGTTTAAATGAATGTGTGAGTACATGTACAGTAAGACCAGTAAGTCCCACATAATTAAGAAAATGCATGTCCATTTCTTAAGCAGCATCTTTATACAGTTATCACAAAAAAAAAAAAACCCAAAAAAACACAAAACCCAAAAAATCCCAAAACAACAATCATAAATCCCACTGCATTTTATTTTACTTTGTTTTGCTTTACTTGATCTTATTTTACCTTCTATTGTACAATAGCAGCTGAATCATATTTTTTACACAGCGCACAAAGGAAGTTTATTTGTAAAAGCCCTTGAAAAGTCTTCAGCAAATAAATGTAACTTGATATGAACTCCAAAATAGTACAGCTTTAACCCAAAGTTTTCTAATAATACATAAAATTTCCAGGCACATCTCGTTGGACACATGCATGTTAGCACCAAGAAAATCTAAGAGGTTTACTGTGTTTAAAAACCTTAAATATGTTTTTAAATGGGTTTAGGTTTACTTATTTTGTTTTCATTTTTGAGAAATAAAATAGTGCTGAATACTGTTCTTTTTGCTTTTGATTAATTCTCTTATTGGTATGGTTTGTAAGAAGCAATAGTTTGGATCTCTCAGCTGCCTTACAGAGAAACATAGCAGAAGAAATAAAAGTTTCAAGTAAGTTTCTAGTGAGTTCATTTTCTTCAGTTTTCTCAGAAAGATAACAAGCAGAGCTACCTTTCTTTGAAATTTAATGATTAAACCCATTGCAGCCAATGAAATGAGATAATTGAAAAATGAAGCTTGAGTCTATCTAAAGGCTGTCTCTGCAATGATCTCCTGAAGCAGCCTCATGATGTCCATACACCCCCATGCCAAAATTCTAAGGCCACCCACAACTCACACTTATGACAGCAAAAAAACTCCTACGTTTAACACATGTGGTGATGCAAAGTAGGAAGCCGAATCTATTTTAAAAGATTTTTTCCAGGATTGCAGTCTGCATCTGTAAATGCCTGTTTGCATCTGCTGTAAATGTCTTTTCATTAGTCAACCACCTGCTAGATGAGAGGTGTTGCACTAGCAACACAGTATCTGTGAATATGCATGCAAAGTTTGAGACCAGAAACTGGCATTGAGGAAGATGGAATTTGCTGTACAGAAAGGTTGTTATTTTGACATATATACAAATTGAAGTAATTCCTTATGCAAGTGTTCCTTGATGAACATTTATTACTATTCATTTTCTTTTGCCTGTGTATAGAATGCAGACTTTCAAGCCAATGTTATTGGATTTATGAGGACTCTTCAGCACCATGGATCACAGTGTTCTGCCAGATCATCAGCTGGCCCTGGCAGAACTAGAAGGCCAATGGCTAAAGCAATTACTTTCACTGAGAGCAGACTGAACCTAAAACTGACAAGTATGCATTTTCATGCAGATATTTTCCAACAAAGAAGAGTGTCGTCTATAACCTTTTGTATACCAAATGCTAAACATTCATTGCTGATGAGCTGTAAGATGTCCAATAAGGCATCAGAGTTTGTTAATATGAAATGAACATCAGGGCAAAAGTTACATGAACTTTGAAAAACAGCTAACATTTTGGAATTAATTACTTCCCAGCAGCAAGCCAATAAGAGTGATTCAGAGATGTCAGGAACTTATAAATCCAATCTACTGAAAATACTTCAATTTTATGAGTCTGTGTGTGCATGAAAGAAAGGGAATTTGGTACATCACACTTCTCTGTTCCACCTTTAATGGTTGGAATAATGTGGACTGATTCATATGCCACTGAAATGCCTAAATCTTGAAATGCCATGTTAATGCTGTGGGTAGTAAAAGTAATGTAGAGAAACGTTTGAACTGGAGACAGGTTTGTCATCAGATGAGAATGCAAACACAGCTTGTGCAGGTCCTTTTTGAAGCACATTAGGAAAACGCTTTGGGATAAAATAAAATTGCCCAAAATAATGCAAGTTTTAAGGTTTAGTTAGAAAAACTAACTGTTGAAATTGGCATCATGTGTCCATGTAAGTAAAATAGTTAGGCTTGAAGATTAAATTTAATGTAATGTCTACTACAGAACTGTAAATTAGTGTGCATGTTAAAACTGTTTTGAAGTAAAAACTGAAAGTGAAAACCTCTGAGTTCAGGGAGAAGAGATGCCTTTTTTCAATTGCACAGTTCAAGAAGTCATACTGACATTTTACTGACCTACTTCTGAACTTTGGATATCTTTGTTTTGATACTCTATTCCAGTAAATTTTTGTATTCCCCTAATACTAGGTTTTGTTACTAATACCAAGTTCTTTCCCAGAGCTTCAGTACTCTTGGAACAATTATTTATGATTTCTGTGCTCTGATCTGTTGAAAATAACTTCTTGGATTTCTCATGCAGTTTTAAATTTACTTATAATACTCATACTTTTAACTAGTATATGTTTCATGCAAAGATCATTGCTGCTTCTTATCTGTATAGGGGTTTCAAAATTCTTACCTTTGCACACACATCTTTCTGAACTATTCAGTAAAATGAAATATTAAAATATAGATTAAAAAAACACTTTATACATTCAGTCACTCTTAATGGTTTAAAATAGAACTTGATAACTCCTATCTCATAAAGAAATTACATGAAAATTGGAGAATTTATTCAATATACTCAGAAACATCTTACAGGCTGGAAAAATCTCAGTCTTACTTTGAAAACCTCTTCATTTACCAATCTGTCAGATTGAAAAATTAATCAAAAATTGCAGGGCAGTTATTCTCCTACAAGGCTATAAAGAATTGGGAACATTTTTTGCTGTTATCTAAACAAGAAGGTATGAGAGGGTTTTGCTGTTGTTGGAGTTCAAAACAAAACCTCTCAAAGTATCAACAGCATCTCCATCCCCAGCACAAAGGCTGATATCGCATCCCAGCAAGTATGATGAGACCATCTAGAGCACAGGAGGAGAAAGTCTGACAAGGGCAAATGATGCCCCATTCAGCTGCAGCTGAGTGCAGGTGACATCTACCGCAGCAAACCAGACAGTGTCAGGGAAGTTTCCAGGTCTGTCTAGTGTTACACAGTTAAAACAACCCTAGGTCACCTTTATTCCTCCTTAACTAGCATGATCCCAAGAAATACCAGGTCTTAGCTCAAAGCTCATCACAGACCAGACCCCACTTTCCAGTTCTTATCTAGAGGTCTGCTTTGAAGGGAGGTTGAGTAATCCAGCAGAGAAATTCCTGCTCCTGCTGGCCTTGAGGGCAGAGATCATTCCTAGTACATTAAATGGTACAGACACAGCCACAATCTCTCTTCCTGCCTAGTTTTAGGAGCAGTTAACAAACTAGGGATTCCTTAAATCTTCTAAAAAGAGGAGAATAAAGATCCACATGGCAGAAAAAATGGCAAATACTTTTGATCTTTCACAATCACAGGAAGGACATTAAATTGAGTCATTAAAAATAAATTCTAATTCAAGAAACATCCTTTTTCTAGGGAGAAGAAACCAAACAATATTGATGAAACTGAATGGAACACCCTTAGAAATTCAGAGGTCAGCTCTTCAGTGAAGTATTTGCCTATAGAGACTTGCTTGCAAATTATATGATTCTGTAGAAACAGAGATCTAGAAAGAGCCAAAGAAAATCTATTTCATTTATCAGGAGTCTAAAGTTGGATTTTTTTTTTTGGTAAAAATAACATGAAGGATACCAAAAATACTTCAAAAATATATATATAAAGATAGAAAGTCCTCAAACACTGTGAGATTATTTCAAGATCTGAATGGGAATATTAGTAAAAACTAGTAAGAATGGACCAAAAAATCTCAGAAGTGATTTTATCTGTAGTGAAGTACCTTCAGCAGAAGCTCATAAAATCAGTTTGACCTGGCAGCCTCAGTAATAGAGAAGTTTGTATTCCTCTGTATTGAATAGGTACCAGTGATAAATAAAATAAAAAATTAAAAAAAATATATATATAATGTTTAAACTAATTAAACAGAAAGCAGGCCTGATGAAATCAATTGACCAGGAAATTAATTAATAAATATTTCCATCAGTAGCATTATTTAGTTAAATGAATGAACAATGATACAGAAGTCAAAACTGTCTCATGCTACATCAAAATAAATTAGTACTACATCTCTTTTGATCTTATATATCTATAAGAGATTGGTAGCCATAATCCAGTTTGAACAGTCTGAACAAGGGTCTGCAGATATGTGATGATCCTTAGATGTTGAAGGTTGAATAGACATGTCTTTAATATAAATGGTTGTATTTACAGGGATCAGATGCAGTAGTGCAAATGAGATTAATGTAGTTTGTTCTCTTTCAATACATTAATATCTTTTAGCAAAAAATATAATTTGTTCTTCCTCTGTACTAATGCAATTACAAAATTTACTCAGCTGCAATAAATACCATTATAGAAAACAAAAGTAAACTTGTCTCAAGATGACAGTACATCAAATGAACCAGATGTTTTCATACTAGAGCCTCCAAGAGTTTGGATCCTTTGGATGGATTGAAAGCTCTAGTAAAAAGGTTCTTAAGAGTCACATCAGACTTACTCTCCTAGTAGTTCAGGAAAATGAATCACATATTTTAAGAAATTGGGGGCTGTGGTAGATACAACATTCAATTACTGACTTGCTGATTCCAGATCAATGGCCTTGAGGGAAAGCAAGGTTAATTAAACCTTAATTCACTCAAGATAAATTGACATTTTTTTCTCACAGCAACAATTGTCTAAGCAGAAATCCTACTAGTAGTGGTGAAAGTTGATACAAAAAATTAATCATCTTTATTCCTGTGTCATTATTTAATGAAGGTTTTCCTACGTTGCACAAATTTAAAATCCTATAGGTGTAGCAACTGTCATAATATTTGCTTACAATCATAATCTACAAAATATTTAGAGAAATTTAAGGTTTCATTCTAAAAACATTCTAAATTGTCTTAGAAATTATTCAAAAAGTCCACAGTTTGAGATGTGGACAGTTTTAAGTGTAAAGATTATTCTAGACTCTTTTGCTCTTACAGTGCAAACTGTAAGAGCAAAAGAGTCTAGAATAAGCTTTACACCTAAAACTGTTTGTTAATGAAGAAACAGTTGTAGGGGTAAAAATTAACTGTTTGTTAATGAGGACAACTTTTGTCAGATGCAAAGCTGGGTCACCACAGCTAAAAGCAAAAAGAACTCTGAAGTCACATTTGAGACCATACAGTAGTGAAAGAAGTTTTGGTGCACTTCAGTATTTGTGTTCAGTCAAAATATTACCTCCTTCACTTTTTAAAAACTGGAACCACTGCAAAATTTTATATTTTTGGATATATTGAATAATTTGGTTGGATACTTCAACTACACCATTGTGTACTAATCAATTGCTGAAAAAGCAAACAGAAAAAAAAAATGAGTGGTTTACATCACCACCATTTGAATAATCATGTCAAGAATATTCCTTTGCTTTAGAAAAAATATTTTCTGCAGAACCTATAAAGTTTCATGGATACAATTTAAAATAATACATCAGTTTCTCTTCTTTTCCTACCTTGGCACAGACATCTGAAAATTGTGAGTGAAAAACTCTAGGGGTCTGATTAAGCTGCAGTTTCATTCTTCGTCATACAAACTGATTTACAAATCAGGTTCATTTTGCTTTACAGTCTGAAAAAAAGAAAAGATGTCTCAATTTCTATAACATTTTGTACTTTATACCACTACAGTTGTCCAAATATTTTTATTGATCCTCTTCTAACCAATGATGTCATAAATATTACACAGAGTATTAAAATTTCACACAGAATGCATGAATCTTTAAGGACTGAATTCCATTTAGTGGTCTTAATTGCAGCATCTGTTCCTTTGCTGTAATGACATCAAAATTCATTACAGCATAGCATCATTACAATGCAAAAGAACATAATAGCATCATTGTCATATAAAAGCCTTATAGCAGGCTAGATTTCCAACAAAGATGTGAAAGGAAAAATGATTGTTTTTTGAAGAATACCAATTTGATAGTAGCAATCTTTTTTTCTCCCTTTTAATAAGCCTTTAACTGTAATATTGTTTTCATGTGTAGAAATAAGTGTTTTGTTTTTTGTTTGCTTGTTTGTTTTGTTTTGTTTTAATTCCAAAACTCTTCTTGCCAAAATGTTCTTTAGTAAGTGGAAGTATCTGGGGATCTTTTATTTACTTGATTTGAATTTAGGATCCTCTTGCCTAATTTGGTAGTCTGAATTTCTCAAACCATGTTCTGTTATTTTTTGTAACAGTCTGCACCATGATTTGCACACGCATTGAATATCAATCTTAATTAGCCTGTGCAAAAATTATTCATTTCTGAACCAAGACTTTAATATAATTGAGGAGCAAGCAAAATCTCATCCTGAAAACAGAGTCTAGAATCATCAGGAAATTTAGATTCCAAATAAGCAGCTCCCTACTTCCCTTCCTCCACCCCTTTTGGTAAGGAAGGGACACTAAATGAGATTTTATGACTTGAAATAAAGATTTACTGAAAGCAAAATAACAAAGCAGTATAATAGCAAATTAATAGCAAAAGTATACAAAAGAGACAAAAAAACCCATTTGTGTTTTACCCACAAAAGGGTATTCACCCTTGGGAATGTTGCTGTGCCCATGCCATTGGTATTCAGGAAACCTGTTTGCCAAGGAGAGCTCCCACAAGTCAATGTTACGCCTCCCTCCATCCTGAAGAAAATGGACAGCAGGGACAACCAAACCATGAAAGTTGGTTTATCCCAATAGGGATCGTGCAGCTGTTGGCTGAGCTCAGTTCTCTGCAGTTGCCTGTGCTGCTGCCTCCAGCTCTCTGCTGTCCTCTCTGCTGTGTGTGTAGGAAAAACATCTCTGCCGGAGTGCTGACCCCGTGCTGACTGCCCCTGCTGGCTCTGCCGCATCTTGGGGCTGTCTGTTTCAGTTCCACAAGGCCACATTCATGCTCCAGAGAAAAATGGGATGGAGGGGAGCCAGTGGGGATCAGAAAGGACCAAGTTCTCTGGGGTTTTAAGGGGACTGTCCACTCCACACCAGTGAGCAAGAGAATGTGGTCAGTTTCCAGGGCCAGTGCCCAGCTTTTCATGCCCAGCAATGAAGAGGGTGGTATGGAATGAACAGTGCTAAGAACTCCAAACCCCTTCTCTGTAACCAGGACAAACTGTGGCTTCCAGCTCTCTGTGGCAGTGCAGACAGCAGTGGAATACAAGAAATACACTGCAGCCAACATTGCCTGTCAGCCTGGAGCACAGCAGCACTGTAAGATTCCTGAAAGCTGTATCAGAGCACTTGCAACAGTATGTTGTCAGTGAGCCACATGCTAGAGATCAGCACTCTGAAATCAAAAGATAAAGAAAACTTCATTTGGTTTTGTTGCTTTTTTATCTTTTCAATATTGCTCCTTGTTTAGGAAAACTTGAGAAAAATATATGAATATGGAAGAAATTTTAGCTACTACAAATCTATTAAATGCTTCTTTGTCATGGTCTGAAGATGTTTACTGAAATGGTTTTGAGACCAAACCTTCAATTTTTTTTTTGACAGAGCCACTTCCTCAGTCATTATACTTTCCCTTTATTGGAGTTAATAGAAAACTGAATCATGAAAAGTACTACACTGAACAAGCAGCCTCAGCTTGACAGAACTTCTGCCACAATTCAAAATTATCACCACATGTCTGCATATGTGCATAAAAGGGGGTTGAAGTGGTTACTAAAAGAAAAAGATGAAGGCTAATACAATATCATTTGTATTTAAAATTGAGAACACCGAAGAAACTAGAAAAAGGGGTTCAGTGGGCCAAATATTTCAAGAGACTGATGCCTTACCCTTTGAGTTGTTTTATTAGTATTTATAATTATTTTTACAGATGCATGCTAAACCTTCTTAGTATCTTCTAAATATTAATGTTCTTAGGCAATACTTGCCTTTATATTTATCCTCTGCTTTTGCCCTAGATCAGTTATGCTCCAGAAACTACCTCCTTCATTAAAATCAGTGGTCATCCTAAATTTCCATAGTACAGGGTTTCATCCTCATTCCTGAAAACAAAGGGGAAAATTTATTACTAGGTTGTTTTCTACTGAATGCTTTATATTCATTCTGAGACTAGAAAGAGTTTCCTTTATTTAACTTTTGCTGAAGCAGAGAACACTGGACTGTTAAGATGGAAAAGCTCCAGGGTTGACAGAGTGTTCCTGGCAGGTGGTAATAGCCTGTTGTCATATGGAAGATATTTTACTACTATTCAGCCTCAGTCCAAATTGGTGATCTAAAATTAGGCATGAAAGTCACAGAAAAACTTAATGTGCATGTAGGTAAGATGCATACCTGACATGACAGATAAATGTGTTTCTTTACTGCTTAAAGACTATATTTAATTGTCCATTGTACCCTTAGTCTCAATTCAGGAGCTAACCTGAGAGTCCTGGTCCTGGGACTTGAACTGCTTTAAGATAGTTTAAATGTAAAAAAAAAAAAAAAAAAAAAAAAAAGCATAGTTCCCCTTCCCCCAATAAAACCTTAGAAATGAAAAAACAAAACCCCACAATAAAACAAAAATCCAACAAACCCCCACAGAAAAAAAAAACAAACCCAAAACACCAAAAAACAAAACCCCAACAAACCAAAACCAAACCAAACCTAAAAAACCCAACCCAAAACAACTGCCTCCTCAAAAATGACACAGAAAAAAAATGGAGGAGCCTTGTTTTCCCCTTCCTCTTGATGTGAAGTCAAGATCTCACATGCCATTCCTTATAGGTAGTTTTTAATTGGGTTAAATCTCATCCACTAAGAGGCTTAAAAAGTGCCAGTTTTAGTGAAAAATTAAAACATACAAGGCTGAAAACTGAGTGGAAGCACTCCTTTGTGTGGCAAACATTGTTTCAAACCCAGGAAGTGTACAGGCCTGACAACATCTCTGAGGCCAATAACAGAATTCTAGCCTGGATTTGAGTAATTCATGCAATTCCTCTGGCCCAGACATAGAATGTGACTGTAGAAAACATAACCTAGGATGGTTTATACAGGAATTTGTTTTTAATACTCTTGTATATAAAATGGGATAGTGTCTGCTTATCAAGATTGCTGTAAGAATCAGTTCAACATATATCCTTGTGATTCCCTTTGAGACCTCAAGATGGAAAGCAACATATCTGCAAAGCATTCTTTCCAATTTTATTTTATTGAAGTTGTTACTTTCTCTTTATAACAAAACCCTGAGATTCTCCAATCCCATCTATAGCAATCTGGTTTTGGAAAAATAACAGAAAACAACTCACTGCTAAACAAAGGAGAATAAATCCCACTCTGAAGGAAAATGCATTGAAATTATCATTGAACTTTATCCTTTGATTGCAGCAGCTCTGTTAGGTCCAGCATGCAGAGCAGTTTGAATTTCCCTGTGGCTCAGTGGGGCCTTTTAGAAGTTTTTTTTTTTTTCCTAGGCTCTGTCTTCAATGAAAACCTCATGGGTGAACAGCAGTTAGCATGGGACCTAAATACCACAAGACCACAGAGGCAAATAACTCACAACTATAGTAAAAAGGCACTTAGAGAAAGAATAACAGGAGCTTGGTAAAGAATGCCAATAATGTGTATTACAGTCACATTATCTGACTGAAATTTTTCTTTATTTGTTTTGTTTTCATTCTGTGATGTAGAAAAAGATTGAGGGAGAGACTGCAAGCTTTGGTCATTTAACATGTAATGTTAAATAAATAAACAAGTTTTATGAGCCTAAGATATTCCTGAGAATCCAGAATGGCTATTATAGCCTGCATTTTTCAGTATCCAGTGGTTTTAATATTTCCATTATTTTATGTGCACCTTCAGGTACTTTTGAGAAGTAAAAACCTTTTCAAATTATCTCTAGATGGGTAATGTAAACCCAATGAATTACTAATTCAAAGTCACATGAAAAATATGAAAGTTCTCTATGCTATTACATGTCCCCTAATGATTTCTTTCAGGAATGCTGAGAATGGAGTATGCTTATAGCCAAGTCAACCACTCATAGTGTAAAGATTTAACTTGACTAGCTCATAAATCTGGAAAGGTATTGCTGGTATGAAGGCTACCCATCACTCGACATTCAAAGATATTCAGGGAAGCATAAATTTTTAAAAAAGTCTTACTATTTGCAGTTGTAAACGTCCCATCTGCAAGAATTCTTCTCAAGGAATTGGTCTTTCCTTGAACAGTGTTAATTTACTTTCAAAGATTAAAATCTTCCTTTATATCAGAGTATTTGATCTTTGATGAAGTTTTGATCTTTGATGAAGTTTTGCCTTCTTATATTCAAGATGATGAAAGTGAGACACATGATACTTAACTTTTACATTTTCTATTTCCAAATAACAAGTCCTGAGGAGGATTTACCTTGGAAGCTTGTGTTTTTCTCAAAATAATTATTTTCCTTATATAGAAATTACATATACTATTGTAGAAAAAAGTTCAAAATTAAAACTTGCACAGTACAAAATTCACATAGCACAGATTAATATTTCAATTGATATCAATAATTTCCAGATCATTCTCATAACACAGTATCTGGATACTCTCCCATGAACATCCATAGAGATGGTTTAAAAAACCACAACTTCTTCTGATTGGAAATGAAATGGTAATAGGATATAACAAATCGTGCAACAATACCTTCTACTTAGAGTTATACTGAAAATGAAGTTTAGTCATTTCTCTCTATTAAAGTACGTGAAATAAATCACCAAGATTTTATAATGGAGATATTTTAGCAAAACAATTCTGTGTGGAAAACAGTGTCTAAAAAGGAAGACAACAAAAGTTCTTTCCCAGCCTTATACAATTAGCTGAAATGGACTGAACTGCAATGTGAGAAAAAAAGTTGCTTTGTAAAGTTTATATGTACCTACTTAACCATTATTAGGAAGAAATTTCTGGTACATATCTTCCTTATAGAAAATTGTATTTGTTATGGAAACGCTGGAAATTAATATTACAAGTATGTTGGTTACAGTAATACTAATGATATTATGTAGTGGCAAAACCAGATAAATGAAGATTATTATGAAAAAATACATATAAAAATTCATGAGAAAAAATAGCTCAGGTGTATACAATAAAATATTTGCTGGTTATTTGACCTGTTTTGAAATATCTATACATGAACTTAATGGAACAGTTTGATTTCAATTTAAAATATTAGATTTTAGAATTCATAAATCGTATTTGAAAATCACATGGAATTGGGGGCTGTGTGGGTATTAAGGAAAAGGCTACTGTGATTTTTTTTCTATCACAGGATGAACAACAACATCAGAAATCTTGTTGGACTGTGTTAGAAGAGAACACCAAACCCAACACACACACAAATAGTTTTTTTAATATCTGTAAATAAATCTGATGATCATGAAGGAAGAAGAGAGAGCTACCATCTAAATATTGTTTCCATATATTTTTAGTGGTGATCATTTTACACTAGACTGAGATGGTGCTTGAAAACAGCATTCCAAGACTCCAAAAAGTGGCAATCCGTGCAATTCACTTATCTAGAAGCTTTATGTTGCCAAAAGCCACAGTGAAAGTAGAGAAATATGTGAAAGTAACCCAGATATCCTGCAAAAGTAGTTTCAGCCTCAGACTGCTGTTTGTGTAATGGGGATTATTACAGCTCTGCTTGATCTTGAGTCAACTTGATATACTCTAGCCATGAGAAAGCAGAGATTTAATGGGACAAGAAAAAAGAATAAAAACAACCAATGACTTTAAAAACCCCTGTTTTTAATACAAGGGCTAAAAAACATAGTGCCATTGAAACTTCAGAAGTGAAACGGCTTTATCTAATTACTTTGAGTGGGCGAGATGAAGAATGGGGAAAAAATTACAAGAATGTATTTTTGCATTCAGGTAAAATTGCTGATGTTTATGTTCTTAATGGTGCTTTAAATTTTCTCTGTCAATTTTTCTTACTAAAAGTGTAACCAATTGTGTCTACATAAAAATGAAGTAGAACTTGAACTTTTAAGGTTGCTCATGCACGTTTTTATGTTTAAGCATTGGACTACAGAGAATTAGCATAGTAATAGCTGAGATTTGGAAATCAGAAAGTGTATGTTTTGGTACCAAATAGAATAAACTTTGTAGAAAGATGAGTGAAAACATAGAGGAAATCAGGAGGCATGGGAACTGGTCTGTGAGAGCAGAAAGCCTACTACTCTGCTGACTGTCTTCAGAGACTGTAGGGTGCTTTAAGAGTTCCATAAGAGAGAGGTAACTAAAACCAAATCTATTTGGATTCAAATTACCTCCGGAGTCTGCTTTGTTGTAAGAAATAAGGGATTTACAAGCTACAGCTGTACATTTTACAGAAAACAAAATTATACGCTTGGTTCTTGTGCTTTTTGACAGGTGATATTGAAGATCTAAGGAAAAAAAAATGCAGTAAATTTATTAAAATGCTGGGATTTTTTTTTACTATTTTCTCCTCCACTGGAAAAAACATTTAGTACTTTTGGCATAGAGTATAATTGCTTTTGCATTAAACTGTCACAGTCTTGCTTTTCAGGTATGCCAAATCTGTAAAGGCAAGATGCATTTGCTGAAAATATTCATAAATTATGCTAAAATTTTCTCTAAAAGTGTTCATTTCTGCAGGCTTCCACTATTGAAAATCACTTTTTAAAAACAAATGATATCTTTACTTCTCTGAAGGTTGTTTCTGAACAAATATGTTATAAAGCAGACCTACTACTCCAAGTGAATAGGTAACACAGATCTATGATTCTATCAGTAAATACATAACACAGTGGAGATGTCATGTTTCTCATTTATTTAAATCTTTTAGCTTTAGCAGAATGACAGAATGGCCTGGGTTGGAAGGGACCAAAGAAGATCATCTGTTCAAACCACCCTGCCATGGGCAGGAGCACCTTTCACTAGACCAGGCTGCCCAGAGCCACATCCAACCTGGCCTTGAACACTTCCACTGATGGAGCATCCACAGCTTCTCCGAGCAACCTGTTCCAGTGCCTAATTAACCTCAGATTAAAGAATTTATTCCTGATAACTAATCTAAAAATACCCTCTCTCAATTTGAAGCCATTTCCCCTCATCCTGTCATTACATGGTCTTGCAAATGGTTTCTTTCCATTTGTCTTTTAGGCTGCCTTCAGTTACTGGAAGGTTGCAATTAGGTCTGCCTGAAGCCTTCTCTTCTCCAGGCTGAACAAACCAATTCTCTCTGCCTTTCCTCACAGGAGAGGTGCTCCATCCCTGTAATTATCATGGTGACTCCTCTGGACCTACTTCAACAGGTTGATGTACTTCCTGTGCTGAGGATCCTAGAACAGGATGCAGCTGGGAAATAGAACTATGCAAATATATGGTTCTGACCTTTGACAGTATGGCAAGGGCATTTCTGTGCTCTTGTCTCTTAAGAACTTTATTTATGAGCATTAGGATTTTATGGGCCCAGTCCCATATGAATATGCTTGCACACAGGTTTCAGTGTCTGTAGGATTATTATTCAACTACTGGCTGCAATTCCATCTGTGAGGTAAGCAAGTAAGAGACAAAGTCAAATTGGTTTTTTGTCCTTGTTTCTTCCCTCAAATCTTTCAGGAAATGCATTACAGGACAGATCCATCCCTGGAGTACTTGGAAACTGGTACATGGACATTGATCCCTTGCAAAGTTTCAAGTGTACTCTTTTCCAGCAAGTACACAACAATTCCAGAGTTATGAGGTCAGTTATGCCCATAAGCATTCACTCTTCAAATCTGTAAAACTTAAGCATTGTGAGACAATTCTGACTCTGGGGAGAAGTACATTGTAGCTGTGGAATGACACCATCCATATTATTTTTACTTTAGATTTCAAACTGAGAGATGTGACAGTGGCCCTGTTTTGCTTATGCTGGTCTAAACACACCTGTTGAAACACTTTTCAAATCTCAGGTGATTCTTAGTTCTAAAACACAACATGATTTATTGATACACTGCCTGTCTTCCTCTAAGGAATCTGCCCCAAAATGACGAGCTGCAGAAGACCTCTGCTTTCATGTAATCTGAATGGTATTTGAGAAGTTCCATATGGCTCCAGAAAACAAGAGTGGCTTCTCCTCCAATGCTGGGAAGCAAGACTGCACCTAATCTTAGGCAACCTTGTTGAGAAATTCCTCTCTTTCCTCAAGTACCATGCTTTCACTATGCAGATTTAAGAAGTATGTGACTTTGAAGAAGGTTTTGGCCTTCAATGGAATCTGTTCACTTTCTCACTCTTCTTCTTCAGACTCCCTAGACCTCTCATGTGAGTTGGCTACAGAATTTATGCCTTGTCAACAGCCTTTCTAGGTGACATGATATAATTTGCCTGCATGTAATAACAAACAAGTTTATATACCTGACAACAATAAAGCAGAAAGTGATGGAGGTTTTTACTGAGTGCTTTCATTGTTGTCAGATACCTCCACTGACATCGCATCCAACCTCTTTGAAGGTCATCTGACATGAACAGTCCTCTGCAACTATTGGATGAATATTTGATCAGTAAATACTTACAGCAAACAGGTTCCTGCAGATTATGAACCATGAAAAATATAGACTACTTTGATGGCTTTGTCCATTCTGTGTTTGAGATACCTAGACAGTGCTATTATGCATGCTGCTAGATAGCTAACAAGAAGAGAAGATGTAAATGATCTCACTGAAATCATCATAGCCATCATGATAATGTCTTTACCTAATGGTTAAAAGATAAATAGCAAACTTGCGCTACTGCTGAATCCGTGAGTCCATTTGCTTCAGAATGCTTTTGGTTTTTTATGCAGACTGTGGAAAATCCACTATCAAAATTAGTCACAAATTGCTGCTTTGACTGGGTGTTCTTATGACAAGTTCTACCTTCTTCCCACAACTTGGGTTCCCAGGACTCCTTTATAATAATTTCCTTAGACAAGGTCATATGTGATGAAGAAATAGGGAGTGTCATTTAATGTCAAAGGAAATTGTTGAAGAAAATGTTGGAGAGTTAAAGCAAGGCTTGTTATGTTAGCTGAAACCGTGTCTGAATTAGAGGTTTTCCTACATGATTAACTTATTAAAACAGCGCTGCAGTAGATACTGCAATCTTTATATAAATAAGAGACTGTTGCTGTTACTCATGTAGTAACATTCAAATTAGAGTGTCATCAACCATCAATATTGTCACTAATGTCTCACTAGCTGGCTGTACAAAACAAAGCAAAACAACTAAGTTTAAAAAAAGGTGAATTATTTCCATTATATACTTCTTTTATAGCTATCATTTTCTACATGATGACAGAGGTAATAAAAATGGACTAGATTTTTTTAAAAAATAAGCTAACTTAAAACTTTTGTTTACTTTGCTCTTAATCTAACATAATACTCTAAGGATCCATGTAAGACTACAAAAAATATTTAGTGGCTTAAGGGAATAGTGCTTGAGCATGAGTTTTTCTAAAAGTTATTAGTTCAAATTTGTCATAGGTTCATAACAAGTTCTAACTCTTTCCCAGTCATTTTAGGTCCTTGTATGGCCTGTAGAAAATAAGACTAGGCCTACAAGAATTCCTGCTTCAGTATTTGGATATATGTTAAGTGGCTTGGGTAGTGCAAAGACAGAGGGACTGGGAACGATTTATCATGGCTCTCAGGCACATCAGGTAGGTATTTATCAGGAATGAGCTTAATGCCAATTGTGAATACTTGGTATGGCACCCTGAATATACCCATGAGCCCCAATGACCCTGCCCAGCCCTACCATGTCTCTGTCCATGGCTCAGGAGCACTATTACAACTCAGCCCAGGCCTGGGCTGGACCACTCAGAGGCAGGTCTGCATCCAGCATCATCCCCAGTTTCTCCTGACTTGTTTGATAACCCTTCATGACCTGGGATCCCCTTGCCTTTGCCTGCTTGTTGTGCACCCTTGGTGGGGCCTGTTGGTATCACTCATCATCCTGACACTGCTTCTCTCTTCAGGTTCTTTGACAAAGTTCATTGTGAGAATGAGGCCTTTGTCCTGCTTAAATTAGGAACAGCTCCTTTCAACCTTCAGCTTCTCTCCCTTTGTGGAGAAGCCCTGTTCTGACTCTTCCCTGACATGAGGCACCTGCCACATAAGAGGCGTTAAAAAACAGATCGTTTTTTTCCCAACTGTCTGACATCTGCTCACATCTGGTTAAAAAAGATCTGTACATGTGTAGAACACTACCAGTTAGAGGGATCTGTATCCCATTTGCGGTAGGATGCTCCACCTGGAGTTCTGGTGTGTGAGAGGAATAGCCTTGAGCACACCAATGATTGATTACCTTAGTGCCTACCACACAACTAATGACTGACACCAGGCAATCTTCACCCAAAGACAACATTAGTAATTCACTCACACAGGCAGACTTGTGAGGCTCTGTCACCAAGCCAGTCCAAAATCATAACTGTGATCACTATTAGAAAACATAGCAGATAAGACAATGACAAGGACGCATTCAATGATATGTGATCTGGTTAATTGACACAGGAGAGGAAAAACTTAGTAATGTAAAATGTGTGGCTTTACACATGAACAGATGGAGAAGTGACATGTGCTAAGGTCCACCTTCCTGTTACTTAAATAAGACTATACTCTGTGAGCCGTGATGGGACACCCCCTGATTTTGCTTTCCCATGAACATGCACTATGAAGGATAAAAAAGGCATATTTTGCCCAGTGTCAAAACCTGCTCATTCAAACTACAATTTTATGAATGCAAATGCTGTTAATAAAGTATCTTATATTCTTACAAAATTATTATCACATTGTCTTCCTCACTTGACTCTGCATCCCCATGCAAATTCTGAGGCTTCAGTTATGATGGAAAAGCAGAGTTTTCAGAAAGCCTTCCACTCTGATGTGAGCATTCCTACACACATTGACCTCATCATAACAGGCATCAGTACAATCACAACAATACCAAGCTTAGTAAAAAGCCCTTGAGATGAAGCAAAAGATTTGTTGTATGAATACTTCAAGAAATATGCACACAGCCGCCTGACTACCTGATCAATGAGCTCACTTCTTGTGATTCTGAAAGTACATGTTTTCACCCACCTGCAGCAATTTTCTAAGGTGAGGTGCATTTCATATCTTTCTGTTTAACAAAGATCACATGCTAGCCAATATACTATCACAATTATCAGACCAAATCAGTGTGTGTTTGACCTCCCGAAGTCTATCCTTTAAGTTGTTATAAAGAGCAATGAAAGATGTGAAGCTTGAGCAGTGTGAGAAAGTCTGTTCACACTGTGCTCCTTTTTACAGCACCTTCACCTGCTGTTGCATGATTTTCATCAGAGTGGTGATAAGGCTAACATGCAGGAAAAAAATTGTACTATTTAGTCACTTAATAAAAGCCTTTAAAATCCTAGGACAAAACAGTCTAGCAATGTGGAAAAAAATTGCTAAAACCCCAACATCTAGTAAAAAAGAAGGGAAAGCACAAAGCAAGTCACCTGATCTGCCCTGTCAGTCATTTAAGTAAGATATAGAAAATTTATTTAAAATCTGCTGTTGAAGGAAATTGATGTTTTTACTGTGACATTTATAGGTATTTTCAATTTTATAGGTCAAGTTATGAAAGCAATCTTTGGAGAAAGAGATTTTTTATATGAAAGAAAAGCACTCATTCTTTTTAATTCATCAGCCTTTTTATTATTTTTGTTGTTGTTGCTGTATGTAGACCTTCCTTTCAGGTAAGCCTGAATTATATATCCTTTTTCCTCATCCTCCTTGCCTTTGCAATAAATCATAACTGATACTGTAAGGTCTTAACCTCACAGATTCACAGGATGGCTGAAGATGGAAGGGTTTAACCTCACTGTGCAAGTAGAGCTACCTAGACTCTGTTTCCCAGAATCATTTCCAGATGACTTTTGAATAATGTCTCTAAGAACTGAGACTGCACAACATCCCAATCTGTACTGGTGCCCAGTTGCACTCTTATTAAAAAAGTGTTTTCTGGTGTTCATCAACAAAAAAACCCAGCAGGGAATTGTTTAGAGACAGCCAACACAACTTCAGGGCAAATCATGCCTGATGAATCCAGTGGCATTCTATGATGGAGTGACTGAATCAGTGGACAAGGGAAGAGTTATGGATGTCATTTACCTGGACTTCTGTAAGGCCTTTGAAATTATCCTCTAAAACATTCTTGCTGCTCAATTGAAGAGATAGGATTTTGATGGATAAAGAATTGGCTGTACAATTATATCAAATGTTAGCTTGATGGCTGGATATCCAAAGGGGAAAGCAGAAACCAGTGGTGTCCTCGGAGGTCTGTACTGGGACAAATACTATTTAATATCTTCATCAATGATATAACAGTGAGACTGAGTCCACCTCCAGCAAGTTTGCATGTGACATCAAGCTGAGTGATTCAGTCAATTCAGTTCAGGGAGATCAATACAGACTGTGGGATGAGTGGGTTGAGAGCAGTCCTGTACAGAACTTGGAGCTACTCATGGATGAAAAACTGGACACGAGTCAGCAATGTGTTCTTGCAGTCCAGAAATTCAATCATAACAAAAGCTGCATAACACAAAGTGTTGCCAGCAGTATGAAGTAATTTTTCCCTTCTACTCTGCTCTTGTGAGACCCTACCTTTGGTCTTGCATTCAGCTCTGAAGAAAGATATGGGTCTGCTAGAGTGGGTCCAAAGGACAACCATGGAAATAGATTATTAGAATACCTCTCCTATAAAAAAAGTCTGAGAGAATTGGGGTTGTTCAGACAGGAGAAGCAAAGGAGCTGTGAAGGCCTTATTGGTGCCTCACAACATTTAGAGGGGGCTTAAGAAGATAGATAGAAAAGCACTTTTTTTCCAGGACGTGTGCAAGGGGAAATTGTTTGAAAGTGAAAGAGAATAGATTTAGATTGAACATAAGAAGGAAAGTTTTTACAAGGGTGATGAGACTTGTTGCCCAGAGAACACGTTCATGCTCCGTCATTGGAGCTGCTCAGGGGCTGAATGGACATGACTGCGGGCACCCTGATACAGTACAAGAGGTCTTTCCTTATAGTAGGGTAGTTGAAATAGATGATCTTGGAAGGTCTTTCCCAAAACAAACCATTCTATGATTCTATGACCCTGTGTTTAAAACAGTTGCACCCAGTATTTATTCCTGGAATACACTGCTGTTTGAGATTTCCAACTCAACTTCCTACCACCAATCACCATCTTCTGGGCCCTGCTGTAAGGTTTTCAGTCTACCTCACTGTCTACTCATACTTAAATGAATTGGTTTTGAGAACCTTATGAACACAGTCTCAAAGACCTTACTAAGTCCAGTCAGATAACATCCACTCTTCTCCCTTTATCTACCAGGCCAATTATTTCATCAGAGAGGTAAATTATGTTTGTCAAGCATGTCTTTCCCTAGGTGAACCCATTTTGACCACTTCTAGTGATTTTTTTTCCTTCATGTGCATGTAAATTGTTTCCAGGATTTATTTCTCCATTACCTTCCCAAGGATCAAGGTCATTTATTTTTTCCAGTCTAGGTCATGTCTTCCCATCACCATGATTGATCAAATATTATCAAGAGTGGCTTTGTAATGTCGTCCGGCAATTTTCTCTGAGCTTGTGGGTGCATCCTGTTAGGGCCCATGGATCTATGCATGTGCTTGAGAATTTCTTAAGGTCCTTAACCTCATCCTTTTTCACCAAGGGTACATCCACCTTGTTCCATATTTTCCTCTTGGTCTCTGGAACCTGGGATTTCTGTCCTCTGGTATCTTCTGGTATTCCAAATAAAGACAAAGGTCTCAAGAATTTCCAGTCTATGAGAATAATTGTGAGGGTGAGAAGAAAACCAAAATCTTCCCGGTCTGACTCTTACACTGAGGCTGAGATCTGCATTAAACAGGAACACATGAAATGGAAGATATTCCTGGGTCCCCTAAAGTAGAGGGGGCATATAGTCATAGTGATGCTACCCACTTTCTGTTAATTGTTTTCTGATTATATATCTTCCTCTTTGAATCATTTTGCACAAGTTATTTCATGGGAAAAAAAGACAACAGGTTGATGGGTCACAGGCAAAATAAATTATTATAATGAAATTATTAGAATTTTTTTTCCCAATACTCTTTATCCCTCTAAACTTTCACAAATTCTCTCTAGTGTTCCTCTGTATTTCCTGCTATGCTCAGGAATCCAAGTAACTATTTCTCAGTTGTCAGATCCTTCTGTAACCCAGATTCTTACAAAGAAAAAAAAAACAAAGAAACCCACCTCTGAAGAATGGATGGCTTAATCTATATTCTTAATATACTCTTGAGAAGATAAGGACACAGATAATTCATTCTCACCCTTACTTTTATGACAATTTTTATGAGATAGTGCAAAAACATGATAGCACTTAATCTCCCATAAACAGCTGGCACGAAGATAGCATGATGAGTTTAGGCTGGTAAGATGCAAAGAATGCATTACTTTCTTTGAGACTGAACTCATTTCCTTTTGCTATTTTAAATAACACTGTAAAAAGATTTGAACAGGAAGAAGGAAATGTTTATGTCAAAAGGAATAAAAGACAAAAAGTCAGAAAAAAATGTTCCTTTGCTATGCATTGGACATAAGGCTTCAAACTTTTTTGTCAGGTTTTCACTGGTTCTTAAAGGATAAATTTTTCATGATCCCCAAGGGTCATGCACTGGTAGTCAAATATCAGTTCTGTTTTTTGCAGTTTCAGTTTACATGTAGACAGTTTATCTGTTGCAGTTGAGGTAAATGTGCTTTCTTTCTTCATGTTTTTAGCTTTCTTGGTTTTGTCCTGTTTTCTCTTTTTTGAAGGATTTTGAGAAGGAAAGATGTTCAGTCGTTAAAATAGCATAAGTACTACTAAGAATGTTTAACTTTCTTATAAACAAGTGCAGTTGTGCTGACTGTAATATGTTATTCACTATGATGTGATTTTCATTCTGTTATGATTGGTTTGTCTTGTTTTAACTACTATTGCTATTCTATTTTCTACATTATTGGTTAACCTCAAATTGTATTAGAAAATTGCCTTTTTTTGTAAAAATTACATTTAGGTAAAGAAGAGTAAATATAAATGTTTCCATCTTAAAAAGAAAGGTTTGACACTGAATTTAAGTATTTCATCATATAATTATTGGCTATAATTAATCTTATCACTTAAAATTGTTTCACTAGAAATACTTCAAATAGATTTACAATTCTAGCACGAGTGTGGCAAGAAAGTGCATTGAAAAATTACCTAAAGATACACTGTTAAGAACTGATATTAGATCAAACAAAGTGCCATGAAGTAAGTGCCACTTAAGTTAAATATCTTTTTAATAGTGTTGATTTTTTATTCTGATTGTGCTGCTTAGGTAGAACAGGTGAAAAATAGGTCTGGTTTTATTTTTAAAACAGGAGTAGTTGGTACAGTTTTAAATTTGACATTTATCACTTTTGCTGTGTGCGAGATTTCTGTCATGTCTCTCATTTGGAATAAAATGTTATAGATATTAAAAAAATAAAATCTTTGCATTCAGTAGCAAATAATGGGGTTTAAGATGCCACATGTAGATGGGACTGTCTTATGGATGAATGCTGTCCAAAAAGGAAAAGCTATCCAACTACATTTATTTCAAAATGAAAATGGTACAAAGGGAGGGAGGGGGGGGGGGGGGGGAGGGGGGGGGGGGGGAGGGGAGGGGAAGGAGAATATATACAGCTGTAAGGAACCAACAATGATGATCTAGTGCAACTGACTGAAAATTTCAGGACTGATCAAAAGCTAAAGCAGTTTGTTAAGTGCTTTGTGGGGGTATCCACGGGCCTTCAATCACCTTCTTGTTAAGGAAATATATCTTCATATCTAGTTAAATCTTGTTCTTGTTAAATGTCATCACTTGTTATTTAAGAGAGTCAAGAGCACCTCCAATTCTAGTGTCATTTGTAAGTACATCATGGCTGGATCAAAACTAGAATTAAAATATCCATGTCCTAAATAGAATATCCAACTCCTAAAAATCCAGAAGAAGTTCAGATTTTATCTTAAATCCATGACAGGAAATTATATTTATGATGTATTTAAAATATTCATCTTATTTGACTGTCATCCATTCAGGAAACTTCTGGTCAGTTCTGATACATTATGAAGATATTTAAAAAAAAAAAAAAAATCCCTCTACTGTGAATGTCAAGTGGTAGATGTAAATTACTGCAGTGAATCTACTGTGTCAATCCCAGACACTGAAATTGTACCATCTCTATTTGTCTGTAAAATCATATAATCTTCCTTACTGTCTACCTATCAACATCTGAGCCCAGTTAACCTTTCAGCCTTTATTGTCTCTACAGCATCAAAGCCATTCTTAGCAAATGCACTGACTTCTGTCAATTCCTGAAATCTAACATCTGACTGCAGCTGATGTTTCAGTGAAGGATACTGATGTTTCACTACAGCTGAAGCGTAGGGGGATGCAGTATGGGTAAATAAAGGTGGTATAGAAGGTAATCTTATCCCCCAATGAGTTGCAGCTGGACCAATTACTAAAGAGTAGAAGCAGGCCTGATCTTAACAGACCACACCTGTAGCCAATAAGAAAAAGTGGTGTAAAAGAGTGGATCGGTGGTTTCTGGACTGAGATGAGTGCTGTAAGGACCAGGAACAGGCAGTGCTTAGAGGAACTGCCCGGGAGAAACATTGAGGAGGTATGAAGCTCTGGTGCTATGAAATCCTTGTATTATAATGATGTTAGAACTCATGCTAGCTAAGACAACACTGGAGGATCCATCTTTTCTGCATCTCTCTGGATTTATTTGGGAATTAATGACCTCCTACTCACCACACACACAAAAGCCTTTTTTGTCTTGGAAAAAAGTCCTTCTTCATCTTTCTTGTAAGTCCTTTTTAAGTATTTCTTTCTCACTCATATATTTATCTTATTTTATCTTTTCCTTCTTTCCTATAGATAGTTATATGTGTACACTATTCTCAGAAAGTATGACTAGAAACCTTTTCATGGAAATTGAAGAGATTTTTACACATTTTCAGTCTGACTAAAAAGGGTTTGAATATTACAGGGTCCAAAGTGGAAGTCTTTTCATTAGCAAGATTAGTTTTCAGAAGAAGACGAAAAAACTCTCCACATATGCATGCACATTCTTATGTACATATTCATACACAGCACAGTACATGTGAAAACTATAGATGATAGGTGTCATGACAGAATACTGGAGCAAAACTTTTAATAGTTTTTTCCTTATATGAGGGAAGGAATCAAACTTTTGGAGTTGATTCTGTCTCCTCTAACTACATAGGACAAAGCTAAGAATTTTTTGGTTTTATATTTACAAAGCATTGTGTATAGCTTGTATCCTTATAATGCATTTTTCTATTACAATCTAAATAACTGAAAAAAACCCAAATTGAATAGTCTCACCTTGACCGGCTCTGATCATCCAGATGGGGCAGAAGTCTGACCATGTCTAATATGCAATCTCAGACATCTTGACAGTTAGATACAGTTTAGAAATAGGGGTACAGAGTGTCTTTGAACCAGACTGATCAAATTTTCTTAAAAGATTTTTTCAGTGAAGAGTACATTGAAATGTTATATCTCCTATCACTGCTTCAGAAGTAAGTCTGACCTCCTTTCTAATAAGGCTTGACACAGCACCATGAAAGAAGCAGAGGCCAGCTAAATTCTTGGTAAAACCCTGTCTTTTGTAAATGCTGAGAAAACCCCACAGAAGTTAGCTGGGTTACACAGCAATTGAGGAAGGAGATTAGTTTGCCTTGTTTCGCCAAAAGTATTAAAAAATAAAGAATGAGAAATCAAAAAGTTCATTAACATGATATGCATGCGCTCCTAAATAATATTTAGGAGGGGTATTTTAAGATAATAGATGACCATTCTTTCAGTAAAAATTACTGAAAACAACCTGTTTCATTTCAGTATTATTTCATAATATTTAGCAATCACTAAGCCTTAATTTGTATGTTTGCAGTATAAATTTTGCAGCACATTTTAAAACCTACATAAATAGGAATTCTGAAATCAGATGATTATATCATACCCACCTCTAAGTCTGAAAAATTCTACTTAGATGGTCAAGCCATGTAGTTAGACATTCATTAATACCTGAGATGTAGCAACTGAGAAATCACTAAAACTGTTCTGGTTCTTATAGTCTGGGGGATGTTTACATATTCCATTGAATCATGGTATATTTGTCAAAGCGTGCAATTCTTAATCCTAACTGTAAAGTTTTTAATTTCACAGGAGCATACTCACACCCAAATACATATTTGAAGGCAAGATTCTCCCAACTTCATAGCGAAGGATGAGGAAAAACCGTTAGCAGGAACCAAAAGAGTAAATCTGTGACAATGCATCTCTCCAAGCAGCTATTAAGACATATCTTAGCTGCATGCACAACAGGAGGGAAAGCCATCTTACTGTATAATCAAATTACAGGGCCACACAGCTGCTTCTATCAGGACCAACAATTACAGTCTACAATCTGGATATGTTCCATTCAATGCATGTACCTCTATTCCAGGGAATTTCCCAATTGTTTTAATAGGATGACTAACCAGAGATTAGCCTTTATCATTTAAAATGTTAATATGCTAGAGAAATAGCCAAAAAATTATTCAGACTTAAGTGTGTGTTTCCAGCATTATCTCACATTAGAGGGTTAATTACTTTCTTGTTCTTATTATAGAACTGCATTCTGTTGCTAAGGAAACCAATGATTTCTCCATGTCTACAAGTACTTGAATCATATTTTGGTTTCTTTGTTTTCAGGGATGTTTTCTGGGAGGCTTTGCTGGTTTTGCTACTGTTGTTTTTCATGTATGTTAAATCAGAAAAGGAGAAATAACATCAAAGTTTAAAAATGGAAAATACAAGCTGACCTAGTAACTGCCAGATTTGTGATGGGGAGGCATAACAGTGTGTTGTGTGTGGGGAAAAGAGCTGTAGGCTGTCTTTAATTGTTTCCTGACAGAAAATGAAATTAGAAACAGTGAGCATGCACTGACTGAGCCCTGAAATGGGTGCTGACTCATATCAGTCAGCTCAAGCTACTCTGCCCACTGACCACAGCCAACTACCTTTCATATTACATGCTTATTCAAATATGATAAAAGTGTATATATATATAATGATGGAAAACATTCAAGTTAGCTCCAACTGCAGCAGATCTGGAACTAGGGAACCTGAATATAGAGAATAGCTCTGCTGCACCCACTCTTGTAACGTGCAAATGATCTGAAAATCAGGAGCAGTTTATAACAATATGCTGTATTGCATGCAACTAAATCATATCAAGGGAATGAATGGTAGGCCACTAAACAGAAAGATCTGAGGATCCACCTGAGGAAATGTTTTAGTATCAAGATTAAAATTAAAAGAAGGGACTGGTGTAAAGAAAAGAAGCTGTGGAATCCCTTTGAAGAACACTGTATTGAACATTGATGCTGGAAAACAAAATTTAGGTGAATATAATATTTTACATTATGTAGAGACAATTTCAATTCTTTGATGTTTTTTGTATTGCAATGCTTAAAGCATTATGTTACCCACTTTTCACATGGCAAAGAATATTTTCCAACATTGCAATACATAATAAAATGTGATCACTGTAAGTTTGCTATAATTTTTCCTGGCAAATTGTAACTAGTATTTAGCAGTAAAATTGGAAACTGAAGGACTTTAGAATCCCCCCGCAAGTGGTTCTAAATCAAGTATGCTTATTTCTGTCTCTTACAAGAAATATGAATATGCTTAGCCACAGGAACATATATAGTATCGTAAAGGGAGAAACAGAATAAATAAAACAAACAAACAAACAAAAAAAAATCCTTACATTTATTCTTTGGAAGGATTCATAGAATAAGAATTAGATTGTCACATTTAGTCATTTGACTGTATTTTAAGACTCTAAACCTATCAAAAAAGCACGTCTGTTTGTCAGTAGAACTCTTTATGTGACTAAGGGTCTGAAGTGATGACATTTTTACAGGCTTACAAGTATGTGCTAGCTCAAGGGCAAATGCATTCCAAGACCTCCAGTTAACTATTCCTCTGCCTATTTCTCCTATTGACACCTGCTTCTGCAGCAGTTTCAGCTCAGGGCTTCTTACTGGACTCCAGCCTGAAGACAGTCAGAGAGCAAAAGATTCTCTCTGAAGAGTTCACCCTAAGCATCCTAACTGGTACATAACGAGACAAGTAAGTATTCATATATAGCATGGATGTGTTGAGATCTGTTTGTTGTCCTAAATTAACACAATTATCATAACATTGATTAGCTAGATTATAGGATATTCTGGTTTAAATGGAACAATCCAAATAGCTCCTACAGAAAGAAATCTGGAGATACAGATAAATGGCAATTTGAATATGAGTCAGCCATGGGCCCTGGCAGCCCAAGGGCCCTGGGAGACATCAAGAAAATTATCACCAGTTGGTCAAGGGAGATGACTGTCCTGCTCTACTCTGTGCTGGTCCAGCCTCACTTTGAGAAGTGTGTGCAGTTTTGGCATCAAAATACAAGATAGATATAAAGTTATTAGAGTGTGTACAGAGCAGCGTGATCAAGATGGTGAAAGGCTTTGAGGGCAGTACTTACAAGGTGTAGCTGAAGTCCCTTGGCTTGTTCAGCTTAGCGAGGAGACAGCTGAGGGGAGAGCTCATAGCAGCCCACAGCTCTGTCACGGGCAGATGTGGAGGGCACAGTGCTAATCTCCTCTCTCTGGTGACCAGTGGAAGGCTTTGAGCAAATGGAATGAAGTTGCATTGGGGAAAGTTCAGACTGGACATTAGGAAAAGCTTCTTCACTGAGAGGGTGTTGGGCACTAGAACAGTTGCTTCAGAGAAGTAGATATGACATTAAGCCTGTCAGAGTTGAAGGGAGCATCAGAATGATGTTCTTGATCGCATCGTCTATTTTTAGGTAATTCTGTGAGAGGGAATTGGACTTGGTGATCCTTATGGGTGCTTTCCAACTTGGATAGTCTAGGATGCTAAATAATTTCACTTTGTGGAATAGTTAAATATTTTCTGGGAAAATAAGGCAGATGATAAAAGTAAGACATTAAGGAGATTTATCAATTGCAGCTGAAAGTGCTTTTTGAAGCTTGCATTCATAGATGTTGCTGGAAGCCAAATGATTTTAGAGGTGGGATTTTCCAGCAATGTGTGGGTACTACCTAGGGTTTTGCTCAATAAATAGATTTTTATGAAATCTGTTTTTAATCATGTAAGATTCATAGTTTGTAAGATTTGTCAGAACTATATTCAGAGTTGTTACTTGTAATGGAAGGCTTAGCTTTTTGGAAAATTCTTTTCAGAGCTGTTGAAGAGCTTGTCCAGATCTCTTTGGGAACAAATTCCCTCTGGTCTCCTCCATAGCTACACTTTGTGGTGGTATTTAGAAAGATTCCACCTACTCATGATGCTTTTTCTAAGTATAATATACATTATAAAGAATATATTTCTTTTTCTCCCATGATCTTGAGTTTTATCAAACTTCCCTTTATATTTCAGTAGTTTATTAGGCCTATTAGAAATTAACTACATATCAAATGATATATTTCATCATTAGTCCTTTTAATGCATTAAAATATTCTTCCAATCATACATGAAAAACACCTGAAATGTGCTTTCTTAGTATTTTCTAATCAAGCTTTAGAATAATGTATAATGACAGAATCCTTAGAAGCAAAGTGCAAAGGCAAATGAGAAAAGCATGGATATAAAAATGAGTCAATAAGTACTTTCCATTGAAATATCTGAAAGTGGATGTTACAATTCACACTTCATAGAAATTGCTCAGATATTCAGGACAGGAAACCATATAAATGTTTAATACAGATTATGTAATCAAAGGCCAGATTTACTGCTGCACTTCAGTTACTTGCTGTGGCTCCAGTGACACAAAACAGTCACAAACTGGGCTTTAGAAGCTGTTTCAATGACATTTATAGCTGAATTTCAGAATACTCCCAATCTTCATTTTAGCTGCAAAAGTTCTTGAGCAACTAATTTTGACATGGCAGTCCCCATTAAGTAATTAATATGAATCAGCAGCTACAATGCAATATGCGATTGCACATGCCTACATTCTCATAATTAATGGTTAAATAACTGCAGTTACTCAACTACCATGATAAAAACTGTTCTGAATATGATAGTTTTTTGTGATGAGAATAAATGGAACTGCTATAGCATCTCAAATACTTCTTTTGTTCCCGCTTTTCCTTTTTTGTGGCAAAGGCAGTGAGATTTGTGGATAAGCGTTTACTTGGCAAACAGAACCTGTCAGGTCATCTCTGAAATGTTTTGGGTTTTTTTATTATGTATTTTAATACTGAAATAATAAACTGTAGTGACTATAGATCTGTTCTAAATATCTTCCTTCCCTGGAAACAAAAGCAAACCAAAAACTCTAGTGGACTGAGTTGATTCCAGTGTCAAGAATGATAGCAGATAACAAGCTGAGGAAACAGCTAAATAATAGACACCTTCCTGCCTTTATGCCTTCCAGGACAGAGAAATATGGGTTTTAATCCTCCACAGAAAAAAAAAAAGAGCCTGAAACACTGATGCCATTGGAAGGCTGACCTAGAACAGAGGCTAGACGGACTTAAAGAATAAAGTAGGTATTTATTAAAAGGCCTCAATGGACACACTTTGAGCATTACAAGAGCCTGGCCAGGGTTATACCCAAGGGGAACCCAAAATGGTCACAAAATGTATGACCAGTCACGAGGTCTCTCAGTTTTATAAGTTCTGGTCCATTAGCATATTGGAGTTATTGTCTAATTATGGCTTTAGGTTATGAAGTCCCACCCTTCTTGTTTTTCTTTCTTCAGTCCACATTGTTTATGCTCTTGGGTTTGAAATTTGGGTGGCTATCCTTGGTCCCACACTAGGAAAGAGTTGTTTTGTCTGGCTACTCTGTGAAGAGAGCTTACCATCCTTTAATATGAAGCTCAGAACTACAAATTAAAGCAGTACAGAATCTGAAAAATATAAAAGCTAAAACCTAAGGCATCAACACTATTCTGTTTTCTGCCAAATGAAAAATATTCATTAAAGCAATATGAATGTCTTCTAATTCCAAATTTACAAAGTGTGTGAGACTTAAATCTGACATACTGTTTTAACTTTAACAATAGTTCCTTTTTCTCCATTTGTAACATGGGCTAAATGAAGCATCTAACCCAGCCATTAATTCTATTGGTTTTTCTGTTCAGCAAATGAACAGTCTTAATTTTATTAAACCTTATATTTTAGTTTATATATTTTAAGTTATATAAACCTTATATTTTTATATATAAAAATATACTATACTAAAATATAGTATATTTTTATACTATATTTTAGTATATTTTGACCACAACCAGAGAGGAGAATTGCACTTGCTGTTTTACAAAAATATTGAAAGAAGAGTTTTCCTTAACTTGCACCCAACCTACTAATCCAGTCAATAATTCAGACTGGCCAATAGACAAAGCAATTGCCTGCAGCTATTGTAGTCATGATTCTACAGGACAAATAAGATCCTTGCTTCAAATAACTGCTCTCACTGTTTTTAGTAGGTCTATTACATATGGAATGCATTTTGAAAATTGAAAAAACCATCATCCTTCATGTGTAGCTTGACACCTTCTGAGTTATGGACTCAAAGTCTTGAGGCTTTAGAGAGGAAAGGTGGGGTCTGCAAGCAAAATAAGATAAATGTAGACAATGAATGTATTCATTCAACTATACATAAAGTGTTTGCAGAAGATTACCTCTGCATTCTGAAACAAATAATACTTTTGAACCTCTACAGACTTCTGTTCTTGAATAAGCAAACAAAGCACCCAAAATACAGTTGTAGAAAAGCAACGGCAACACACAGGATTAAGATGCTTACAAATAAGGATGGAGACCCAATCCACATAAGCAGGAATCAAAGACTTTTCAAGGACTTCAAAGATCTTCTTGGTTACTTCTTTCTTAGGGTAGCTTAGGTGGAAGAAATCCAGATCTGGCTGTTTAAACATAAGAAGTAGCTCCCATTGGCAGGCACAGAGACCCATCTGAGGAGTCACAAGATTTCTGGCAAAAAGAACTAAATCACTACAAATCATGTGAATCAAGCATTGTTGCTGTTCACCTAGATTTTTTTCTTTCTTTTAGACTTTATCCTAGAATTAAGTACCTAAATTACACACTCGTGCTTCTAAAACATTTACACAGCTTTATTTCATGTATCATCTCCAGATAAAGTCTTGTTTCAAGGCTCACTTTCCTTTATGCTTATCTCACTGGAGAGTTGTTTTGGCCAGCTGGTGTGTGGTTTTTTACATCAATGGGTGGAATTTTTATCACACTGGAGGTGCCTAGGTTTTTCTGATTTCATAGCAGGAAGCATGATACTCAAGTACTTGGACTAGTTCACCTAGAAGCTTTAGGTCTTGGCCCTATCATGGACTATGGTCTGACTCCCAGCAAGAAATTTGTGTTTAACTCAAAGAAAATAGGAAAATATAAGCAATGTGCACAGTCAGATTATCAGAAAAAAAAAAAAGGGAGTGAGGTGATTCAATATTAATGATGAACTTTTACCAAAATGAGGATTAGATTTATCTTAAAAATTTAGTCATGAAAGTAAAGTGCTTGTGACAGGAGTGTCATCATTCCAGGCTACATGTACATTCAGTGAGGACAAGCTGACAACTTTCAGAGCTGTTTTGTCCACTAAAGGTAGGCTTAAACAGTTGATCTTTCCCTTCAGGTGATGCAAGGCTGACAAGTCTAATATTGGCATATAAGTTTATTGCCTAAACTGTTTAGGATACGAACTCTGGGTCTTCCTAGCATTAGACTATTTAAAATATCCTTCATAAAAAAAAGAGATTCCTTTTCTTCCAGTGACTTTTTTTCTGCATACTCCTGTTTGTGGAATTTTGAGCCCACTGAAGACATGGCTCAAAATTCTGAGGAACTCAACAGGACCAAAATTTTGTATTTTATTGTTCAACATGAAGGCATACTCTGAAGAGTAGTAACATATCATGCCAATAATTTTTTTCATTGTGATTATGTGATACAGCTTTTTCTGCTGAATGCTTAAGTTGAATTTGCATAGAAAGAATAAAATTCTTAAAATACATATGTAGATGTGTCCCAACTAGAAAATTTCACCTTGGGAGTTTCTACATTCTTGAGCCATAAAAAATAGCTGCTGGTTAATTCTGACCTTCTGGCATGACTCAGTAATAGAGTAATGATGTACTTGAGATATCATTAAAAGTCTGAACAATAGTTCTATAAGTTCTCCTATCGAAATAGCCTGGAAAAGGCTTGAAAATCCTTATGTTTTGTTGTACCTCCTTTATAGTCTTCTGTAGAGAAGGCTGGGAAAAAATAAGCAGTAAACTGAAACTTTTTTTTTTTCTCCCCAGTAAAGAGTTTCATAATACTCAAGAAATCTTGGGACATACTATGTAAATGATTATTTTGATTCATAACTGCTATGTCATGACATAACATTCCATAAAGTGTGTTTTCTGTAAGAATTATACAAAAAAATGAAATACTTATGGGAAAACAGCTATTCAATTTATTTAGATGAAAGATGGAAGAACAAAATGTTTAGAAAGGCATCTACAGATATTTATATTTTTCATATTTTTAATCAATAGTTCTTTGTAGAACTTAGAGCAAGAAATAACCCCTGGCTGAATTTATTAAGAAATTAAATATAGTACAAATATATTTATCATTTACTATCTAGAGAACTGTTTCAGAATAGATCCTGTATTGTATAAAGAGAAATACTGAAAATTAAAAGCCTTTTTCACAGGTGTGTATGTATTTTTCCACCTTTAGAGGGATCACTATTCCAATCATTATCTAGAATTGCACAAAACAAGGGAAAAACAGTATTTCACCCTTTTGTGTTAGTTCATTCAAAGGCAAATGGTTTCATGTTCTTTCCCTAAAAGATACCTAAAATAAAGTTTTCTTACTCATCAGTCTCTTTGTCAAATCTGGCTGTTAAGCACTAAAAATCTGCTGCAGTAACCTGAGTACTACCAGAAAAATTATTTAACTCAGAGTAGGAGAATACATTGGTATTTTGTTTTCAATATTAGTTCTTTTATGAATTTAGATTATGTAAAAGTAAGAAGAAAAAAACCCCACGTATTTTAATGTCAAGTATAGAAAGAATAAAATATTTTTCCTTGTTTTTGGGAGGAGAAGAAAAAAATTATGCAACTGCAGACAACCAATTTTAGCAGTGAAAAACATGTTTCTCACAGGGTGAGAGCTGCTATGAAATTGAAACAGTTTTCAAATGGATTCTAAGTTTAAGCTAAAAATTTCATCTATCCTCACTCCATGAGTGGCTATATTTTTAATTCCTTCAGATATTGATTCCCTCTTTCCTTCATTGTTTGGAATTACAATAAGTATGAAAATGTGAGTCTTGGGCAAAAGTAACAGCTGAATGCTTCTGGAATATTAGTGACATTTGTGCAGACTTCACTGAATATAAGATGAGCTCAAGCTGTCATGCTCTGCAGTATGTTTAGTATCCACAAGACTCTAAATGTTGTTTGATTTTATTGCAGTTAATAATCAGGGAATTTATTTTAACACTGCTGAGATTTTGGGTTGTTTTCTGCTTTTAAATGTTGGGGGGGAGGGGGTTTGTTTGTTTTGAAGTTTTTCTTTTTTTAAATTTTTGTTCTGAGGTTAAAAAAAAGAAAAAAGTTAACGCTGCTTAGTTAAAAGTGCACTAGGCAGCAATTGTCAGAAATAAAAAATGCAGTAAAAGTCTAACCATTTTTACAACTATCTTACTCACTTTTCCCTGGTAATAAGTACTAAATTCCTGAATCTGTCCAGTTGGTGCTGGGCCCAGATTCATAGTGTCAAATGTATCCTCATGTCACCTGACATCTGATCCTCTTTTGAATAAAAAATAATTACTCGTTGTCTCTGAATACCCTTACTAGTAAAAAGGTTTTGATCATGAAAGAGGAAGAAACCAGTGTCCCAAAAGTTAAGAAATGCCCCAGCGCTCCTAACCAAGTCTGATAAACCTAATAAATATTACCAACAAGTAGAGACTCTTCCCTCCTACTCAGCTCAATTGCAGCAGTCTGGAGGTTTTAGAGCTCATTCTAGGCCATGGTGTCATAACAAAGACACCCATAGGGTTTTTAACTTGGCAGAATAACTAACTGAGTGGAGGAAAAGGTCATTGATCATCATTTTCTTTTGAACCTTCAAGCTACCAGCCAACCTGGTGGATGGTTTCTAGACTGCCTTCGTCAGCAGTTGCTGCAAATAGAAGTGGGACTAAGAGACCTGCTGATTGATCTCCATGTAGCATTCCACTCTCCTGATTTTTTTGTACTTTTTGAGTGAATAAAAATGCAACCATACAGGACCATAAGTCAAAAAAAATTTTTTTTCATTCCAATAGTGCAAGTATGATATAGTTTCAGAGTCATAGATTAATCTTTGCTGTAATATCTTCTAAGTATCTACATGTTCTAAGAAATGTGATTCCATAGCAAAACTGGACAGATCTATCATTAAGTGTAAGATTTCCCAAGATATTTTATGAAGCGTTATTCTCTCAGTCTTGGTGTCTAGGGAATATCAAGACTTTTGAAAAGCTGTTTATAACCATGCAATTAACCTTAAAGAAATGTTATGGGACAAAGCATAGCTTCACACTAGTAAGTGATTGTGACTAATGCAGGCTCATTACAAAGGTGTTTAGGCAAGTGAATAGTATAAACACAGAAAACTAGGAGACTCTCATTAAGTGAATACTGATCATGCTTGGAAAGACTAGTTCTTACAGTAAAAAGTACACTTTTTGGCAGTCTAGATGAAACCCTTTTAAAACACTCCATGTACACTGTGTTGTTGACGTTTGTTCTGATAACTGTCTAAGCTTTTACATGAGTTAATATATTCTTACCTTTGCCTCAGTGGTAATTACAATAAAATAATAATGTTCACTAAGTAACTATTATTTATATTCTGCTCAAGATTTTTATTGTTGTAGCAGATGCTTAACATTAAGAAAAGAAGAAAATTAAGTAAGATTTAGGCTAAATACAAGGAATCAAAAGAAGATGATCACAATTGTATAAATCTATGTGTTAAAAACTACAATAGTGTACCACATTTGAAAACAAGGAAACTCAACAGTCTTTCAGGGCTGCTTCTGATTTATTAAAGTTAAAGCAGAGAAGAGAGCTTAAAGTTCTTAACACCCTTCAACATCATTCTGCTTTTAGTTGGGTGTCCAGATAAAGATTAAGGAACACAGCTTCAGGCATCGTGCTGTGACAATTTTCACTTCTGTCCTTTTGCTCTCTCCTGTTATGCCTAATGCCAGAAAAAACCTGGAGGAAACATAACAATTTAATAAAGTACAGAAAAAAGAAAATGCTCAGAATTCCAGCTGGGTTTTCCACTTTGCTGGTAATTATCAAAAGTGCCTACCCACAACTGGAAATTAGAAGAGAAACTGCTGTTATTGTCACTTCCCTGCTCTCTATGCTGCTTTTCTTATCCACAGTAGCCCCCTAAACAAGTTGTCTAAAACCAACAAGCTGTGAGGTTCAGCTACTTTACACTCATTTCAGAAGCACTTTTGGATGCAACATTTCCCACTCAGATATTAACTTTTCTGCCACTACATGACATGCTAAAGGAAAGATGGTGCTCCACTGAAATGCAGAAACCAAAAATAAAATTTAAAAAAGGACAAATGAAATGATGAAGTATTGTTGCAAAAGCGTAAAGAGCTCTGGCTTATTGAACATTACATATGTTATGGTTAACATATCAGAGTTTCTTATTGTGCCATGTGTCAGAAGGTTGTATGGAGTTCATCGTTGTCATACGCCAGGTCGCTGGCAGTAATGACCTGGAAAGGCAGACAGGGAAAAACAATGGATGAATTTGCTGTCCAGCTCTGGCAATGCAGATAAAACTGTCTTCCTCCTTTGTCTTGAATGTGGAGAAAATGGTCTAGCAAGCTGAAGTGGAAAAAATTCTACTCTCCACCTGCATGGAGCAGTGACTCAGTAAGAGATCCTCTGAGCAAGAGAGAGAATATAGTGGGTACACACTACAGGCCATCCTGTGGTTTTACCTGTGGGACTACAGAGAGGACATGAGGTAGTGGGATGGAAAATCTCCCTTGACCCTGGAGAAACAGGTATGTGACTTGCAAGGGGAAACAACCACAAAAGTGATTTCTTCCAGGAAAACTACTGCTCCAGTCTCCAGTTGGCAGTTTCCCAGATAAATTAAAAGGGCTCATTTTTATTCTGATCAAAGGAGTTTTGATTTTTAGTTATGAGGAGTGAGTAGCAAATACATGACTAGAGCTAGAAGGGGCCTGCCTCCAGCCAGGAGGTGTGCTCTGAATTGAAGCCCCAGGCAGCCCAAGGTCAAAAATAACAGGTAAGGCCAGTACCTGGAATCACTGCACTTCCCTCACTGAGAGCTGTGCATGGCTTAGGCACTTCTCTTAGAAGCCTGGTGGTGCATCAGAGTAAAAGACATAAAAGATCAGAAAATATTCCTGTCTGACCATGAAAGGTAACTGTCCAGACGGTCAGCTTAGACTCCCCTTCAGGTCAGTGGAGAGAGAGAAGCACATTGAAGAAGCAGTTCAGATCACATGTAAGATAAAAGTAGCTTCTCTCTACCTATTTCTGTTGACTAGAGTTGGAAGTCAAGCTGACTAGGCTCCTAATTTAGGTATTAGGTATATAGCTGAGTAGGAAAAATGTGATCTCCATGCTTGTATTATAGCCTGTTTGAACTGGCAAGTAGAAGGATCACTGTTGCAATAAGATAATAAAATTTTGTTCTTCTCACTTTTCCTCCTTTTTTTTATAATTTATTTTTATAATAAATACTATTTCCTTTTGTGGATTTCACAAAGATATCCATTGTATTGGATTAGTTTGAAACAAAAACATCCACTGTTGCTTAAAACAACAACACAAGGAGAGAAAACTTGAAATTTCCACTGTACTCAGTCTTTACTGTGAATTCTGTTTAAACAGTACTATGACCTTGAACCTAGTTTTGAGTTCCTACTGATTTTTTTGAATAATACAAAGGATTTATTTTTTCAAAAGGTCTTTCAAGAAGAGCGTAAAGGAAAAAGCAGGATGTTAGATGACTGTCCACATGATCCTCTATTTCAATGTCATTACATAAAGAAATTTGACAATGTTATAAAGTTAGATACACAGCTTATATACAAATAAATAGTCTTCTAAATGCAAATATCATCTGGCATTCAGTATTAGAGGGGATCTCTAATGCTCTGTAAAGTAACCTAAAACCACCATTTGAAGTCGCTGAATCTTTTTGGTTAGGCTGAGATAAAATTATGTTATAAATAATGATCAATAAATTCAAAGTGAATTATAGGTGTGAGGCCTTATAGGAAAACATGAAAAATAGTATTTTTTTTCTAATAAATATTGAATCTTTTCACAGGCAAAACTTGAACTTTTTGGAGGGTTAAATAACATGTTGGGTGACAGAAGGAAATGCAGTTCTGCAAACATAATGCATCTGCATCTTAGTAAAGCATTTGTTTGAGAGTCTTGTGAAATATTACTCTGAAAAATCAAATTTCCTTGGATATGAACTGTATGATCTAGCATGAAAAGAAGCTCAATAGCCATAAACAGTAGTTAATGATGAACGACAACTTATCAGATAGGGAGAGATGTCTAGGGGCATACTAGTGTAGAATATTTCAGCCTCCTTCTTTATCTGACATCTTCATTAATAATTTAAAAGAAGTTCAGATATCATATTAATGAAACTCACAGATGATCTCGCTAAATTGAGATGCAATGCAAACAGAGAGAATGGCAAAGAATAAAATAGCAGGGCACTAAGCATGAATCCACATAGATAGTATGTCCCACGTCTCAAGTGGTTTTTATACTGAATGTTCTACACAAGTTTCTTCAGTCTTATTTCCCTGCTTCCAAACTGGACCTAAAAAACTTTTCATTGTCATCAGAGACAGTAAGATATCTATAATAATCAGTAAGAAATATAATTAAACTTTTTGCATAACAAGAAGCAAGTATATAAGATGATAGATATCTGTACAGGTATCCACATGGAGAGAGAAAAAAGAATTTTTCAACATACTATTTGTTGGGCATTTAAATATGTTTAAATATGAAACACAACACAAATCTTTGATGTCATATAATAACACATTTTGCTTGAAACATATTCTGCCTAACTAACAGTACAAAAATGCTGGAATTACAGAGAAGAGGAGGCCAGCTCATTCACTCCTGCCTTTTTTTGCACATAGGAAGATGAGAAAGAACTATTTTTATTTTTTTTTTACTTGAACAACTGAGGGTTACTGTATGATAATACACTTCCTTATATTCAGGGGGTTTTTTGTTTGTTTGTTTTAGCTAATTTTTCATCTCCTAGTGACATACAGTAATATATTTCTTGTCTGTATAGACATGCCTTTTCACCCACATTGAGCTATTGCCTTTATTCAGGTTCACTGAGGAAGCAAGATCACTTTTCTTTTTTGCCTCTTTCTTCCTTTCCCATGAGGATCATATTACAGAATCAGGTGTTGTGATCTTACAATACAAGCTCAGGGTTGCTGTTGAAATCAAACACTATTCTTAACTAACAGAACACAAGTACTGAAGATTACACAGAGAGCACTGCATTCCAACAGAACTATTATCCCCTGGCAATGTTTAGATTTATTGATGCTCTCTACATGTAGATTAGCTGTTTGATAGCTCACTAAGTTTTTTTAGCTGTTTGTTTACTGTATTCTTGTACCTTACTCAATAAAAATGTGTTACACACTTTCTGCCTCTACTCCACTCTTGAAAACTTTCAGCTTATACAGAATCAGAACTGTATGTTAGAACTGTATGTTAGTACTCTGTATGTTAGTATGGAACTCTTTCAAATGTAAATAAGTCTTTTTGGTTTTAGAATAAAATGAACAAAGCAACATTTATCTAAGATGTCCTAGTTGTATTATTCCATTTGTTGTGTTTGATTTGTGAACTTCAAGGATTCTGAAGTGTGAAAAATTACTGAAACGGAAAGATGTCAAGGATTTTGGGAAGGAAATTAAGTCAGTGGCAAAACTTTTCTTTTTGTTTCATATGGTACAGTGCAAACCAGTTCATTGTGTGCTTCCTTTTGATTAGGAGACAGTTACTTTAGTCTCTTATAAATTCAATGAAATGCATAAAATAACTTAATTTGAAGCCTTCAGTTTCTAGCTTTTGTATTTTTCAGATCCTGCATTACTGTGTAACTCTGAACTCTATATAGAGTGTTAGTAAGCTCCCTTCACATTTGTGTCAGGTAAAACAATCCTTGCAGGCCTGAGACCCAAGGACATCTACTGCCTCAGGCCCCAAAAAGTATAAACAAAAGCGAATCAGGGAAGGGAAAGCAAACCAGGGGAATATGACTTCATTACCTGAAGCTCTAATTGGACAATTAACCTCTGATATGCAAATAGAACAAACGTCTGTCTGTCTGAGAAACTTGTGACCATTGTCCATCTCGGATGTAGTCTCTGCAAGGCTTTTGCACAGACCAAGGTGTATCTACTGAAGGCCTTTAATAAATACCTACTTTATTCTTTTAACTTTTAGCCTCTCTTCTAGGTAGCCATTCTGAGGCATCAAATTAGCCTTAAATTCTTGAAAGGCTTTTTTCCAAACACCTATAAAAGTAAAAACTTCTGTATCCTTGTGTGCAGAACCAGTGGGGCAGGTGTGTCCCTCATGCTCCAGGACTTGTTGCATGGTGGTGCAATCACTACTGTCCTGATACAGTTCACAACAGGAATTTCTCACATTTTCTGCTTGATAATCTTAGATACTTGATAATGGCTATCATTTACTTTTGAAGACCTTTTAAATTCACATACCATCATATGCTGGGTTTGTTCCTCTAGACAATTAGAAATACACAGCCTTATAAAAACAGCCCTTCATGCACTTATAAGGCAGGATTTGTACCGAGTAGCCCTCTTGAAAATGTATGAAGAAATAAGAAGCATTGTAAAATGATGTGTGACTATAAATGGAGATAATAAAAAAGTTTTAAAAAGTTCATCCTTTTTTATTATCAGACAATTATGAGTGTGGAGGATTAGTCAGATATGCCCAGTAATACAATTTGCAAATGTTCTCCTGCAAGTGCAGACATAGCATACCCATTATTAAGATGTACTGCATATAGCTTCTAGTTTACATGCTTTGGTTACAAATAGAATGTCATGTCTTAGGGGACATCATGATGGCATTGATGTTACTAGCAATAAAATGCAGGAACAGAATGAATGAACCTTTACTGGCTTGTAATTTCACTGTCTCAACACTTTTTAAAATCTGAATGTTGATTGCTACTTTATTAGAAGCAACTCTGCTGCATCAGTGCCAGCAAGTATCAGCTGAAATTAAGGACTGAGAAATCCCTATTGATTATAACATTACTGCGTTACAAAACCAATTTACATCTCAATTCTTAGGCTACTGAAGAGTCTCAGGTAGCTCCCTCATTACTGAGAGTTAAACATGTAAAATGAGACCTTACATTTTAAACTACACGAAGGATTTAAAGTTTTTTAGATTTGTCATTATGGTGATTGACAAGTTTAACTGTCATGCAAGGCATACTTAAAAAGATATAAATTTGACTATGTTTCTGTCAAGAAATAAAATAAAATATGACAGTTGATCTTGTAAAGATGCAGTTTTAATGCTGTAAATATTTTTCTTTTTCTACATAATCTAGATTGATAAAATAAGGACAATAAATTAGAACATATCTAAGTACACTTTTCTAATTAATGTCATTGCATAATTCAGCATGCTGACATTGAACACTCCTGGTAATGGTGTCAGTATTTGTTATTCCCACATCTGTACATCATTTGAAAAGCTTACTTGACCTTGGCTTTGCATTTTGAAGGAATACTCTTATATAAATGATTAGCTTGGAAAATGTGACAAGACTAGTACAATGTCTTTTTGTATTCTAAGAAATGTTAAAACACCACTTAATTAAAAGAAAAATAATACTATAAATACAGATTATTAAGGTTTTGCAGTTAATTATTCAAAATTAGATAATGCTACACTTAAATTCACTCTAAATTGTTTTTTATCAATTCTGTGTGTTCTGATAAATTTGGCTTCATACAGTAAGTGAATAAAATAGGTAAAGAATATAATGCAGGAATGACTGCAGTAGCACTGACCAAAGATTTATCTAAAATTCATTTATCTGACTGTGATCATTAATTAATAACCAAGGAAGAGTGTAAGACTTGTATTTGCCTAGAAGATTCATGCAGTTGTGAGTATTTTTTCTTTTTGTTACCACTTCCCCAATTAAAACCAATACCTGTATTTGAAACACAAAACTCTTCCCACTCAAAAACTTCTGTGAAGACTAATTATTGGACATAATTTTGTTTGGTTTTTTACCTGTCACAGTTTAAATTCAAATTTTTACCATGCCTTATAACATGCCAACTCAAGAATGTGAAGAGGATTTCCTGACCTATAAAAAGTAGGGGAATAGTTGTAATACCTGCTTTTATCAAGTGCAATGTTAGGTTTTCACTTAATTTAGTAGTCTGCATTTGTCTGACCTCAGCAGTGGGAGTTGAATGATATGAAATAGATGCAGACAGAATTAATGTGAAAAGAAAATTACAATATACTGGACACATTCCATCTGAGACAATTTCAAAAAGATTACATGGGTCTTAATGGTGTCATACGTAAGAAGGTCTCACTGAACACCTGAATCAAAGAAATGAAAGACAGCAGTTTCCCTTAATCAACACTAGTCCAAACATTATTTGTTCTTATGTTTTATCCATGAAAACATGGACTTTGTTTTTCATTTTTCTCCATGATCAAGAAAATCACTGAAATGCATACTCAGTTTTTAATGTTAAATGGCTCAATACACAACGATACTTTTATAGCAGCACTTAGGGATTTGGCTGGATTAGTGCTCTTGCCAGTAATGCAGTGCTACTGCACTACTTTTTTTTTTTTCTTTGATGTTTCCTAGACACATAATGAATTTCTGACCCCTAGGACCCTTCCATTCTCTACTGAACTGGAAGCTTGGAGTTCAAGTCTATTAGAAGGTCTATTTATTACTACTTAGCCTGGCAGCATCATACTGGCATCATGTTGAATTTTTGTGAGCGGACAACAAGCTTTAATAGCTACTGAAAAGGTTTGGGGTTTTCTGAAAACTTCAGCTCTTGTAGAAATAACACTCTCCCTGTAATTATGCTATTTTATTTTAACTTCCTTCTTTTTTTATTCCCTTGGTGAAAAAAATATTACTGCAAAAGCTCTTCTAGCACAAACATTCACTTTATTTTTATTGATTTCTTTTCAACAAATGGCTAAGCAGTCACTTCTGATAAAACACTTAGTAAGGTCAAATGGATCAGGAAATATGACCTAACTTATGGACTTTGGACAGAATGATGAAGGTCACTTCAGGTTGCTTGTAAAATTATTAAATAAATAACATTACTACAGATTTTTATTTATAATCCACATATATATCTAAAGCAACACAAAAAGGTTCTTTAAAATACCATGAACATATCTGTCCATCAGACATAGAAAATTCTCCCAGATCTTCATAAGAATGTTGATTTTTTTCAAGGCAATATTCATCCTGATGAAGAAAATAACAGAAGAATATTTTTCTTCAAACAAAAACTTCATTTTTTTTAATTTCAAAGTCTGCAAATGGGTAATAAAGAACATTCTTTTCTTTGCAGACAGGGATTAAGGTAAATTACATGAGCATATAACATTTAATACACAGTTTCCAAATTTACATTAGATGAACTTAAGAATAAAGTTTTTTCCATCAAAACTGGAAAGGACTGAGAGATTTTTCAATGTAATAGGTCATTGCAATTCACTGCATGAAGGGAGCAACTGCAGACTGGAAACAGGAGGTCCCTCGAGCAATGTGGTCTTTGTTCAGATTTTTCCATTCAACTTCTACACTTCTTTTTTTTATGATACTACTGATGGACAGCCAAGAAAACACAGCACTATGAGAAGGTATTTGACACAAAAAGAAACAAAAAATTGGTGCAGGATCAGCAATTTGCTCTTCAGGTGTAGAGCTGAAGTTCTGAAGTGGATTTTCTTAAAGGGATTCATATTTTTAACATGCACAGAACTTTCCCTTTAATTTATTAAACACTAGAAAAACTGAAACCAAAGAGTCACTTGGCATTATAAAGCAAATAAACTCATATAATCAATTGTATTTTCAGAATAACATGCTTTCTTACAATTACAAACTAGATTTAACTTCTCTAGAATTTAGAGGATTCAGATCCAGATAGTTATGTAAGACAAAATGTGTATTTTATTTACATAACAGTCATAGTGGAACCTGTGTCCTTCGGTGTTATCAAAAGCTCCTGGGGTGTCTGTAGACCTTATATAAGGGCACAGTTAAACCCATAGGTGTTTCAATAGGATATGTGCAATAATATGCGTAGTATTTTTAACCCTTACAGGGTTAGAGTTATATAGGAAATGCTGTTCCTCTCCAAATCCCAGCAGCACTCATGGAGTTGAAGAGGATTTTCTTCACTGAGTATTCAGAATGTCCCTTCAAAAGGCTGACTTAGCAGCTACTAAAGAAAAAGACATTACACCACTTCCTTCTTTTTTTTTTTTAATACTACTTAAAAAACTTTTGCACAAAAATATTGAGCAGGGTTCAACGTACTTCTTAATCTGAAGGCATCCAGACTGTCATCCTTCACTTGGCATAAGAGTGTCCTAATCATTGGACACATCTCTTTACCTTACATTTGTTATGACCTGCAATTTTAAATGTTGAAATTCAGGACAGTCTCAGACAGATAAATTACTCTTACTCAGACATATCAGAGTTGCTTAGTACAGGTCAAAGACTTTGTAGATGATGAGTAGTCTTTGGTGTGGGAGGTATTGCATTCATATGATTTATAGGTCTGTGCAGATCAACCATTTTTTGAACATTTCAACACTGGGAGCATTTAAAAATGCTGCTAGTTACAGTGAGAATACTGGAAAAAAATATGCTTCAGCTGTTTTGTCAAATAGGGCTGAGCTTATTGAAATGCAGACGCCTCATGTTATAGAGAATGCCTGGTAAAACCACCTGCAGAAAGCTGGAACATGCTGAAGAATAAATAAAGATTAAGGCCTATAGGACCATGACTTTCAGTGATGCACAGCAGGTTTTCAAGGGAAGCATGACACTTCCTATTTTAAGTAAGCACAGCAGCTTCAGGTCATCAGGACGTTAAACATGTATAAACCCACTGCACTCCCTTCCTTTATGGAGCTTGGTGTCCACGTGACTGACAATTCAGTTTTATAATTAAGGTTCATGAAAATGTCTAGCAGATTAGCAACACAGTTTTTAGTGATTAAGTCTGCATTTTTAGTGTTCCTCTCAGTAGGAATGAAATTAAACACTGGAAATATAAATGAAATTTGAATCAGGGACTACAGTGAGAGTCCTAATAACTTAGCAAAGTAATGCACAACACCTGTTCACTCCCCTTCCATCCCTATGTATACAGGTTTGAATTCTGAATAACAGCACAGAAGGAAAAAAGAAGACAAAGCCATACTTTTAGAAAGGTAGTGAAATTTTTTTGCATTTGTTATGAATCCTACATAATTGGTTATCTGTTGATTGAGGCCCTCTTTCTAGATTAGTTGAATGGGAGTCCAGAATTCTCTTCAGCCTAGGGAGAGTAGAATATCCAGGTCCAGATGACAGCAGCCTTTTGCCAACCTTCTATAATAGAAATAAACCCTTTTTGGGATGGTTAGTCCTGGCAGTGTCCTTCAGAATTGGTCAGACCTACATCTGAAGTCTCAGGGCAAGAGAATATTCCCACATAAGTTTCATCTTCATACCCTAAGGAATTTGGGCAGGAGTTAAGCAGCTAAAACTCTTAAAGAGGAAAAATTCTACATATGTTGGCAATTTTGGTCCACAAATCGGGTTGTAGAGACAAACAGTGTAAACTGAGTAAAGTTGAATATTTCTCCTTTTTTTTTTTTTTTTTTTTGTTTTAAACTTGGATGCAAAAATTATTCTTTAGTTGTGTTTTAGACTGTTCTGTGATCTTCTGGATCTGAACATGACTTTATTTTGCCAGACTGGCTTCTGAAGCAGTAAGAAACCTTAGTTGCTGGTTAACTAGTTTGTAGATTTTTTTCTATATAAGCATCAATTATTTATTCACTGAATTTTTACTTTGTATTTTTGCATGTTTATATTTTGGAAAGAAAATGTCTTTTGGCAAATCAGTTATTACCAACAAAGTAATTTTGCTGCTTCTAAGAAGAAAAGATTTTTGCATAAAATGACTACAAAATATTCTTTTGCCAGAGTAGTCAGGCTTTCCAGGGCTTGACCTTTCTTTCCTCCATTTTGATAATAAGGAAGGGAGAGCACTTTACACCAGGTATTTGAGAGCAAAGGACAGCTGCTCTTAACTAGTCAGACCTGATTCCTCATTCTCAGGGAGCTACACAAGGGCAGCTGTGCAAGAAGTGCAAGGAGAAGTGTGATTACAGACACTAGAGCTAGTTTTATTTGAGTCTATTCAACCAAGAGATCAAGCTGAATGACCTGAAATGGTGATGTCAAAATGTGATCACATCTCTTTGCTGCCACTCATACATCTTTTCTGTCATTCAGAAGAAACCTATGTGACTGAATCTATGATAGTATACACTGAAATAGTCATGTTTTTGTGGAGTTGAGTATAATAATTATTGTTAAACTCTGTCACGAGAAGTTGTTCACCTGTCTTTGAACGCATAGCTTGAATACTGTTCACCTGCAGGAATAAAGCTCTAGTTATACTATTTATGTTTTCAATATTTAAAACAACATGGATTAAAAAAACTCAAATTGAAAAAGTACAACTCTTTAAAATTTTTTGTTAATTCTTTTTCTTTTAGAAAGAATATGGTTCTTCTTTTAGAAGAATGTGGTTTGAATAAAGAAGTAAACAACAATTACTTTTTCCAAGAAGTCACAGAATCACAGAACCCCAGAAAAAGTGGTTCTGTGATTCAGTGAGACACCCACATGGATTACTGGGTGCAATTCCTGGCCCTGCACAGCACCATCCCCAGTGAGACCATGTGCCCGAATGCACTATTCAAACACTTCTTGAACTTTGTCAGGCTGGTGCCGTGAGCGCTTCTCTGGGGAACAACATTTCGATTTAATTAACATAATTTGACACTATTTTAGTTATAAATAGTTCATAAATCCCCAATAAAAGAAGTGTCAAAACATGCGTTAACTCCGTCTGCTAGCATTCTATAGAAGCTTAAATCTAAAGCCAGACATGGAAAAAAAACCCAACCAAACACATTCAAGTCACCTAGGGAGCTTACATAAGACAGGTTTATCACACATTGGGAACATATGCGGGAATGAATTTTAAATCTACATATCAAGATAGTCTTTTTTGAAACTCTTGTGTATTTATTTTTTAAAAACTGGAAGACGGAAGAGAAGAGATATGAAATTTATTGAGTAAAACTGTATACTACAAAATGTTTGCAGTAACAAAGCATTTAGCTCAGACTGTCTGCCCATCATATAAAATGCTTTTAAAATGGAATAAAAATATAGAGTAAGAAAAAGAAGAGGAATGAACCCAAACCTTAGGTTTAATGCAGTCAAAAAATGCACTATTTTTTTTTTTTTAAATAGAATAGACAATAGAACATGGATGATGCTTCTGTCACCAACAGTTTGAGCCAAGACATGATCAATAGCCCAGGTAAGATTTTGAGCTCTGATATAGAGACCTTTAAAGTAGAACACACTAGGCATGAATGAGCTAGTTACCTAAGCTCCGTTCAAAGGTGGTGGAGATGAGATGTAAACATTTAATAGTGGCTAGAGAGCTTTTTAACTTACCTGAAAGCAAGCAATGACACTTTGTCACATTATAATCTCTCTATGTGTCTTTGACTTGACAAAAGCAAACTTAGACAGTTTGCTTACGTTTACACATCTGGAGATACCTATAGGAAGCATATGCTGCTTCCTTAATTGCAGTGATGACTTTGACCATGCTATTGCCTTTTTCCTCCTGTCTTCGTAGAGTGATCATATATATATTTTTAAAATTTCCTTTCTCTCACTTCTTTTTTTGTATACTGAGAAAATCCTTAAATAACTGACTTACTAAGTCAGATTTTGTAGCACTTGTTTGTGTACCTCTAAGTCAAACACAACAAAGACAAGTGTCTTAAACAGGTGTTGCTACAGGAACTTCTCCAGATTCAAAAGTCTGGCAAGACGTTGGACCCACACTCTAACTCTCCTGCAGGGAAGCTGTTAGCAGGATTCATCACTGAAACAAAAAGCAACTTCTAGCTTTGACTATCTGAACTCTCTTTTTACCAAATCTCAGTGTCCAACTACCTGTGGCAGGTACCACAATAATATCTTTTTGGTGCATGGGATAATATAATAAATCTAATGCTCAAAATCAACAATACATCACTGCCATGTTCCCAATATATAATAAATTTGAGGGCTTAAAGCACCAGTGTCAATGTTTTAGCTAAATCAGAACTCAAGAAATTTTAAAGGCACTTACTACTCCATAAACAGAGGGGGAAACCAACAGGGATCTAATTTCTTTAAGCCATATTTCCTTCAGACTTTCTCAGCATCCACTAGTTCTAATGAACTCTGTGTCTTGTGTTATTTCACTCCTATATCAGAGATGGCAGCTATCAAGGGCAACCATCAGGTGCAGCAGTTTATACAGCAGTTTCTGGGCACATCTTAGGGATTTTTTGAGAATATCTTTTGGGATCATCAGACTCCTGAATGAATCTCAGAAAAGGATACAGTCAACAGAAGGCTGAGACTTCTAGAAAAAAACTAATTGCTCCTAAAGAACTGAGAACTTCTCTTGATCAAAAAGTGCTTTGCTATTTTTTCCAACTTGACACTTGATTAGGCAGGATCAAGCATCTGTTTAGTAGATGGTGGGAAGAGACCTAGAGCACAGCAAAGCAATGCCTGGTCAGTACCCTGGTAGCAGATGATGGGATGGGAACTGCATCCAATAAAGAACTAGAGCAGGTTGAGTCTGACCAACACAGCAACTCCAGGGAAAAGACACAAGGGACTGCAGTGGCTAAGTCTGTGGTGGAGGGTGGAGACATGGAGGTCCCAGTATGCTATGAGGCTGGCACCCAGCTCTGGGGTTCCCAGTATAAGAAAAGAATGGATCTGTTATAGCAGGTACCGAGAAAGCCACAAAAATAATCAGATGGATGGAGCACCTCTTCTATACAGAAAGGCTTAGAGAGTTGGGTTTGTTCAGTCTGGAGAAGGGAAAGAGCGGAGATCTTGTTGCATCCTTTCAGTGTGTAAGGTGGGCTATAAGAACGATAGAGACTTTTCTATCCCATAGTGAAAGGAGAAGGGGAGATAGTTATAAATTGAAGGAGGTTAGGCTCAGACTGGACATAAGGAAGAAACGTTTTATGAGCCTGGTGAGACATTGGAACGGGTTACCCACAGAATTTGTGAGCCATCTATGGAAGCTGGAACAAGATGGTCCTTGAAAGTCTCTTCCAACTCAAATCATTCTGTGATTCTACTACCCCCTGCTGCTCTTCTGAATGGGCATCAGCAATGCAGCTACAGGAGACCAGGGATGGATTACTTGTGACAACATTGTCCTGAGGACATGGGTCAAGCTTATGGAAGCTCCAGTGGTTCTATCCTCAGTTCTACCCGTCACCATCCTCTCAATACCTGTAAAAGTGAAGGAATAAATAATTCTGAAAATAATTTCCAAAATTCTTAAGGACAAGAAAGTGACTCAGGGTGATAATCATGGATTTATGAAGGGGTAATTACACCTGACCAACCTCAAAGTCTTCTGCAATAAAAGAACTGCATTTATGAGTGTTAATCAATGTTATCAACACATCTAGTAGCTAGGTAAGCTTTTTTTCACAGATATGTTTATGCAGCACCAAAAAACGTATCAAAAATGTCTTGTGTTGTGGTTTTGATCATTTTGAATAACAATAAGTTGCATGCAATATAGTGTGAGGAAACAATCACATTGTCATTTTGCCACACAATACAAGAAAGGGATCTCCTTCCTTACACATTTGCTATTTGCACATGGTGCTATTTTTTATAATCCAAACGCATCCTTGTACAACATAGTGTAATTTTTATTTTGCATCTGTGACAACATCTGAGTCCCTTCTGTCCTTTCTCCCAAGGGAAAAGAAGTAGAGAAGCAAATATTTAAGAAGAATGAAAAAGACAATTTAAAGATAATGGAATATTTCGTAATGGGAAAATAAACAGGAGGCTGTCTGGGAACACTCAAGTAAGCATCACATGCTAGGAAGAGCCTCTCTCTTACATTAGCATTGTATTTCTGAAGGGCACCACAGGGCGAGGATGAGCTGTTCTTATTAGGACTAGCTTTAATAAGACATCATTACTCTTATTCCAACATTTCACCCAAGAGGCAAGGTTAAAACCCCTAGAGAGGGCTTTGCAAAAATGTGTTTGAAGAATGATTGTTAAATCAAGTGCTGATAGAAAATGGAGGAGGCTTAAGAGGAAGTGGAATGACATAAAACCCCCCTTTCAGTAGGGTGTAGAGGATCAAGAAAATAGTAATTGAATCATAGGTATTGCTTGACCAGGATTAATTTGTTGAGTTCAAAAGCAGAGAGAAGTTGGTTAAGGACTCAATTTTTCTTTGTCCATTTTCTCTCACAGCTTTTGTGATGATATCATTCTTGGTCAAAAGAAAGAATAATATTCACTTTTCACTGTTGGCATTACTATTCTTTATTTTGCATTCATTTCTGAATATTTCCTTTCATATAGAAAGCCCTATCGATTTTCATTCTGTCTTTTTTTTCCAAGAGCTTTTTACTTTAAAGTGTTAACTAGATAATTTATATATGTACTTTTAGGGGGTAATGAATATTACATAAATAGACACATTTTTCTGGAAGTATTTTCATAATTTAAATTAGTTCTTTATGATACTGTTTATTTAAAAAAACCCAAAACACAAGAGTAAAAATAAGTAATTAAATAAATACACAAGCAAAGTGTAAAAGCCAGAGACTTTTTACTCTGTGAGATCTGGTAGAGGAACTTTCCTAATGCAAAGCATGATTCAAAGGTTCTTTTCATTTCTGGGCTTTGATTCATATGCTTTATGATATTCTTATACTGCTTTTAAGACTATATGAGGTGTTCAAATAACTTCATTGTATAAAGGAATCCCTCTGCATTGTACTGTGGAGAGATTAAACTTAAATTTCTTGTTTGTTAAATTAGTAGCAAAAAATAGTAGCATAACTTACAGTGTTTCAAATATAGTTTTGCAGTCACTTTTCTATTACGTATCTAAGTCTAAAATCTATAAGGAAGTTACTAAATATTATAATTGAAACAAGTTAGAAAAATAAGGTAACAATTGTATAATATTTTTACTGAGTTAAAAATTAATATGGTGACATTCCATAATGAAAGGTAATTTACATATACACAAGATGACATCCATGTTTCAGTAGGCAGTCATTAATTTCCACAGATTTTCTCACTGGCAAATTTTTGTAAACTTTATGCATTTTTTAAATGTAGGAAGAGCCAGAATTAGTTATATTTTGGTTTAATAGAGTTCATAGGTACTATCAGAACAAACCATATATATAAGCTTCCTATTTAATGTACCATAGGTAGGTAAGGAACTCATAATTCACCCAAACTTCTTGTAAATGTGTAACATGACACAGTAAACTGAGGGATAAGTGCCTTTTGGAGAGTTCTTATGTTGCTTTGGGCAATATAATTATGCTTTTCATCAGTAAAGTAAATTGGCAGTGAAAGCACTAACATCTATCAGAGAATTTTCTTGAGAAAATAGGTTTTAATAATCTTAAGGTGTTCAGTATGATAATAGGAGCCATGCAAAGGAAGTAATGCTGTCCCATTTTAGATAAAGTCTTTCAAATTCTCTGAGCAGATGCTGAACTCTAAGCATCTATGTAAGTCCATCGCTACTATCAAAGACAAGTGAATGTTTTCAGTAATTTTAATTCCTACAGGACCAAACCTCAACAGAAGTTCCTGGTATAAACAGAAAATGTAAGTAATTTTTTTTATGAAACTGAATGAAAACAATACTCTTTTGGATTGAAAATCCCCTAAATTCCTATACTTCAGGACTTGTGATAATCATGTCATAACTGACATTCTAAAGAGGAATTCTTCTGATATTCCTGAGCTTTCCCTTTCTGATTATCCATCTGTGTTTTAATCTTTCTGAAAATGCAATTCAGTTACAAGCTAAAAGCTGTTAATGGATGCGAACAAACGGGGGGAAATGTGACAATATGGTAAATCTGAGCTCCCTTTCATTCCTGAACAATAGTATCCTACCTAAGCATGAATAGATGCTTATGACTGTCATATGGCACATTTTTGACATTATTTATAAAGACAACTTCAGAAAAGTGAATCATAGCAGGCTCTGACAAAGTATTAGCATACATTATTTCCATTTTTTTTCATGGTTGTGTGTGTAAAGAAAAGCAGTTTTATGATGAAAATGTTAGTCATGACTGTAAGCCCTTTTGAAAACTTACACTATACTTGTCTTTCCTTTTGTTCACTCGTTCAACAATCCTTTCATTCTTTCATTAATCATTTCTCCAATTCTGATTTTTTTTTATGAAAACATATCTGTCCCATATTTTTGCCTAAAGACACTTTAATTAAATAAAATTAACAAAAAATATCACAACTTAAAATGAAAAGCACGTGTTGTGGCAAGGACCCACTGATGCCTATATTGCCAAATGTAGACTGGTGACTGCCACCATGGCTGGATCAGATTTATTTTTCTGCTCTGAATGGTATATGGCAGAGAGAATATAATTCTAGTTTGAATTCTCTGTGTGCATGAAGTCATGAAGCCATCTTTTTTTTTTTTTTTTTGGAAGGAAAAAACCAACTTAGTCTGAGATGAGTTGCCCAAACAGAAACGTGCTGCAATAGCAGATGAGTGATTATGTAGTGATTTGCAGCGTAATTACTTATGAGAGACTGCATGGTTTATGTTGCTGGCTTGATATCAGTAAACTGTTTTGCATAGTCTCCTATCCTTTTGCCCGTTTTAACAAACTTATACCTTTTTCAGCCTCCTTAACTGTAAGTCCTAGATTATTTACCATATATTAAATTAAAGAAAGATAAACAGAGTGCATCTTGGTATTCACAAAGGAAATCAGCAGGAGTTACTGTACTTTTGACTGCAAAGAGGTGCATAAAAATGAATATTTAATAGGATGTCCACTTAGGATACTCTAAACATCGTTACTGGCACTTGTCCAGCTAAGAAAAACAGAAGGGGGAGGAAACTACACACTGCTTATTTTAATTAGGTGAAATTATGTGGTTCAATAAAGCATGACAGCCTGCATAATGAAAGAAGAGCCCCATGTTTATGAGAGAATTATTGATGACAAAAATGTTGGCAGCATGCATGTTTTACTGAGACAGTCGAAAACCATTTTATTATCTTTTCATTCATAATTTCCTGCAACATGCTTCAGTGTGTAAACTGATAACACAACCATGTGGTGGAGGAACCTTTTACTATTTTTTATAATAATGAACAAAGCCATTTTTCTTCTTCACTTCAGAACTAAATGTTGTTGACCCTTTCACAGGCTGATGTAGAACATGGTAGAAGCAAACAAAAAAAAGGCAAAAGAATATTTGTTTTGAAAGGTATTTATTCTGTGATCTGGGTTAGAACACATTCCTTGGAGGTGAGAGAGAGGGATTTTAAATGTAAGAAATGAAAGCTGGATTCTGAACAACACAATAAAAGGGTAATTTTTGCCCTTCATAGATAATAATTGCCTGGCTGTACTTTAGAACAGAACCAGAATATGTAGTCTGCTTGCTGTATTTCAGCAACATTTGACAGAAAGCTAACAAAATTTTACATGGAAAATAGATACTATATTGGAAAAATTAACATTTAATTTTTTTTAGAAAAGCAATGTTGGAGCTTCTCAAAGGTTTAGGGAAGCAGCAGAGCAGGAAAAAAGTAAAAGCTAACACATGAAATGTGTCATAATATGTCAATTTTTAACAGGAAATGAATAAAAGTCTTTTTGAAAACCAGCCAGTAAAAAAGAAATAAGAAAAAAAACTTTTAAAAAAGAAATATTGTAAAAAACTCAACCAAATTAATATTTTGACTAAAAAAAATCTTTTTTGTGTAACATGCCCTTTCACTTAGGAAGAAAAAAAAATTATATTTCTGGATAAAACTGGCTTCATTATCTTTATATCTGACATTCAGGCACAATAAACCTAATTATACTTCTGTAAAGAATTCAAACCCTGATCTCAGGCCACATCCAGCAAAACAAGGGACATCTATGCTCTGTCAGTGGACTTGGAGTGGATTTAATATTAGTTCTGTCAAGATCATTATATGGAGTATGATGTAACAAAAAAAATTCTTTTGTTGTTGCAAGAAAACTGAAAGAATTGGTTGTTCTCTTGAAATATTTCAGTGTTATTTCATACATGAATGCATGCACACAGGTGTACCAAGGAAGTGCTCTCCTTTTAGAGAAGCTTCTGCCCAGAGCAACTTTTCACAAAAGATTAACTGAAAAATGTGAGAGAGGGTAGGCAGAGGAAAGAGAGAAGATGATGTTTGTAGCATCGGTTTTCTTTTTAAAATCAGAAGGCAAAGGAAGTGCCATACTCCCAGGTCTGGTGCAGGAATTCAGGTGGTCATTTCTTATTGTGGTCAATATTTAAAGTTACTGGGGCAATACTTTGCAGAAAAGAAATTTTAAATATTTTGCCTGCATGGAGGCAGCTGTAGTAATGGAAAGAGAACTACTTTCTCTGTATCCCAGGCACCATGATATCCAACTGCTCTGATCCTTACAATCTTGTTTTGCTAATGATTGTACTTTATTTTGCTTGAAATTGGATAGTAATACATACTTCCAAGCAAATATTTGTTAAAGTTATGACATAAGACTGTCTGAAAAGATAACCTAGAGGGTAAGGCAGATTAATGAAATTACCATTCACAACGAAATTTTGTCACACCTTCATTTGAGATAAGTGATGTTAAATAAACCATTAGTTAAATTAAGATAGTGATTTTCATGACCCATTCGTAGGGGACATGATGTTCACATTCCTGTAAAGCTGAAGGAGAGCACCACAACACATGTCAGGGAGCTCTTATGCTTTTATTGTATAGTTGCCTGAATTCCAGCCACCAGCTCACTATTCAGACTGGAAAGGTTTTGGCTAACAAGCCAATATGATGGCTGTGCTTTGCCCATACAAAGCAAGGGAAGAAAACAAGAAAAGGTAGTGAGAAGGCAAAGAGCATCACCAGACCTTAAATCCCACCTTGGTCCTGGTGCATGGAGCTGGGACAAACAATGAGAGTAAAAAAGAGGAAAAGGAACATGAGGGGGCCCTATCTGCTCCCTTTTGTAGCTAACCTGGTGCATGCCTCTTATGTGAACTAGATTTTTGTGCTCTTTTGTTCCTGCAAGCACAGCCAGCCCTCCTCCAGGGAATGAGCTGGGGGGGGTTGGGACTGAGCACAAGTCTCAAGGTGGAGCAGGAAGTTGCTCAGCATAGGATCACCCGAGCTGCATAGGACTCTCTCTTTTGATCACACCTTTCCTGAAGCAATACTCAAAATACTTGAGAAAAAATATGCTTAGCTCTGGTCCTCTACAGTGACAATTTCACCTGTCTAAGACTGATTAATGCATATTAATACACTTGTTACATGGACCAAAATCTTCAGACAAGACATTCTCTTAAAATCACGGTGCTCATTCTTCAGTTTTTGATGTTGAGGATCCGTGCTTGTCTTTTGGAACTAAACTTATTCTGTATTTCCAGCAGGATATTCAGGCCCAATAAGTATTAATAGGTTGTTTAAAAGGGTTTTGCCACTGGAGAGTCTTTCCTTAATTTTGTATACAGTATTTAAATCAAAACAAAGAGTCCTGACCTAAGTTGAGTAGCTAAAAGATGTTCTGCCATCATTAATTTTAATCTTATATTTAGCTACCATAAACAGTGAGCTATTGCCAAAGAGAATGGCTAGCATAGCTAATTGGCTTGAGATTTAAAATTATAACAATAATTGTTGTGTACTTCTTTTGATTAGTTTAATTATCCCCATTTCCTCTGAAAGCCTCAACATTAATTCCCATTGACTGTAATGTTAATTACTGGCAGGGGCAGAGATGTTCAGATGCTGGCTCATGCTGCAAAGAGAAGTAATTGATAACTTCAGCAGACAGTTCTCTGCTTTAAAGAAATGAGATCTTGGCATCTCATTATTTTCCTTTTTTTTTTTTTTTTTTGAATATATGGACAAAATAAGGAATAAGAACACAGAATATTCCTGATAGCACTGAGAACAGTGTTATAAATATGTTTTCAAATACTTGGCAGGCCTTTTTTGGGTGGCAAAAGGGGGCACAATTAAAGGAAAATAATTGCAGCCCAGATAATTTCATTTTGACTTGCTACTCCATTACATTCCTTACATCCCGTCACAGGCATTTGTTTCTCATCCTGACCTCAGCACTGACCAGAGAGGCAGAAAGAATCTCGCAGGTTCAGCAGCGCTGCTATTGCTGAATATCCTGCTGTCTCCCAGAGGGAGAGGTGTTCATTTGAGATTTTAGAGAACAAGAGCCTTTTCATAACCTCAATTACCACAAGGTCAATCTGCAACTGAGCGTTCAAGTGGCACTTAGATTGCCTGGTAAGCAGCTGTGGCCCAAGAGCGATGCTGAAACCAAGCTAAACTGTCGTCAGTGTCTATCTGTTAAAGACAGGAGAGAAAGAATCTTTCTGGTAATTTGCTTTTTGAGGAACCAGGATTTGATTCTCAAACAAGTAAAGCCTTGTCAAGATTAAACATTCATTTGTAATTCATAACAAATGTCTCTGTTTCCCTCCATCCTTCAGTCATATAAACATATGTATGCATGTGTATATATGTGTACATATGCATAGCTACATGCACTATATACAAAGCATTTTTCTCTAGGCAACAACTTCTATATATTACAGAATTTTGAAACCATTATGCATGTGTTCTGCTAGCAATGAATTTATATTACATTTTTTTGTGATAAATATATTTATGCTCTGACATGAGATTCATGCATAAGAATTGAAAATTACTGTGAAGGTGATGGCAATCTGTCAATTGATTGAGAATCTTTCAATCCCTTCAACTTTTATTCTTTCAGTAAGGTCTCACTGTAGGTCAAAGTACAGTAGGAAAAACAGAATTACAGTGTGATGAATAAAGCAATTCAACTAGATTGAAACCAATGTTCATCATGGCAATGCCCAAACTGGAATGTTCTAAATCAAAACCTCAAAATGAAACCAAATGGCATAACTTAACACCTATCACATGTCTTGGTAAGGCACTAAATATGTTGTAGTCCCCACAATTTGAATGCTTGTGATGTACTGAAACACACACATTTAAGCAATAACAATATGCCAACTCCCTTTGATCCTCCTTCAAAACTCTAAGCCCTTGCTGACAGTTACTTAAGGCTGACAATATTCTGGAAAAAAACACCAAACATTATTGCACACAGGGATTGTATTCTATTATTATTATTATATCTTGCTTTTTTTTTTTTTTAAAGAAACTTTCCAGTACCTTTTTCAAAAATCTAGCTGGAAGATATATTAATAAAACTTCAAATTTTGTCAAGGATTAAGCAAGCAAAAAGATAGTACTTTGTACCTTCTGCTACCTGTACTTCATTTGACCATAACTTTTACTGAAACTCAGATGAGTTTTATCAGTTTATCTCACTTAACTTCAGTCATCCATAGAGTAGAAATCTGCACCTGCAAAAGTTATCGAGAGCTCTTTTGCAGTTAGGGGAGAAAAACAGGCATAACTACAAGGTGATTCATCTCATGCTGAAGCTGGCATCCCTACCAGGGCAGATTAATCACATTCCAGAAGTTAGGTGAGATGAATCCCAGCTCTACTGACTTGAATAATAGTTTTGCCACATAATGTGACTCAGAGCTCACATAGTCATGACTTCAAGTGAGGCGTGAGCTTAGCTCACGCCTGTGAAAGACAGAATGAGAATTTTGTACTACGGATGCTGAAACTGTGGTTTTAGCTTCTTGCAATCAAATAAATATCACATTTTAACACATAAAGCATCACTGTTCCAGAAAACAGTAAAAGATTTAGTGAAACTAATACAGAATTAAGACACTCACAACTCACGCTCACAACTCACACTCACAACTGCAACCATTCCCATGTTACCTTCAGAATTTCCTAGTTACCTTCTCTTTTTGTATCTGTTAGAGTTTCTCTTATTTGAGAAACTTAGTCATTAGTTCCTACCTGAAACAGGTAAATAAAAAGTAGACAATAAACCCAGATTTCTTCCAAAGTCCCTTCTGGCCTGGGACTCATATTGTCAAGTTTTGCTGTCTCATAAGGGGTGTGCACGGCAAGCTTCTTAGAGCATGGCGAGTGAAGCAATGTATTTCCCCTCCCCTCAAGAGGTGAGTACATCTTTTTCTACTTATTTCCACACTTTGGCTGAAAAATAAAAGCTTTTTCCTATTCTCTGTTCCTTCGGATAGTCCTTGCACTGGTTTTCTGACTAAGCAATTCTACAATTTTTTCGGTCCACAATACAGGAAAGAATGGAAGTTCTTCTACCTCCAGATCTATCAATCATTTGGTTTGAAGAAGCAGTTCTGTGGGAGATTTCCAGCAATTTAAGGACAGTAGTTAAAACATAAGCACAGTCTATCTTTTTTACAGAAAAGATAAAAGGTTTCTTTGGGATTTTTAAAATAATGGATACAATTCTTGCTTGCAGGAAAGGATTCTGTGTTTTTCACCTCAGATAAGCTGAGGTAAAAACCAGATGAAATGACTATATACTAGAGAAATCAGTTTAAGAGAAAAGCATTTGCATCAACACTATCAAATGTATTGGTTTGGGACAGGGATCATGAAACCAGTGATATTTAGACTGGTTTTCATTCACTGTGCTAGATCCCTCTAAGAAGTATCAGCTATGTCCATACAATATGGCCCTTAGATTTTCCTCTTCTCTTGTTTATATGTGGGTCATTCAAATAACTTCATAACCATGAGTAGTGTTTTTGTGTTCATTTTTTTCAGTTCAAGTTGTTTGTAACAATTCCAAACCTGTAATGTAACTAGACAGTGATATTTATATACCATAAAACTCTGCCTTTATATTGTATATACTGAACTATGGCAGATGATCTCTGGGTTAAATAGGAGGTCAAAGCTTTTGGGGAAAGAGCTAGATGTTACTTGAGAAAACACAGCCCTAGAAATTATCTATAAAAGCACACATACTATGAAATATGGAGACTAACCACTGTGGAATGCTTTGTGCCTATAACATTAAAGACCTTTCAGATCCTCAGTAGATTTACTTTATTTATTTGCTTTAATTTTTCAATTTCATTTTCACAGTTTAAGATATCAGGAAAACTTCTTGAGTAAATTATTGGTTAATTTATACATTTCAGTCTCTCATTGAGTCTGATACATTTTTCCAGTTTTTTATTTTTACAGTTTTAATATTTCTGGGGGTTTTTGTTTTGTTGTTTTGGTTTTGATTTTTTTTCTTCAGACAGGAATCTTGAAAAATATTCTCATTAATTATTTTTCTTGATAACTACTTTGAAATATTTTTTTCATTGAAATGAGGAGCTTTCTGTCAAAGCTATTCAGCTTTACTAAAAAATAATTAAGAGGGGATATTTGGCTAGCGAATTTTGTCCCAGAAGGCAAAGTACACAGATGATAATTACACCAGCACCTTCTCTACAAATTCAATAAAATGCTTAGCACAGCCCATCTCTGTGCTGAGTATACTAAAACCGTGTGGAACCCCTGGGCACTGCAGGACACCTGATACCATTTGCTGTCGTTTATCTTCCTTAGTGTCGAAACTTTGTAAAACCTGGCAAAACACACATGAAAAAAAGAAAAGTCAGATAGGGAACTGATAATTGTCAAGGTCAAAAGGACTGTTATTCTTCATTAAAGCTGTCAGCAAAAATTGCATTTGCAAGCTCACTTCTTTTTGTTTGGTTTTGGTTTTTTTAGCTTTACATTTTGACATTTTAAAAGCCCATGTCTAGATTTTCAAGTGAGTTCTTTCCCCATTGGAATTAGAGGTTCAGTTATCAGTGCTGAAGGACAATTTTATGTAGAGACAGTCAGCTGGATCAGTTTACTCAAGTTCTAAGTGACTATTTTTCCATGTTTCCAAAAGTAGGCCATTTTTCCCCCTCCTGATGGAAGTGCACTAGAACCTGAGTCTTAGTGTGTGCTAGGAAAGCACTTGGCACATGCTGGGACCTGAGAAATCTCAGAAAGTTCACATGGTCTGCAGTGAATTCTTATTCTGGAATATGCTTGGCAATGTCTATCTTAATGAAAGCGATCCTCCCTGTGAACTTGATTTTTACGGTGACTCCTGAACTTGTGATGTATATTTTCTGCTTTGACACTTGTTATTGTTTAGTTGATGGCTAAACATATCAGCTTTGATATTTTCATAACTCTAAAGAAAATATAGCTCATCTACTCACAATTTGTTGTCTCTTTCTGCCCCAAATACAAATAAAAAAGCAAAGAACATCATTTTGGGCAGTTTTAGACAATAGTTTAATGGTCTGTAATCATGAGACTCAGATCTATTCCTTAATTCTCAAAAATATATTCTGATTTAAAGAAATACTAGACAGTGAGGTAACCCCTCTAGCAAGTATAATAAATACCAATTTATAAGAACAAAACCAGTTGCTGTCAAGGTAGCTCTACTAGTGCCCTGTGGCAGCTGTGTTGAGCCAGTGTGAGTATAGTGATTATGGGGACAAAGCACAACAGCAGCATGCCCATGCTGTCAAGCCACTCTGCATTTAAGCCTGTTTGCACCCACTCCTGTGTTCATGCTGTAACTTCCTACTTTTATTCTTTCTAATTATTTTGTATAAATTGAATGAAATTTGAAAGGGTGAAATATCCCTTCTGAATCTGCTGTATATTTTAAGCTGCATGCTACTGCATAGTCCAGTGTTTCAGAGGCAGTCATTTAAATTACCACAGTGAAAAGAGGAAATTAAATATAATTTCTCGTGTATGAATGACAGTTTTGCTCTTATTGCCTTCTTAGGAGATACTGATGGCACCAGAGCTGGCAGCTGTTTCTTGCACACAGTGTGGTTTAGCAGGCTTGTTCTGGGAACATCTACTATAGCACGTACATGGACAAGATAGGAAGATAAATAGTTAGTTTGTAGTTCCTTAAGAACCTTGAGCATAAGGTAATCCACCAATTTTTAAAGCACTGGCAAGACTTCTGGATATTCCAAGAAATAAACTTTTTGGATGCTTGGAAAATTTTAATACCAAGGACTTAAGGCCCTTATGTATGCAACAGATAGCAACCAAGTACATGCTGCATCTGAAGTTTGCACTGTGTTTCATAACTAGATAGCTGTGATGGATGATAAATCCACCTCTCACATCCTCTGACTATCAGCTCCTTGCCCATTAGGTAGGTACACAGTATTTGTGGAATACTCATAGAATCACAGAATTGGAGAATGCAATGAGTTGGAAGGGACCCAAAAGGATCATCAGGTTTAACTCCTGGCCCTGCAAAGGACACCCCAAGAGTCACACCATGTGGCCAAGAACATTGTCCAAATTCTTCTTGAACTGTCAGGCTGGTGTTGTGATCACTTCCCTGGGGAATCTGTTCCAGTGTTACTAGGAGTGGTTTTTCACCTGTCTTTGAAGGCATAGCTTGAATCTTATTCACCTGCAGGAATAAAGCTCTAGCTATGCTATTTATGTTTTCAATATTTAAAAAAACACAGATTAAAAAAACCCAAGCAAACAAAAAAAAGTACCACTGCTTAAAAAAAATACATTTGAAAATTAAACATTGCTTGTTAATGATTTTTTTTTATTTTCTGAGGAATGTGACTTAAATAGAGAAATAAATAAATATTAATTTTTTCAAGACTTCACAAAATCACAGAAAAAGCTGAGTCAGGAAGGACCCAAAAGGATCATAGACACCAACTCCTGACCCTGCACAGCACCATCCCAGAGAATCACACCATGTGCCTGAGAGCATTGTCCAAATGCATCTTGAGCTCTGTCAGGCTGGTGCTGTGACCACTGCCCTGGGGAGCTGTTCCAACGCTCAGCCACCCTTTGGGTGAAAAACCCTTTCCTAAAAACCAGCCTAAACTGCCCCTGACACAACTTCAGGCCATTTCCATGGATCCTGTCACTGGTCATGAGAAAGATCAGTGTCTGCCCCTCCTCTTCCCCTCATGAGAGGGGAGCAGACCTCATGCAGTGAGGTCTCCCCTCAGTCTTCTCCAGTCTAAACAGAAGAAATGCCCTCAGCCACTCCTCATTTGGCTTCTCCCCATATGGCTTCTCCTCTTTGCCACCTTTGTTGTTGTCTTTTAGACACTCTCTGATAGCTTATTATCTTACATTGTGGCACCCAAAACTGCACAGAATATTCAAGTTGAAACCACCCCAGTGCAGAGCAGAGCAGGTGCTGTTGTGCCTGATGCCCCCCAGGACATGCTTGGCCCTCCTGGCTGCCAGGGCACTGCTGACTCCCGTTTAACCTCCCGTCAACCAGGACCCCCAGGTCCCTTTCCATGGCACTGCTTTCCAGCCTCTCACTCCCCAGTCTGTACCGTACATCCAGGGTTGCCCCAGCCCAGGTGCAGAATCCAGCAGTTTCCCTTGCTGAATTTCATATGGCTGGAGATTGCCTGACCCTCTAATTTATCAAGGTCTCTCTGCAGGGCTCCCCCGCCTTCAAGGGAGTCATCAGCTCCTCCCAGCTTTGTATTGTCTGTGGACCTGTTTATAATTCAGTTAACATTCTTGTGGAGATGGGGGAAAAGCAATTGTACAAGTAAATTAATAACTCCAATTGAAAGCCAGAATCATAAAGGATGTTGGACGTTGCAATTTAAATAGCAATATAAAAATTGTGTTCAAACTTTATTTTTTATAAAATTTTCAAGTTCTTTACAAGCGCTTGCACCACATCTATATCACAAACCCTTTCTAATATCATATACATTTTTTTCTTTTTCCAAAAAATTTGCATATTTACACTCACTAAATAAAGATAACACCTCTTTTTTTCTGGCACAGTTTATTCTACCAGGTTAACCAACATAAGCTATGCAGTCAAATTAAATCCTTGCTACCCAAGGGATGACATCTAAGCTGGAGTAAGTACCATTATAATTTAACTAGCAAATGTGGTTTTTTAATTGTCTAGTACCAACTCTTTCCCACCTGATTAAGGTACAAGAGCCACAGTGTGTTTTGTTTGTTTTCACGAGGTGACATAGTAGTGATTTGTTCAATTGCAACATCCCAGAGCTATCCTGACAGTGTCTATGTGGCCCTTGGTAATTTTTGCAATTGCTTTTGTTTGCCCCATTTGTTTAACTTCAATTGCAATTTTTCCTCCAGGAGTTGTCACTTTTCCAATGAATAGCCAGGACTAAGGTTTTACTTCGTCTGTGTTTTGGAAATTGGTGGAAGCTTTACAATATGCAAGCAGACTAAGCAGTTGGTTACAGTACATTGGCTAGGTGCTTGCTAATTCTTGTTTTCTGGAGTGGTTTGAATGCAGCCATCTTAGCATTTTTGTGAACAGTATAAAAAGCAGGAAAAAAAACCCCAACACTATGTATCTGTATGTATATAGATATATAGAGCTGACTGTGGAAACCAATAGGATAAAAATAATAATAAAAATTATTATTAACAATAGTAACAAAAATAATGATGAAAAAAGTAGTAATGAGAACAGTCTAATGATATCCAGATTAGAATAATGTGCAGAAATACAGTATAACTCAACAGTAATTTTCAATCCTTGAACTCTCTCTACATCTTTTTCTTCAACAAGTCTAAAAGGGAAAAGAAACAATTCTCCTCCATTCTAGCTTCTTGACATCTTACCTCATGGTAAGAAAGGAATGACTAAGAATTTAACTTACTTGAATTGAATATATTTCTGGGCTTGTACATCTATATTTGAGACAAACAAAAGTATTTTTTGTTTCCACTGACAGAAAAGCAAAATAGAAGTTTACTGGTACCTTATGCTTTGCTGTCTCTAGGGATCAGAAAATGAAATATGTTTCATAGGACCCTTCAAAGCATCAAATCAAAAGATCTTTCTTTACTCCATTGTATTTCTATAATTCATTACATTTAAGAAAGAAATAATAAAGAAGTTCAAAATTCAAAATTTCAAGAATTTATAGCTACTGAATATTTTATTTTTCTGCTTTACAATATAATTATTCTATGACAACACAAAGTGCTATATTCCTAGAAATCTAAGTTGTAACATTAAACCTCAACTTTGTGCAAGTGCAAATAGTTATGCAGTGTTCAAGGTGATGACAAGTACTCTGCATTTCCTGTAAAACATTTCCTTTGGAACCGACTTTTTTCTTTCTTTTTTCTATTATTTTTTCTTTATTTATCCTTTTTTCCCAAGGTAGGTTTGGAGGTTTATGCACATTGCTTCTTTATTTTGGAGTATATAGTTTAAATATCATAAACCAGAATGTAGAGTCTGTCACACTAGTACTGCCATATGGTGTATTCTTAGAAGGGACACTTTCACCACAGAAAGATTAGGAAAGCACTTGTTTACAGTAACATAACTGTTGTTTTACTCTGTTGGACTGAGAAGAGCAAGAGTTAAATTATCTGTGTAGAGACTGGATGATTTGTTGCTAGGAAGTCCTTGGGTCAGGCTCCTCATTGAGGGGAGCTGCAGCAACTTGTCTCATATACAGTAATGACTCTGGAGCAACTATTTTATTGCCTAGAAGAGTGAACAATGAGGCCTCTGGGAACCAACTCAACCTGGCCTTAGCTCACTAACAGAGCTGAAAACAGCTTAATTTAGTGCAATCATAATTTGCATGATTTTTCTTCTGCAACTTCTATTATGTAAAATTCTCCTGTGAAAGAGCTAGCAAAAACCCCACTGGACAGTGCAAGAAGAGAAATAGAGGGCATATCTAATTTTCTTGAAGTTTTAGAAGCAACCAATTTTATGTTAAAGAAAATGTGTTTTTTCTTAGTTGTTCCTATAACGGCAAAAATTCAAGAACCCAATCAAAAATAAGATTTTAAATGAAATCTAGAATGACTGAGAGACCTATGTGACAGCTTTAATTAATATTACAGTCTTTTTCCACTACTTACTCATGTTTCTTAAAACTATACAATTTGTGATTTTCCTGCCAGATCAGTTCTAATCCATAGCTCAGATTTGTTTGCTTATCACTATGAAAAAAGCTATCTACTTCAACAGCCTTAGAAACAAGATGCCATGACACAACAAACCTCCACCATCCATTAGATTTTAAGAACAGTGCCAAACATTTCAGGGAGATAAATATTATGTAAGGATAGGTGTAATGGCAAAAAAAAAGAAGTTTTGGTAATCATGAGCAGTGAATAACCTTTCTTATTAATTGGACATGTTTCTGGTATAGTAAATTAATACAAATGGGTAAGTAAGCAGCTATGAGGAGGTCCCAAATTAGTATGAAGGATATCAACTATTTATGCAACTATGTTTTTCCTATTAAGCTAACAACCACCTAGACCATGTGGCCACATTTCAGATTAATTTATAGAGGTGTAAATCTCAGATAACACTGTTGTAAATCTAGAGTAATTCCAGTGAGCACAATGAACTTACTCACAGCTTGCATTAGCGTAATTGGAATTGGAATACGGTCTGTATTGCAATAAGGCACCAAGTATGTGGCAAAATTCATTTTGCTGGAGAAAAGCCTCTTAAGTTTTCCACTGAAATTTACTTCAGAGGCCAAATAAGTGTAGAGCTGTCTGCCTAATCCCAGGATGGACTAAGTAAATTTATACTGCCCTCTTTTCACAGAGCTGTTCATTGTTAATGGCAAATTCACTTGTGTGTGCTTCTAGGAGACTGCCTAATTCATACACCGTTTAAAACAGAACCACTGCTGATAGCTGTAATTAGTTACATAGCAACCCTTTCTCCTGCTGCTGCAAGAGTGAGGCTGCTAGTCCAACTTCTACAGCAGGCATGTACCAATTAGTAAAGCCTGAATCCAGTCCAGTGATACCGAAATGAAAGGGTAACAGCTGAGAAACTGAGTTTACTTTTTTTTTGTTTGATCTTGGAGGTATTACATTTGCAAATAGTTTGCAAAGATAATCTGCAAAAGAATAGTTGTATCTCATTTTGGTCCTTCTAGATTGGGCTGTAAATACACTTTCTGTTTCATGACACCACAGTTATTGGAAAACGCTCAATGATAGAATAATGGTCTAGTACAGGACACTAATTTGGAAACATTTATCAAATCCAGTGGCCTGCTTTATTCTTTCTAATCTTCAAAAGATTTATTCTCAAACAGAAGAAAAAATTCTGAGATCTTAGTAGGTAGGTGTTCACAAGATTAGAAATCTAATCAATGTTGGATTTTTTCCTTCTTTCTATGACTATAGAGGTAATTAGCTTGACAGCTGGAGAGGGATAGCATCAAGTATTCACATCTTTTTCTCAAGCAAAAAATCTCTTTTCTTCAGTAAGGAAGCATTTTATTTTGCTGACCCTTTGAGTTGCTTTCTATTCACTTGCTAAATTCTACATGGATTTTCCAAGTATTTGATATATATTTTGCATCTATCTACAGTTTAGTGCTCTGTATTTTGCAAAGTTAATTTTCAGTGTTTTTTCCCAAGTGATTACTAAGAAATGAAATTTAAAAATGAAAAATTAGACTAAGGCTTTTAGGCTACATTTCTGACTTCATTTGAAAAATATTTTCACTCCACTTTTGCCACAAAACCTAGCCAATACAATTTTTGCACATGAATTCCAACTATTTTGAAAAGCCTAGTGAACAAGTTCTTCTGAATAAAGCTTTTGCATTTTATATAATCAAATACTCTTGCATTGATCCTAGAATTAGCAAGGGATGGATACTTTGAAGTTTTTCAGAGGGACCTTGTAGACTCATAAGGTGCCTCTTTCAGGCATCCAAGTCAGATGCCTGCAGTCTCTCCATGGTCCTTAGTAGTTAATGAACCTTAAAGTTACACAACCAAACTAGATGATTCTGAAGTAATCCCTCCAGAATCATGGGTAGGATGGGCAATTGGACCTCAGAAAGGCTGCTTTGCTTTGCTTATTTACTACTAGCAAGTTGCATTATTTTCTACTATAAACATTAATGCAGCTCTCTCCCCCACTTATTTCAAGTTTATCTAAAAAATCCAATTTTACGTTATAAAATACAAGTTTCTCTGGGAAAACTTAATACAAGTGATGCAATGTATGGAGATGAAGCTTACTGTGTCTAATTCACAATGTATCATGGTCTGAGAAGAAAGTTTTCAATGAACAGAGACAATATGCTTGTGGTAAAATGCGTGTCAGTCTGTGAATTGTGTAACCCCCCAAGGGACTTCCCTGTCATCAGTAAATCAGAAGAATGAAATTAGCATGATTTCACTCAGTTGTGGGTCTTTTGCTTGCTTTGTTTTTTAAGATTATCCTTTACCTGTTGTAACTCATAAAATTCCAGAGATATAAAACTGTGTTTGAAAGAATGCTACTGAGCAGACCCAAGTGTGTTATGTGGGATGTGCATGAAGGCACTACTCATGGAAAGCACTCGAAAGGTCTTTTGCCAGTGCAGTTTATAACTGAGCTAGCACATTTCTGTGTACTTCTTCTTGCTTAAAAACAAGGTAAGTGTTATCCCAGTGAACACAGTGATTGCACAAACCAGCTCCCCCTTCCTCTATCTCCACTCTCCCTCTCACCCCAGACAAAAAAAACCCACAACCAAAACTAAAACAAGCAATCCACTTTCATGTACCAAAACCTGGAATCCTAAAACCGTCATTCCAAAAAGGTGGTATATTTCCTGAAGGGCAGGCAGCTGACATTGGGGTCACTCTCTTTAATCATGGAAAGAGTGGGGAGTGGCTCCCACCTGGAGAGAAAGAGGAAATAGCATTCCTGTCATCCCAGATTGTTTAAGCATGTTGCTGATACAGCAATGCTATTGACAAGCAGCAGCTGTGGAGGGGGATCTTGTTATTCCTGTATCTCCACTTGCAAAGAATTCCTCAAAGACAGTGTTGTGATTTTATGGAATGAAAAATATGATAAAAATGGACTGATCTAGCTTAACATATGAAAGAACTGTCCTTTACATAGCAAGCATTTTCTTTCTAAATTATGTAAATCATTATGTTTCCTCTCTACAGATGAAAAAGAGTAAGAAAGTTTCCTACAGAAAGAACCTCATTTTGAAATGCCTTAGCTACCTGGAAGCTCTTTAGGAAAGGCAAACAACTGCCCTTGCACTCACAAAAGCCTGTAGCCTGTATGGAGAAATGTGGCAACGACAAAGAAATTATATCTCTAAAGGGAAATAAAGAAAAAAAACAAAAAAAAGATTGATAGATACAACTATATAGAATGCATGCTGAAGCTGATGAATGGCAGAACACAGACAATTTTGAAAGATCAGGTACAGATAAATTCAGTTCAATCAAAAAATGAAAAACTTACTGCATTGATGAGAACAGTACAAGAGCCTAAAGAGACTAAAATAGAAGGAAAAAAACCTGAATTTCCTGAGAATCAAACTCTGAGAGGATCAAACACAATAGATGGCAAAGGAGAAGCTATCATGGCTTGCTGTCAGGGAAATTGCTTTAGTTTTGTTTTATTGTGTTTCCTACTTTATTTTTGTGCTTTCATTTCAAGGGCAGAAAATGAGGGGGAAAAAAGTTAGATAGGGATAGTTTGGGGAATTTTGTGTCTCTTCTAAATAAACTTTTTGTTACTGCTTAACCTTATTCTATGTTTTGGCCAGCTCTTAGAAACTTTACTCTTCCAGAAATTTTGTATATTACCCATTTACAATTTCTGAATGTTAGTAGAGATCTTGTTTACATTATTAGATCAGTGCTAAAAGATGCAAGAAATAGATACATACTCAGTCGAGATAGGCTCCAAGAATATTTAGCTGCTAAAAATTAGATTCAATGTTCAATGTATGTACAATCAGTAGCTTTTCCAATGTCCTATTTAAATTGGGTGGCTTTCCACAAATCTATACTCTCTATTCAAAAAAATTGAAACACAGGAAAAACTCTTCAAGCAATATTTTTAAATGGTTAAATAAAATTTTCTCATTTGACTTGGTTTCATTTTAGTGTTCTTCTTGTTTTCCTATGCAAAGTAAAAATGTTATATCAAGGGTAGTCTGAAAATCTCACATAAGATATTTAGGCAAGGCTTTCCTCTGAAACCACATCATTATAAAAGATGAGACTGATCAGAATGGGTTTAGGAGAAGCGAGTAAAAGCATTTGTTTAATTAACATTAGACTCTCAACATTCCTCAATTAAAAAAAAAAAAAACAAAGTAAACTGAGCATTCAGAGTTATGTTCATATGAAGTTACATGTAACTTATACAAATGTTTTTAGAAGAAAGTTTCAGAAAAATTTAGTAACAAATAATGCCAAAAGTCATGTGTAGGATGAAAAATGTGTTATAGATATGAAAAAAAGGGGCACTAATGGCTTTTCCATGAGAATTAAGATATTTCCAGAGATAATATGTGGTAAGAACAGCTAATGGTTTATTTATGAGAACATTATAAATATATGTTCTTTTTATATACTGCTTTCTTAGTCACCTCCACTGATTTTTTTTTAAGGCTGTGTGTGTTTATTCTTTTTTAAAGAAATATAAACAAGCTGGTAAACAGATAACCTTATTCTAACAGCAACATCTTGAGTGGGGGTGGGAAGCAACCCCAACCTCCTGTGTGCACAGTCAGCATGAGTCCATGAGGACAAATGGTTTTACTTATTCACACACTAGTAAAATCCTCCCTGCAGAGCCAGGTTTAGCAGGGTCTAATTTTTGTGTTTTATTTTGGTTTCCCACAGATGTTGAAGATGCTAGAATGAGAAGGGCCTTTCCTACTGGGAATTTTAGACAGGTTTTTTTTCTGTAAACTGTAGTATTAAAACATAAAAGAGAGCAAGACGGCTTGGAACATTTACAGGAAAAAAAAAAGCAGGAGAAAAAAAGCTTTTTGTATAAAAAAGACCAATTAGTTGGTTAGTATTAATGGTACATAGCTATATCACTGTCAATTCCATACTCTTTTTCCTCACTTTCTTTTTCATTTATGTGGATAAAATCAGCCAACAACTTGGAGAGGTTTGCATGTTCAGCTCAGTTCAGATTTCTCAAATGCAGCTGTCTGCATCTGAGCCTTTAATGATCACCTCCCTCTGTATTGAATGAAGATAAAAGGACTAATGAAGAGTATAACACTTTAGGGCCACTTTCAATATTTACTTTAGGACATGAGTAATCTTACTGTATAAGTCTTGTGTTTTTTGACATGTAACTGTCAGGAGTGCAGGTGACCTACTAAGGATATCTGCATTCTAACTTCTGGGTTTGATAAGAGAAATCCTGCCCTTGACATTCACCTTCTGGTCACAAAGAATGACTTGCCTCAATCCATAAAGACAATTCAGGCAGATGAAAAGGAAAGACAGCAAAATAGAAAGGCAGTACTAGACCAATTCAAAGGAAGGCAATATCCATCAAAGCAGAGATGGTCACAGACACGTCTCTCCGAGTCACCAAAATATATCAACTATCTAACACGGAAAAGAAGCAATCAAAGCAGTCTTCACAGGAGCACATACAGTAAAAGAAGAAACAACTAGAAATTGTATCAGATAATGGAAGACAGATGCTTCTACAAGAACTTCAAACAAAGCAAACCTATGATCCTATCTCTGTCAGGGTGCTAATAAAAAAAATGAAAAAAAAGAGGAAAATGTGAAAAATAATGGAAAAAATTGTTAAAATTTTTAAAATTCCCAAATTTCCTAAAATTTGCAGGCTTCTATGACATACTTAAGAACTGATGAGATGCATCCCAGAATCCTGAGAAAATTGACAAATTTAGTTGCTGAAGTGCTCTCCATCTTATTTGAAGAGTCATGGAAGCCAGGTGATCTCAGCTACCAGAGAAAAGGAAACATCACATTGATTTTTAAAAAGGGGGGCCCTGGTAGCTAACTACCATTCAGGTTCACCTCAGTATCTGACAAGATCTTCCAGGAATTTATGCTGAAACATGTGGAAGACAGGGAGGTGATGAAAGACAGACAACAAACATGTCTTCATCAAGGGCAAATCATGCCCAACTAAGCTAGTGGCCTTCTCTGAAAGAATGACTGTATCAGTGGACAAAGGAAGAGCTATTAACTTCATCTCCCTAGAGATCTGTAAAGCCTCTGATATGGTCCCACATTACATTCTTACCTCTAAATAGGAGAGGCACAGATTTGAGGTATGGACTGTTAAGATGAATAAGGTATTTGCTGGATGGTCATGTCCAAAAAGTTGCAGTAATGACTCTAGGAAAGCATTGATGAGTTGTGTCTCTCAGGAATGTATTCATGGACCAAGTATAGACTGGGACCAGGAATGATTAACATTTTCACCAGTGACATAGACAGTGAGACTGAATTCACCCCTTGCTAATTTGTGCATGACACCAAGCTGTGTGGGGCAGTCAGTTTGCTAGAGAGAAGGAATACATACAGAGGGATCTTGACAGGCTTGGGAACTGGGTCCACAGAAACCTCATCAAGTTTGACCAAGTGTAAGGTGCTACACTTGGGTCAGGGCAATATAAATTGCCCTGACCCAAGTGTAGCAGGGGGATTTGAGAGGGGTTTTTCCCTGTGGAGCAAAACCTGGGGGTACTGGTGGAAGAAAAATTGGACATGAGCCATCAAGCTTTACTTATAATTCAGAAAGCCAAACATATAAAAAGAAGGGTGGCCAGTAGGCTAAGTGAGATGATTTATTCTGGTTTGATGAGAACCCCTCTGGAGTACTGTGTCCAGCTCTGGGGTCATCAGTACAAGATCATGGAAGACAGATACTTTTTCTTTTTTTCATGGATCTGATTGAGTGGACACAAAGAAGGGCCTTGAAAATCATGGGGGCTTTTTTATGCAGAAAGCCAGAGAGTCAGAGGTTGTTCTGCCTGGAAAAAAAGAAGGTTTCATGGAGGCCTTCAGTGTATAAGGGGACTTGTAAGAAAGCTGGAGACTTTTTACCAAGAAATTTGGGGACAATGGGCAATGGATTTAAACTGAAGGAGAACAAATTTGATATAAAAAAGAGACATTTTTTACAATAAGGGTGAAAATAAAGTAGAAGTGGTTGCCCAGAGAATTCATGGATGCTCCATCCCTGGAAGTGTTCTAGGCCAGGTTGGATGGGGTCTCCAGTGGAAGATGATCTTGCCCATGACAAAAGGTGGGACTATATGATTTTTGAAAGGTCCTTTCCAACCCCCAAAGCTCTATAATTCTATGAAAAATACTGGGGTTGAAAGTTTCAGTTTGAAAAACAACCACTCCATAGTTCCTATTAATGTAGTTCCTTTTCTATAAATTCTCTAAGCTATTGGAAATAAAGTTCATGTTTTCTTTTCTTCATATCCAAAAATATAATTCTCTGAAATTTTTAGAGCTAAAATAGACATCTTTTCTTTCTTTCAGTCCCTTCTTGTTGGTTTCAGAAACACTTCATATTTGTTTCTTCTTTAAGGTCTCAATTAATTGTATTTAGTTTTGTAAGTATTTAGAGTGTCTACAAGATTCAGACATTATCAACTGTTACAGAAATGTGATTAAGAGTAAGTATAGGAATCAGAATAGGAATAAAAGTAAGGGAAAAGAAATTTTAAAATATAGATGCATCACATTCCGCTATTTAATTGTTTTTACACCAACATCTGAAAAGTGAGTTAAATTTTCTAGTTTGCTGTGGGAATACACGGTCAATTCAATGATAAAAATAATTGTAAGCACACAGAAATAGGGGTGGGGTTTTTTTTGCTTTTGTAATATAATAGAAGTGAAAATCAGCTGAAATTTGGAGGTATGCTTTTAGTTCATTATTTTCAAATAACTAAGCACTGTAAAATATGTGGATTATAAGGAGGGGCTGGGGTCTGGAGGTAGAACCAAGCAAGATAGGAAAAACACAATCCTACTATGAAAAACACACAAATAAAGAGGCCTTCAGCTTTACACTGGAGGGTGTCAAAAGTAAAGCTTGATTTGAAAAAAGGTTATACATCAAAGAAACAGAGCTTCAGATGTAGTTCTGCTTTCCCTGGGTCAAACCCAGGTCCTGCAACAGAAGGAAAAATTAAAAGCCATCTCAGTCGGAATGAATTGTGGGGAAAAGCCAAGCAACATGAAGAACTTGGACTTTCATTGGCTTTGAAAACAGTTAGAAAAACCATTACTCCCCATGTCCTTTTCACAATTGTGCTTATTACCACAGCAGACTTTCAGCAACAGAGCTCACTCTGCAGAACTAAGACAGTTGGTTGTCTGTGGTCAGAAAAACATCAATGAGCACAGCTGAGCTAATCAGGCACAACTTAACATTTGAGCAAGAGCAAAGAATTTGTTCCAAGTCAAGTCCTGAATCTGATTTGATGATTCACAGATATATCAATTACATCCAGATGACAGAATTTTACCACAATCTAAACTTCATTGAGATTTCTGAGATTTTTTTTTTTAATTTTCTTTTTGAACACAGTGACAGTTTATCAGTTTTAGTTCAGTGATATTCAATAAAATACATCTCTGTTGAACTGCTTGTCTCTTGTTGCTTCCTGTTAAGACTACACTGGGTGATTCACTGCTTTGGCTAATGAACAAAACATATTTTTAAATATTTCTGCTTGAGCTGTACAAATTGTTTATATTTATTGTTTTTATTTAAAAAGATAAATATTTTACTTTGTTTAAAATGAAAAAAAAATCTGTTATTCTTAGAGAGAAACTAAACCAAAGTATATGAAACCCTAGATTTAGAAAGACTGTGGATTTGCTTTAGATTCTGGAATACATTTATTAAGAAATATTGTTGTGTTTTTCCCCTATTACTAAGAAGTCACTTCTAATTCATACTTAGCATTTTCATAGATAACACTTTGGCTACCAACTTCTAACATGTTCTGGCTGAAATTCAATTTTTTCCTCTTGGAACTACTTTTTAAGAGTATAGTGTTGCATATAGGTAAAGCATCATAGAATAAGGGCCTTGTTACCCTTGTAAAATCATGGCTCAGGCCTGCTGCTTAGGCTAAGTAGAAGGGAACTATGGGAGAGTCACTCAGCTGGGACAGGGAGGGGTAGAGAGATGTGAGAGATGTGAGAGATGTGAGAGATGTGCTGCATGACTGCCGTGTGCCCACATTGTGGTGTATAGGGGTTGGTTGTCTTGGGCTTGTTGTGCCTTAAAACTGTGTAAACTGCTAACTGGCTAACTGCTTAAAAAGGCCTGGTTTTTGCAATCAAGGGGCTCTCCTTTGCACTGCCTGGGGACTCTGAGTCACTCTGCATTGCCACAGTATAGTCATTCAGCTATTAACTAAAGCAGAGAAAACAAACAAATCTGTAATCTGCAGCTGAAGAGAGGTGATGTGACAGTTGTGTTCCAGCATTAATTTACCTAATTACTAATATAGAGACAGAGACTACCAACAATCAAATACCAATAGAGAAAAATAACTCTTCTTTACTTGTGAAATTTACCCATATAATTTTAGATCAGAATAAAGTGTGGTACAAGGCATAGAATACAATCTATATTTGTTCACACAAATATGCTGGGGGTGATACTAGACATTAAAAGATGTTTCCTAGGATGTCATTGGTTTTGATGTGTACTTCAGTGGCTACACTATTGGACGAGGCAATCACTGCTGGAGTTTAATTTGTGAATTTAATACTTCCTTCTCCACTTTTTAAATGTGTTTTTTTCCTTTTTTTAAATTTTCCTTGCATTTATTGAAATTATTTCAGTATCTTTTCATAATAAATTTATTATTAAAGGAACAGGCAAAAATTTTTTTTAATTGTAACAAGAAAATCTGGGGCTTCTGTTTCCTGCTTTTCATACTTTCAGTGGGTCAGCTTACTTTTTTGATTTCTCATTATTTAAGAAATTAGCAATATAAAAGAGTAGTCTCTCCTTATCTATGTCAACGGATATCTATCCACTCTTTCAGGTATTATATTTTTTCTTTCTTATGAAAAGCAGTGTTAGCATTTTCTTAACTGTCTTATTTCACATCATCAGCTTTGGAAGCAACTCCTTCCTCAACTTCTTTTTTACTCTGCTTCCAGTGTATTTTTTTATGATAGCTCTGTGAACTTCAAGGCTTCTATTTCTAAAATTCAAGGTATCTTATTCGTATTTCATGTATTTCTCTCTTAGTTTTACTGCCAACAGAGAGTTGAAACAAAATTAGCACAAGAGAAATGGCACAATGTTCTATATTTATACAATTATTAAATGAGAAAAAAATCAAATCTAAACAGTGATTTTTTTTTGTCTTAGGATATTCAGTACTACTTCAAATAATTTTAGCCCTTATTATTAAAATAGAGAATATGTGAAAAAGAAAGAAGAATATACTATGATAAATGTTAATTAGTGCAAAAAATTATAGCTAGAACAAGGCATATTTTCTAAAGAAAAAATTTTCCCTTTCCTTTTAGTTATGAAAAAAAACCCTTTCTCTACTGGCACAATCACTTCACCTTCAACAAGGCTATAGTAATCTAAATGGAAACTGTCAGCTTTTTGCCAGTGCAAACACTTTTCCTCTTCAAAGTCAGCATAGCTGTCTTGATGTCTTTTTTTTTCTTATTTTTATCTGTTTCATTGTACCATACTTTCATTTTTTATGGGTACTATATTCAATTTTCACTCTTCCAAGTGCTTATATTTTGTAAAGATTAATCTATTATCCTTATTAAAACAGAAGTATCTTTCTGAAAGTCGAATCTCACCTGAAGTCAAAAATATAGTCACAGTTGTCTGCCTATAAATTTTCCCATTCTACTGATCTCTACCTTCCCCGAGTTCATTCCTCTACAAATATGAGTGGATCTTTCCTTACTTTCTCTCATGTTTAAATCTTTATTTAAAAAAAACATTTTTAATAATTAATAAAATTATTTCAATTTGATACATGGATATTGATATTGGTTAAATACATATATTGACTGATATAGTGACTGATTTGTTGATACAGAATTCAAATGATCGTTCAGGAAGTAATTTCTTCAGAAAATCCTTGGGGAGGAACTAGACCTTTCATTTTTTTTTAATCACTTACCAACATGTTGATGCAGCACAATGTAGAAAATATACTAGCAACCTGTCATGAGAACAGCTTACCAACCAATAGCAACAGAGATAGTCTCGTGGTATCTAATAAAAAAAAGTTTGAAGACAATTGGGATATGAAGAATGTATAGAAGAAATTTAATCCTCTTTTTTTTTTTTTTGGTGTGTGTGTGTGTGTGTGTGTGTGTGTGTGTGTGTGCACTTCTGGAGGAAAGAGCAAGGTTTGATTCATAGCACAATAACGAAAACAAAAGGAAAGTGTTCACCCTGCAGGTGATAGCACTTTGAAAAATTGTTCCTTATAGATACAAAGAAAAATCCCAGGTTTGAGGGTAAAACCTGATCAAGCACAGTTTCTTGAATGGAGTTGAATATCACTCCATATTCTCCATTAGTATATTACCATGTTTCACTGTTTGATTAACAGTTACAGAATCATGAATACACACAATAATGTGCTCACATCTCATTTGTGTTAAATCATTAGTTAATTTAAATGCACATCTCTTTAAAGTTTATATACCTATGATGATTTATAAACTGAAGATCTGATCTGATTTTCATAATTAAGTCTTTAAAAGCACGAGAGTATTTGCACTCATTGTAGTGGAAAATACTATTCCTGGCACCATTTAACATCTTTGTTGGTGGCATGGATGGTGGGAAGAAGTGCCCCCCAGCAAGTTTGCTGATGACTCCAAGCTGTGTGGTGCTCTCTGAAGGGACACACTGGAGGGACAGGACACCATCTGGAGAGACCTTGAGAGGCTTGAGAGGTGTGCCTCTATGAATCTCATGAGTTTTAACAAGGCAGGGTGCAAGGTCCTACTTGTGGGTCAGGGCAATCCCAGCCACAGATACAGACTGAGTGGAGAATGGACTGAGAACAGTGTTGGGGAGAAGGACTTGGGGCGTAGGTGGACAAGAAATTCAACATGCACCCAGCACTGTGTGCTTGCAGCCCAGAAAGCCAAACATATCCCAGGCTGCAGAAGTGGGTCCAGCAGGTTCGGGGAAGTGATTCTCCCAACCTGAGCTCTGCTCTGGTGAGACTCCCACCAGGAGTACAGCATTCAGCTTTGGGGTCCCCAGTATAAGGAGGGCATGAACCTGTTGAACTGAGTCCAGAGGAGGGCCATGAAGATGATCAGGGGGCTGGAGCACCTCTGCTGTGGAGAGGCTGAAAGAGTCGAGATTGCTCAGCCTGGAAAAGGGAGGGCTCAGAGGACACCTTCCAGTGACTCTCCAGTACCTAAAGGGTACTGAGACAAGTACCCTTGTCTCAGAGACAACAGAGTTGGAGAGGGACTACATATGCATATCTAAATTCAGCTACAGAAGGAAAGATAATAAATGTCATGCTGAAAGAATTTCATCCTTTTCCCCCATGACTAGGGGTGTGCTTTCTTGAGGAGACATATATATCCTATCTGCTGCAGAGTATTGTGTCTCCAGAATCCTACATTGAGGATGTAAAGTCAAGGAATCAGAAAGAAACTACAACACTGACACTGGTGATACTGCAACAGGAAAATGGAAATCATGACAATATTTAAGGAAGAAAGATAAGTATTCTAAGCATTATGTTTAAGTCACACCTGCAGAAAAATGGCTGCAATGTTCAATAAAATTGTGTTTAGAAATAAGCAGGTTGATGTGTTTTTATCTCAAAAGAATGATAATGCCCTTTCCAGTCCATTATGAATGAAAAAATAAAAAAAGTATCCCAAGCAGCATTGTTATTTCTGGTAGGATTCCCTAAGGACTAGTATCAGCCAATGATGATAACAATTCCCTTCAGCTCTCTGGGAGTAAATTTGAAAAAAAACATTCTTGATAAAATTTTCTGATGACACAAATATTGGCAACATGGTAAATTGATGAGCAAGACATAGAAATCACACAGGGTTATTGAAAGTACTTAATAATTCTGATCCATTCAAAGAAATGGCTTTAGCACAGCTAAATGCACGAGTTATGTTTTTAAGGAATGAGCAACAGCTTCTGAAAAAAATAATTCTGAGAGCTATCAAAACCACAAAATAACAGCCTGAGCTCCCATGATAAACTTGTGACAAAAAGGCTTATTTTGGTCTTTTGCTGTGTAACTAAGAAGAATAAGGAAATACAGCTGAAATAGATATCAGGAGATGGAAGTCGTTCTTGTAAGTATATTTTAAAAGTGATATTGAAAAGGCTTACATGAATGAAAAACAAACCCAAAATTTAACATTAATTAATCCAACAAGGAAAAAAAATGTCTTTCAGTCAAAACCTTGATAAACTTAACCCATTTAATTTACATATATCAGCCGAAAATATAGATGACAGAAATTTTAAGGATAATGAATTTTTCCAGTTGTGCAACGTTTCAGCAGCTAAGAGGGGTTCTTTGGCTCCTGGCATTCTCAGTTCAAGACTGAATACTTTCAAAAGCCTGTTGTAGCTGAATACATGCTACCAAACACTTGCAAGGCTGAGGATATACCAACACCCACTGGTCCCCTCCAATCTCAAAGTATGGGCACTTAAGAGCCCTAATCCTACTGAGCCAAACTCAAAATATTTGTTGTAAATCTGATGCAAAAAGTAAAAAAAAAAAAATGCTGTTTAACTGCCTCAATAGTTATTTGTATGGAATAGCTTTTACTGCAGGTTGAGAAAATGTGCTTTATAAAAGATTAATTACAGGACCACAGTAATAGCTTTGTCTGTGTCATTATTAAATCCATTCTTTTAGTGAAATTTTCTTGAAAGAAAAAAATAATCCACAGAACTACTCAGCCTCTCTATCTTTTATCTTGTCCTCTTGTTTCAGAATCTAGCTTTTTTTTCTCCTCATTGTAGATGTTATTATTTGAAATGTATATTGTAGATGTTATTATTTGAAATGTACTTCATACAGCTGTTTTTTTATTATTTGGTATTTTCTTCCAGCTTTAGATCTGTTCCTTCTTCCCTTTTTTAATTAAAAGGATTTATTAGCATCTGTAGGCATATGAAGTTATTTATCCTCTGAAACAGATTCTAGACCTTATCTTTACATTGTAGAAGTAAATATTACACATTTCAGTACATTAAGCTTTTCTTTTATGGAAAAAAATTAATCTAAAAACAGGAGTGTATAATGAAAATGTGCATGGATCCAAATATGGAATTTTTCCATCATAATATTAAGAGCCTCAGTTCTCTTACATTCTTAAAAGCTGGAAAAGGAGACACAACTGCTTGTGAAATATCCTTATGATATATCCAAGCCTGAAATTCCTTTTGAAACATAGAAATATAAATTATCACTTCATCTCACAAAGCCATTAATTTATAAGTGGCAGTGTTTCTTTTTTTCATCACATTTTAATTGGAAATAGTGTCTTTTTTGATTTCTTCTAAGCTAAGTGTTCTCAGTAGATGCACAAGGGATCCGTTTCCTCCTGTGATTTCAGATTTGGACTTTTTTTTCAGTATCACCAGACTCAAAGTCAATTGTAGGTATGACACAAAAATTGAAATGCTATCCTCTCTGAGATGTTGCCATTTATGTGTACAGGGCTGAAGGCTTTGAAGAAACTTGATTAGGAGAACTCAGGATCTTTAAGGAACTAAACCATAAGCATTGAGGTTTTCAAGCCATATAGGTCAACACACATTTACTCTAAGTCCTTGATTTGGATCTAGCCTTGTGTTATTTTAGGTGCATCAAAACTCTGCTTCTATTGGAAACAGAATGAAATGAGAGGTTTAGAGGCAAAACCCTGGATTACACTGTTATTAAGAAAATTTTCCCAATCTACTTTTTTGGATTTTTTCTTATAAACATTACAAGTTATGTATATGTATCTCTGTCCTTTGCTTAACCTCTAACCTTCTGCATGTCTTCAATTATTTGAATGTTGTCTTGCTTCCTCACCCCAAATCTGAACACTAGAAGAGCTCAGTGAGGAAGCACAAGAGCCATAAATTCCTAGTTCTCACAGGAAGGAGTCACAAGATAATGTTTCCTACAAAGTTTCTCACTTTATTTAGTTATGTGGTACTAAAAAATCAATTATTCTTATGAAGTTCCTAGAAAGAATTTTCTTAAATTAAAAGAAGTGGTGACTGACAAATAAATATAATTCGGAATTAAAACAGATTCTTCAGACACACCAGATGCCTGTGCTGACTGGTTTTGATGGAAACTTGACATGCTAAGACACCCCAGCATGAATGCTTTCTCTGTGTCTTTAACCAGATTTTGTATGAATATAAATCTCAGTCTACCACATAGTTTGGGGTGTAAAGTATATGGCGTGCAGAAGTGTATTACATACAGCAGAAAAAAGTTTCTCCAATACTTTTTTTGCATTACCTGTTTAACTCTACATTCAAACATACAGTTTCCCTGTTTTCTTAAATACTGAGAGCAATTGTGCACACATGCATCTAAGCTCCCTGCTGGCATAGTGATAACCTGCAGAGAGATATTTACTTAATGCTACACTGAGCAGATGAAACACTCTAGACAATAACAGCTTCTCCTTCTGAATGTAAACAGGAAAAAATCTTATAAGTGGTCTGTACTCTTCAGAAACTCTTTTTCTACATTTGGATAGACTGCAACAATTTTCTCTTGTAAATGATTTAGATTTCATAAGTGGTTCAATGCAACTTTGCCTATTTTCTTCAAAACAGGAATGAAAAAAATGTTGTCATATTTAATGCATATGTTGAATATGAGGAAATAGGATATAAGAAATAAAGTTTAGGGAACTGTACACAATTCCCTCTCTTCCTTCAAGATTTCAGATAAAACTAAATATATATTTTTAATTATTTTTTTAACATAAAAGAATCCCAGTTTTTCTGGAGGTGAAAGTCAGATGGACTTCAAGAAACAATGTTTGACCTTGAGTAAAATTCAAAACTTCATTCATGATTCTAATTTCAAGAAGACCTAGGCAGCATTATCCTTAAAAAAAAATGAACAGAATACATTACTAGAAGCAGGGAGAGGTTTTTTTTGTTGTTGTTGTTGTTTTGTTTGTTTGTTGTTTTTTTGTTAGTTTTGTTGGGGTTTTTTTGTTTGGGGTTTTTTTGTTGTTTTTTTTACAAAGAACTACAAAAGGAAAGCAGTATTAAGTATCAGTGTAAAGGTAGCAGTTTTTATATAAAACATCTGTCAATGAGAAGTAAAAAATCCAGCTCCACCGAAATTAATGGTCAAATTCCCAACTAAATATTCCTAGCAAAGAATACCACAATTTCACTCTTAATAAAGAGAGAAAGTCTTAATTGGAAGTGTCAAAAAAAACAAACTCAAAACATAGATTATGTAGGAGGAAGTTACTTGAACCTCTTAAGAAGCTGAATTCAGGGCCTCTCTAATTCCCTTCTCTAGCAACTTAAAATGCACCCAAATCATGAAGTAGGTCCAATCTTTGTATGTTATTGAATAGCTTTTTAAGGACCATTATGGAGGCACAGTTTCTATTAAAGTGAGTAAAAAATTGAGAGTTCCCGGCACCTTTTTTCTTTTTGTCTGAACAAAACATGGTGCTTGGGTGCCTTTCCAGAAATTCTATCTATTTCAATGTATTATATGATTTCAATGTACTTTTGCAATCTGCTTATCATATACTAGGTATTTTATTCATAATTTTTCTGTATATTTCATAACCTCGTCTGTCACAGAAAGAACATGTCAGACTATTTTTCTTGCTATGATAAAAGACTGAGAGTTTATCAGACTGGTTATTTTCCAGTTCAGATATATTTTTCTCCTTTCAGTGTTTAGCAATTTTGTTCCTTAAAATATCCTCATGGTACCAGTAAATCTTCCAGCGCACAGTGGAAAATAGGCTCAGATGGAACCTTTTGTGTTTCACTTCGTGCCTATTGCCTCTGTCACTTGGCATCACTGAAAAGACCCTAAGTCCAACATCCATGCATCCTCCCTTCAGGTATTTATGTCTGTTTATAAGAATTCCCCTCAGCCTTGTCTTATCCAGACTGAAAATTCACAGCTCTCAGTCTTTCCTCATAAAAGAGATGCTTCAGTCCCTGTTGACAACAATCCTCCTAATGCAGCCCTGGACACCACTGGTCTTCTTTGCCACAAGGATGTATTACTGACCCATGGTGGCACATGGAAAATCCCATGTTTTTTGATGGAGAACTTAATTATTCTGAAAATTTATGATCGTTCATTTTCATTCAATTACTGAAAAAGATATAAACAGGTAGCTTTGATCTTCTTAGCTTTCTAAGTGGAGGTTTGCCTACTGAAGATGACTGCACTGCATGTCTCAACAGCACTGTTCTCTCTACCTCATCCTTTTCTTGCCTCTTTTCTGGTTCCTTAAGTTGAACACCTCCAACAAGATGTCTTGTCTCTGTGACTGGGAAATTATACATCACATACATCATTTTATGTCTGTTTTCTCAGCAGTAGTCATATACACATGCCACCTCAAGTTACAGGAACTGCATCTGCACCCTGTGGATACCTGTGACTTGGACTGTATAAAAGTGGCACTTCCAGAAGAAAGATTCTTGGACCCCCATCACTGAGAAGATCAGGGTGAAAAAGGAGCAATGGGATGCTGCAGGCATCCATGTGGTATGCTATCTTTGCTTAATCTCTCTTTTTCACTCACTGTTTTTCTTTTCCCTTCCCTTCCCTGCCTCTCCTCCTGTTTCTTTCTCTCGACACTTTTACTGTTAAATAAAGTATGTGATATTGACTTCTGCATGTGGTCTCATTTGAACCTTAATTCAGGCAGAGGCACCTCTTATAATCGGATCGTAACAATGGTGATATTTGTTTTGTCTGTAGTTATATGTATTGCCTGTGGCACGGTTAAACACATCAGGAAAAAAAATTACTGGGTTTCTGCTACAGAAGAAACCTGGTGTATTTTTCAGTAAATGGAAGGGGGATGAGCTCATGCTCATTCATGTGAAGAATGGCTTCCCAAGATCTATTTAAATAATATAATGGAAATAAGACTTTGTAGATCAACCACAAGAATAGTTTTTTAAAATTGACATATATGAAATCATGAAGTAATTAAATGCAGTATCTAGTTCAGGTGTGCAGAAATTTTAGATTTATTTTCCTTGTCTTTATGAATAAATAAATCCTATTAAATATATAATTTTTATGTTTCATCTTCTAAAATGTTTTTAATAATATTGACTCTATAGTCATATAATGGCCATGCTGAAGTCCAACTAGTAATAATAACTCATGTTGTTTTAAGGAAGTCTTCACTTCCTTAAAAGAACTCTGGAATCCTAGAACTCTGCTAATAATTGGAGGAACTCTATTTATCTAGCAAGAAACAAAATTTTTAATAAATTCAAGATACTAGGATTACTGGTGTCTTTAATTTGTTGATATCTGCTGTTTCTCTTTCCTTGTCATGTATATGAGCAAGGTGGTGGAAATTTTGATGTTCTACTGCAATATTTTTAGTTTGGTATGTGAATGTTGTCATTAAAAGAACAGGCACTATTATAAATGACAGTCATGTTTCGATTTCAAAAGAACTGAGAACATAGTATTTGGTACTTACATTCCAACTTCAAAATGAATCAGATGTTGTATTTGCAATGCTGTTGACACATGACTAATAGTCCAAACACAGTCTAATGATAACCTAAATCCAATACTTCTGACACGAGACCTGTGAAAAAGCGGGTTTTTGAATTTAGGAAGATATGTGCAGCTGTCACAAGGCTGTTAATTTGTATTGCTTTTACTGTGAATTTACTTAATATTACATCTACCCTGTGATGGTAAGTGAAATATGTACATGCAATCATATTTTACTCTTATTATTCTGAAGAAGGCATGTGTTGTAAATTATTATATAGGAAATTTTTGTCCCCAGTACATCCCTGGGTAAGAAACTCAGATTCAACTGACTTCAGTTAGATTTTTAATATATGCCTAGCACATATAAAAAATATTGAAGCATTGACAAAGAAGTAACAAAAAGATATTTTGAGATGATAATAGCATAATCATAGAATCATTTAGGTTTAAAAAAACCTCTAAGAGTACTTTGTTAACTGTTAAACTCTCGCAGTCAAGTCACCACTAAACCATGTCCCCAAGCCCCACCACACATTTAAAATACCTGCAGGGGTGGTAACTCAACCACTTCCCTGGGCACCTAATTACAGTGTCAGACAAGCCTTTCCACTACATAAGAATTCATTCTTCTATCCAGTCTAAACCTCCCCTGGTGCAACCTGAGGGCATTTCATTTTGTTATTTGGGAGAAGAGACAGACACTCACCTGAATAAGACCTCCTTCTAGGTTGTTGTTGAGACTGATGAAGTCCCCCCTGAGCCTCCTTTTCTCCAGGCTCTAGTGGAGAACAACTCCAGTTCCATCAGTTATTGTCATAAGACTTGTGCTCTAGGCCCTGTGCCAACTCTGTTGTCCTTCTCTGGACTTGCTCCAGCACCTCGATATCTTTCTTGCAATGAGTGATCCAAAACTGAGCACAGTATTCAAGATGCAGCCTCACTGTGCCAAGTACAGGGGGGCAATAACTGCCCTAGTCCTGCTGTCCACATTCTTTCTGGGCAGATTTCCAGGCACTCTTCCGCAAGCCTGTAGCCTTGCATGGAGTTTCTGTGACTGAAGTGCAAGAACTGGACACATCACCTTCCTGAGCCTTATACAATGTCCCTGGTCCATATGTTAATAAAAATAAACAAACCTGGCCCCTATGATTCGTTATTATGTATCCTCAGAATACAACTAAGGATGGAGTTTTTCCTTGGCCCTCCTTTTTTTGCTGATGTATTTATGGAAACCTGTTTTATTTTTTCCTATGGCAAAAGTCAGATTGCCAATAGTCAGTCCAAGATCCAGACCAAGATGTGGATATTAACCCTTCAAATTTACTTCCTGAATAATCTCACACATCCTTGTATCCCTCTGGAGTTTCTTTCCACTTCTTACAAAGGTCACAAACTCTCTTTTTCCTGCCTGAGTTTCAGTCAAAGCTCTCTGTTCAGTCTGGTCTTCTTCTCTGCCAGTGCATCTATTGGCACATGGGGATGACCTGTTCCCATGCATTTAACATTTCCTTGAAGAATGCCAAGCCTTCCTGGACTCCTTTGCCCTTCAGAACTGCCACTCAAGGGACACTGTCAATCAGCCTCCTGAACAGGCTAAGTCTGCCCTTCCAAAGTCCAAGGTGCCAGTTTTGCTGACCCCACCTCCTCAGTCCTCTGCAGGTGGAACACTCTATTATTTAGTGATTGCCATGATCAAGACAACCTCCAAGCACCACATCATCCACCAGTCCTTCTCTATTCACCAACAGATCCAGTGGAGCCCACTTCCTAGCTGACTCACCAGTTGTATGTGTTCCACACATTCCAGGAGCCTTCTAGACTGTTTTCTCTCTGCTGCATTGTATTTTCAGCAAACATCTGGTGAGTTAAGTCTCCCATGAGAAAAAGGGCCAGTAATCACAAGACTTCTTCCAACTGCTTATAGACTATTTTTGTCTGCCTCTTCATCATGGTTGGGTGGTCTATAACAGACTCCCACCAGGATGTTTGCATTGTTGTCTTCCCCCTGATTCTTGACCATAAACACTCAGTCCTATCATAACATGAAGCTCCAGACAGTCATACCACTCCTTAACATACAGGACCACCCCACTACCTTTCCTTCCTTTCCTATCCCTTCTGCAGATTTTACAGCCATCTATCGCTGTGGTCTAGTTTTGTGCACCTTTGCACCAAATTTCCATGATGGTAACTGTGTCCCAGCTTTCCTACGGCACATTGGCTTCCAGCTCCTCCTGTTGCCTGAGCTGTGTGCTTTGGTGTAGATGTGCTTCAGTTGGGTACAGATGCCACCACGTTTCTGGAGAGACGAGCCCTAATTTCTATGTGGCCACTCTCAGACAACTCTAAGATACGAATAACCCTTGTATTTTTGCTGTGGCATGGATCTCCATCCAAGGAATGTAACAGAGTAGGAAGTCTTCACATCTTTAACCTGCGCTTCTGGGAGGAAGCAGGGTTCAGAGCTAACTCTGTGTAATAAGCATATTCCAAAAAAAATTCTTTAGATTGGGATGCAATATGCAACTTCCCTACCAGAACTCATTTTGGAAATTGATTAATAAGGGACACAGTAGCTCTTCAGCAATATTAAATCATTCATTGAGGCAAAAATCAGCTGGTTCACTTATATCTTGAAGTGACTTTCTACCATTTCTTTACAATGTCTGCCAAGATTGTCTTCAGCTCTTCAAAACAACCAACACCTGAAGGTTAACTGCTCTGTTATTTTTCTTCAAATGCATAATGTCTTAGTGGTGTAATAGGTAAATCAATTTGTTTCTAATCACACTTGTCACAGACACATATACTGTCCATACTGTGATGAATGGAAGGTTCATCAGGGAAGGGTATTTGGTAGCTTCAGGCTCAAAAATTGTACGGCATAATTTTGATACTAGAATTCTGAACATACTCATCACAAGTGTCTGTTACCATTACTGAAATTAAACCTTTTGACAAAAAACACTGTAATGTAACTGTGCCTTATGACAGCTTTTCACATCTTTTTCATCTTAAAAGAAGGCAAAACTAATGCATATTAGAAAAGTGAGGAAAGAAAGACAATTTCAACTTCTTCTGTATTCCTAGTCTGTTACATCTATAGTTTCACTGAACTGTTTCCTCCTCATAGTAATAAATAATGGAATGTGCAATTTAATTAGTATTTTAAACTACACTAGCTATACACTCAAACCATTTCAGTGTACTCTACAGGAATCATATATTAGTAAAACCTCATACCAAGTAAATGAACTTCTTCTGATATCAGTTGCAATTGTGTTTGTAGACAACATACTCCTCATGGGGGATGTGTAAGCAAACAGATGCAGCATTTTTTAGCATTTGCTTCCTTCCCAAAGGCATCCATTTTTCATGTAAGTCACTGCAATTTTCATTACATGTGTGTTTTTCTGAAATGAAAAAAAATAATATTATTTCTGAGGTGAACTATCAAAAGCAATCATCTTGTGTAAGAATTCTTCATGACTTATTTTTTTGGTCAAGGCAAATTGGAAGACCTCCTAATTTCCCTTTCAAAACTTTGGTTATATGAGCATTACTTTTTCAAGTAAACAAAAACACATTAAACATTTATATATGCAAACACATATGCCAAGAGCAGGAATGAAATCTACTGCAAAACTTAGTAAAACTAACTGGTGTTTTTTTTTAAACTAAAAAGTAAATATTATAATTTTTTAAAAAATTAAATTTCCATATCAGATGTTGCCACCAACTTGCTTACACTTCTATCACTGTTTGCTTATTTAAATAATCTAAGCCATCAGTGAAATAAACCTATTTACACTAGTAAAAACTGTTAGAAGCAAACAAATAAATATGGAATGTGTATGTCTGCACATATGTGACTGTGTGTGTATTGAGTAGATGTGTTACGGCAAAGGTGAGTAAGAGTAATCACATAATCAAAAATCAGTTTATCTTGCAAGGAATCTCTGGAGAATGTGTAGTCCAACCCCCTTGTTCAAGCATGGACACCTAAAACAGGTTACCCAGGATCATTTTCAGTCATCCCTAAAATGTTTTCAAGATGAAGATTTTGCACCCTCTTTAGCAAACCTCTTGTAGTGTTTCACAGCTATTTGAAAATTAAATTCTTATTTTCTAGTTTCTTTATAAATATAATTTCCTGTATTTCAGTTTGTGCCCATTGATTGCTTCTTTGCTTTGTGTGGCTACTACTCACAGGAGCCTGGCTCTCACATCTCTACTGTCACATATTTACACACACTTCTGAACCTTCTTCAGGAAGGACAGTCCCAGACCAGCAAGGTCCTGTATGCTAAGGAAACTTTCCTGTCCAACCATAAAGAAGCCATTCTGGCAGTTTTTGGGAGCTGACCAGTGCTAGACTTGCCTCCTTACACACACCACACCCACATCATCAGAGAGAGTTTGCTTACTGGCTCAACCCCAGGTTTCCCATAGTAGAGTCTCAGACATCTCAATTCTTAAAATTATTTCATTTTGATGCAATAACTAAATAACAAAGTAACAGCTTAAACTGGTGCCTCCAATGAGGAATCCAGAGCGCAGGAAACCCTGGGCTTTTAACAGATTGAAAGCAGTTTGGTGGAGAAGGGATCAAGGTACTGGTAGATGAAAATTAGGACATAAGCCAGCAAGGCCAGTTGCAGCCTAGAAAGCTACCTAGATCCTGGGCTACATAAAGGTGTCATGGCCAGCAAGTAGAGGAAAGTAACTTTGCCCTCTACTCTGTCTTCTAAGAACCCACCTGGAAGACTGCACAGCTCAGGGGTCTACAGAATGAGAGACACAAACATGTTAAAGCAGATCCAGAGGAGGGCCATGGAAATGATCAGAGAGCTGCAGCACCTCTCCTATGAACACAGGATGAGAGAATTGAGGTTGTTTGGCTTGGAGAAGAGAAGGCTCTGGGGAGACCTCAGTGTATCATGGAATAGTAGAATTATAGAATCACAGAATCACATAATGGTCTGAGTTGGAAAGGACTTTGAAGATCATCTAGTTCAAACCCGCTGTCATGGTCAGGAGCACCTTTCACCAGACCAAATTTCTCTAAGTCCCATCCAACCTGGCTTTGAATTCTTCCAGTAACAAGGCACCCATAATTTTTCTGGACAACCTGTTCTAGTAACTGACTACCCTCACAGTAAAGAATTTCTTCCTAATGTCTAATCTGTCTCTTTTAGTTGAAAGCCTTTCCTCCTTGTCCTTTCACTACAGGCCTTTGTTAAAAGTCTCTCCAGCTCTCTTGTAGCCCCCCCTTAGTTAGTTGAAGGTTACTCTAAAGTTTCCTCTTCCAGGCTGAACAACCAACTGTCTCAGCATGTCTCCATAGTAGACATGATCCATCCCTCTAATGATCTTGGTGGCCCTTCTCTAGACTGACTCCAGCAGGCCCATGTCCTTGCTGTGATGGGGACCCCAGAGGTGGATGCAGCACTCCAAGTGGGGTCTTATGAGAGCAGAGTAGAGGGGCAGAATCACTTTGCTTGCCCTGCTGGCCATGCTGTGTGGGATGCAGCCCAAGATATGATTTGATTTCTGGGCTGTTAGCATGCATGGTCATTTTAAGCTTTGCATCCACCAACATTTAGCTCTCCAATACTTGAAGCGGGGCTTGAAGAGAACTGGAGAGAGACTTTTTACCAAGTGGGTAGTGGCAGAACATGGGGCCGTGGTTTTAAGCTGAGAGAGGGTCTATTTATATTGTACATATGGATTGGACATCTTTTACAACAAAAGTGGCAAGACACAGGAGAAGGTGAGCCAGAGAAGTTGTGGATGCCCCATCACTGAAAAAGGTCAGGGCCAGGCTGAATAGGGTTTTGAGTACCTTGATTTAGTGAAAGATGTCTCTGCTATTATTTGAACCTAGAAAACAGATTTTAAATTTATCAAAATCCTGAAAACTGCTTGATAACTTATGGGAGTACTAATGCTAGATTTGATTTTTCTGGTTAAATTGCTACCCTAGACTGACAGATAGTGAAAGTTAAGAAATAAAAATCTGACTTTAACAAATAGAACAGAGAAAAAATATAAGCAGCTTATGAATAATACTAGGATATAGCATCAGAATATCTGATTACCCTATATTATGGGAAATAAGATGAATGTAAAAATGACCCCTGTAGGATGTCACATGTAAATCTATAAGAAGAGGAATATACAGTTCAATACTTTCCTAAAAGTTTTTTTTGTTTGGCAGAACATGGTGAGATTGCTTTAAGGTTCAGAGACTTGGGCTGTTTGATAAATAATGCAAAGGAAAAAAAAATGGGCCTGTCAAATTTAACATATCAGAAGTCCTATTAGGTCCCAAGAAAGAGGGAAATACATACCTCTCCTGGGTCCATTTCTAGCCACAGTATGTTTTACTCTCAAAGTATGCTGGCAAGCCTTTTTATATCAACAATAAATGTGTGTTAACATATAGGACAAACTTCCCAACTAAGAAGTGTGAATGTATCAGAAGTGACAATCTGGAATGTTAATTTTTTTTCTGTTTATGTTCAAAGGACAGAAATAGCCAAATATCAAAGGTCTTGTTTACCTACATAATATGCTGAGCATTGGAATTTCTACCATAAAGATTAAGCCTCATTAAAAGTACAGAAAGTGGCTGAAGGAGAAAAAGGAAATAATCAAGGCTGAAAATAACATGATTGTTTTTGTTGGAGTGTTTCAAACTTCACCTAAATGTACAAGAGCTGCTATATTCATTTTAGTACTAGAAAAAAATTCTTTGTACTTTCTATGACATGATATTATATGTGGCATAATATCTACATCTGTAAAAGCTCTGTTAAGAAAACAGCTGTGAGGCAAGGTTTATTAGTGCAGAGGTGGAACTATTCTTATGCAACTCTGTTCCTTTTGGGACCAAACAACTACTTTTTAGGCCAATTAGTTCAGCATCAAGTGGAAGTACCAGCTCAGGTCAGCTCTCCATTACAGGGTTTAAACATGCCTCAAGTCACTACTGAACTTTTCAAGGTTTTACCTGATGTCATAAAAAACCTTTCCTGTTAGCAATTTATTTAAATTGTGGGGATAAAAAGTTTGCTCTGAAAAATCTGTTCCACTAGTTCCAGCTAGTCAAAAATATTGAATGTTAGAATATATGCAAGTCCACAAATAGTACAGGTCTATTCCTGCTATTTGTAACACCCAACAGAACATTATTATATCTGAAGCCAAGACACTGACTACAGACATAATTTTGTCCTTTCTACAAAAAAGCACAGCCCCTCTGATAAAAGAATGAGAAAAGCAGAGTCTATAGCTATCTTTTTTTTTTCCCCCCTTTGGTCACCACTTATGGGCAGCATTACAGTCACAGATCAGCCAAAATCTCTTTTGCTTTCAGATGACAGGACTGAGACCAATTTATGGCTCAGCATGCCAAAAGCCTTACACAGATCTGCAGCAGGCCTTTTCTTTCTATTTAAAGGTTAATCCAGATCACACCTGAAACTGAGCATGTTATATAAAGGGGTTTATGTGTATTTGACTTAGAGTTACTACAGTACTGAGAGTAATGCTTATTACAGTAGAATAAGTGCTAGTACTTTGAATAGTCTTTCCTGGGTTGCTCTCTGGGGATGTGTGGAGTAGTATTGTGAGCTTATGAATATAAAAGCAGTCTGAACATAAATTCAAGATACTTTAAGAAAAAGCAGTTTAATCATGGCACAGTATATAATATAATGATCCTCTTAGTTAGACTATAATAAGATAAACTTTAATCATAATCAGAGTTGTACTTGTGGGTGCATTTACAGGACATTTTTGCCACAATATTATGCAAAGTTATGAATTTATTTCTCCCTGTGCATGTAATTTGAATAAGGTAGGGAAAATGGTCCTGTATACTGGGAAAGATCATCTTACTCATGTGGCAAAAGCTCTCTTAAGGCAGTTTTTTGGTATGATCTACACCAGTTCTTAAAGTTAAGTGTTTTCTTTGGAGTTTTTACATAATATTCAGGATTACAAGAAAAAGAGTTTTTCATTAGAAAATTGCTCAAAGAATTGAATTGCTAAACTAATAACTATAAAGTCAGTAATTTTTCTAGTCTTTCTTTTAATTTGCCTCTTCATCACAGAATTTAAGGTGTCTAAGTGTGCAAACTTATTTTAAAATGTTGTAGTGTCTCTAAATGATGCCTGATGACTGAGAGGCTATTCTATTAATTAGTAAAAATAAATGTTTGTGTAGTTGTCCAAACAATTTTTGCAAAATTGTCTGTAGACTTGAAAGTTCTGTTTGATGCCATAGTTTCCAAGTGTTAGCCTTTCTAGAACTGCACCACAGAATAGACTGATGTCATTAATAACCGGTTATTAATGAATATGTGAGGTATTTGGATATTTGAAACACTTTCAGTTTGTAGTTAAGACTTGATTTTAAATATTTGATGATCTTTCATTAACTTAGCTTGCAATACTATTGCTGGCTTTTCATTCTTCTGATTCTCTCATCTGTAAATGTTTAGTGCAGTTATTACACTATCAGTAATTAACACTAGATTCACATAATTACATTCCTTCACTACATCATCAAAGGGAGAAATGAACAAGTACCCTAAGTTTTGGTCACTTTGTTTTTGCAGCTCTGTACCCAAATGATTATTGATCAAGGCAAATATTCAAGCATATTCAAGTGTTGTTTTTATCTAGGATAGAGTAAACTTTATTCATGCTAGATAGCTTCATAGTCTATGTTTTGGATCATTAAGTTATTTGGATTTCTGCTGAAAACAGTGTTGATAAGGCAGTGATGTTTTCATTACTACTGACCAGCACTTGCCCAAAGTCAAGGCCTTTTCTGCCTCTCACCCCACCTTTGTGGTGAGCAGGTGCATAAGGAGTGGGGAGGAGAGGCTGGGACAGCGGACCCCAACTGATGATCCCATATCATTTAGCATCATGCTCAGCATATAAAGCTAGGGGAAGAAGGAAAAATGACATTTGGAGTGATGGCATTTGTCTTCCGAAGTAATCACTACTGCATGATGGTGCCTTGCTTTCATGGAGATGGCTAAACACCTGATGGGAAGTGTTGAATGAATTCCTTGTTTTGCTTTGCTTGTATACATGGCTTTTACTTTATCAATTTAAATCACTTTATCTGAAATCATGAGTTTTCTCAATTTTACTCTTCTGATTCTCCCCCACATTTCGCAGAGGACAGAGTGTTCAAGAGGCTGAGTGGTGCTTATTGTCATCTGGAGATAAGCCATGACAATGTGTCACTCTGTTTCCCTGTGCACCATGCAGGGCAGCACTTAGGAAGGTTTGTTCTGTTCTACTACATAAGAAAATGCTATTCAATTTTTCCAGGTGCCTGTCAATCCTACCGGGTTTTCATAACACATCTTGAAAACATTTTGTCTATCTAGAGTCACAAGAGTGACTGGGTCAAGTATTTAACACTCAGGTTACAGAACTTTCTGCTATGCTAAAGGTGCTATCCAGTGTGCACACCTGACTTCTTTCTATAGAAAAATCACAGTGATTGGATGGGGATGAAGTTGATGCATGATTAAGATGGCATTGGGGAATTTAGGAGAATTGAGTCTAAAACTGGTCACAGAGAGGTGGCCTTGAAGCTGAGGTGTCAAGACTGAGACTAAGAGAAGCTTTGACATGAGGACTCTACACCCTGCAGAGCTGCACAGTTATCCAGGGGATGACTGAGCCTCCTGGGCCACCTCCTTTGTTTCCTGATGTTATAGGAAGACAAACACAAGAGGAATCCAGGAAGAAACTCTATAAATTTCTGTCCTGTCTTTAACAAAATCAAACAGAGCCCAAGATGTTTTTAATGGAATACTTACAATCTATAGATCGTACACCTGAAAAACATCATCAGCCCTAGTCTTATAATAGCACCACAGTAGATAGATAAAAGTCCCAATGGACATCAGTGTTAGGAACCAGTGTTAGTCAATATCTTCATTAAAACATAGACAAAGGGATCTATGTGCACTCTCAGACAATTTGCAGATAAGTGGCATGGATCACACACCTGGAGGATGTGATGCTGTCCAGAGGGACCTAACTGGCCTGAGAAGTGGGTCCATGGGAATCTCATGTGGATTAACAAAACCGAGAGTAAGGTCCTTCACCTGGGCTGGGGCATCTCCTGGTATTAACACAGGCTGGGGATGGACAGATCAAGAGCAGCCCTGGCCAGAAGGACTTGGGGGTGCTGATGGAGGAGAGGCTGGACATGACCCAGCCATGGGTGCTCACAGCCCAGAAAGCCAAACGTGCCCTGACTGCATCCAAAGCAGCGTGGGCAGCAGGGCCAGGGAGGGGATTCTGCCCCTCTGCTCTGCTCTGGTGAGACCCCACCTGCAGTGCTGCGCCCAGCTCTGCAGGAGAAACTTCTTCCAGATCTTCCAGCTCATCCTTCAGCCCAGGAATGACATGGACCTGTTTGAGAAAGTCCAGAGGAAAGGCACCAAGATGATAAGAAGGATGGAATACTTCTTCTATGATGAAAGTCAGAGAGAAGGGGTTGATGAAATGATGAAAGTCAGAAGTCCAGCGTGGAAAAGAGAAGGATTCAGGGCAAACTAATTGCAGCATTCCAGGATCTAAAAAGAACCTACAAGAAAGATGTAGAAAGGCATTTTACAAGGGCATGTAGTGATATGACAAGAGAGAATGGCTTCAAACTGGAAGAGAGTAGGTTTGGATGAGATATTAGGAAGAAATTCTTTACTGTGAATGTGGTGAGGCACTGGGACAAGTTAAGAATTTGTGAATATCGTGTCTGTTGAAGTGTTCACAGCTAGGTTAGGTGGGACTTTGAGTAACATAACCTGGAGAAAGTTGTCCCTGCTGATGGCAGAGGTGTTTGAACTAGATGATCTTTAAGGTCCCTTAAAAACACAAGCCATTCTATTTTATCTGAAGCCATCATCCTGCCTAGGTTATTTAAGTGAAAATTCTCATGGAAAGTAGGTCATATTTGGGATATTCTGTGTAAATCTTGTAACAACATGGGTTAGTATTAGAGACATGATTGCAAGTACTTACTGCTAACTCCTTCTTGGGAAAGAGCCTGAATTATCTAAATTTACCTTTTCATGCTTCATCAAAAATTCGAATGCAATGACAAAGAACTAACTTTTGAACATGTAGAATCTGTTGAAATTATACCTTTTTGCAAAGGCAATGCACAAAATAACCTTGTGAAAATACTTGCAGGTTTTTACATGAAACTCAAGAATAAAAATACTTCTCTTTCTAAAAGTACCTATAAAACAGTCGTGTTAATTCTGTAGGTAGCACCCAATGTGGGAAAATGTATATGAGAAGAAAAAGTTGTGTATAATGCTGTAACCACTTAGAAAAATATTTTTTTCCTTTAGAATGTTAATACAAAATACTTGGAGAATTATAGCAAAAGGATATGTAAATAAATTCAGGGCTTCATGTCCCTGTCAAGCATTCCTACCTTTTTTAAATAACCTTTGTTCTGAGTTCAATTTGCATTCTGTTTTTGATTGCAATTTGCTTTTCTTTTGTAACACCTTAATAAATGCCAGCAGGGGCCTTTTTGCAGAGCACTAAGCTGCACATTCATGAAGGGACCTGGGGCATGAGCTGGGTGGAAAGAGGTGGCTGAGAGCTGAGAAGGAGGTGCACTGCCACCAGATCCAGACTGATGGACCATAAGGAATAAAGGCTTTTAGGCATTTCTAGGAAGAGGAAACAAAGAGAAAGGAAACAGGGCTGATGAAGTACAGAGCCCAAAGAGAAGACAAACGTTTCTATAGGGCTGACCCTTGCCTTTGAGCAGACAAATCTAGGTAAAAGAGCTGGGGCCTCTTGAAGGGAAGACATTCAGGACCTAGCCAAAACCTGACTGCAGTCTGCAGAGAAAAAGCCCCCAAAGAATGTTACAATCATTCTTATACATGAAAGAGGGATTGTGTTTATGTGGGACTTGCTTTACAGAGATTTTAACTGTTGGCAAGTAGCATGGCAAAACAAAAATGGTTTTGTACAGCAAAACAGTGCTGAAGGCCTCATGACTAAACTGAAAGGCAGTTCAGTGGTGTCTGCTTCATAGTAGCTCCATTTTGGCTGAATGTCAAATGCTCCTTCCTGTTCCAACCTAAAATGCCATTGTTAAGTGCACCCTGAAATGGTGTAGTATATTATGTCAAACAAGACATGACTTATTAAAAGGATGCTGGAAGAAAATATTGATGATACAATCTCAGCCTGAACCCTATGTAAGAATCATTAAAAATATATTGGAAAGAATCCCAAAGTTATTTAAAAACGCATAAATGATCTTTGAAGGATGCGTATGAAATGGAGAAAGAAAGAAAGAAGGTAAATGCTGAAAAAACCCTCATCAGGTTTCCACACAGTCTATGAATTTACTCATTAGTAATGATCATATTGAACAATAAAATGGTTGTGTCAGTGTCTCCCTTCTTATACTCCTGCTTTTATACATTTTTGCATACATTTGAAGGGAAAATTTAAAAAAAAATTAAAAAGCCAACTTAGAATTTAGATCATGTCTGGCCGACTAAGCCAATGTAGGAAAAATATTAAGATAATTATTATAATAATTATTCTTAGACAAAGTCTTAGTATATTTAACCCATTTATCTACTCTCTTTTTCTCTATTTTTATTATCTTAGTGTCAAATATATCATATTGCTATGGATATAAAGGTATTGTTCATTTTAACAGTTGTATTTAGTTTAAAGTTCTGATCTGGAAATTATGCTTAATTTCTGTCGACATACAGTATACTAAGTCCTATCATTTCTTCTTCCACTTGTATCAAAATAAGTAATTTGTAATGTTACGTGCCTTATTTTATTATATGCAGGCTAATTTCTATTAAAAAAAAAAAGATTGTTCAATAATTTATACCTAAAACAAGACAATGGTTCTTGAAAAAAAAATCCAGAGGGGAGATGTAATGATAAAATTCAAATTTGGTGTATAAGAACCACTAGGATCTATAGCTTTCCTTAGCTCTAAAAGTCTGAAATCCTGACATCCCAAAGTCAATCCATTTAAATAGGTGTGACATACATGTACTGTTTTCATATGGGATATGTGGAGCACTTTTATACTTTTTTACAAAAATGGTCATATTTCTGTAGTAGGCTGGATTATTAGAGGTTTTATGGAAGTGTGCTGAACTGTAGTCTCCAGAGATGTGGCATCTGTCACTGCCATATTAGATTTAAGCTGTACACAAATTCCTTCCTCCTCTGAGGTAAAAAATATCAAAGCTTAGATAGAAAAATTCTAGAAATCCTAGAAAGGAGAAAATGTAAGTATTATTTTGTTCTGAAGTCACGTGACTCGGAAAGGTGATAAGAGTTAAAAACATCAGGCTCATAAATTTCAAAAGACACCAGTGCTGGAGAGTGATGAGCACTGTTGGGTTATTGTCCTACCATTCCTCTCTGGGCATATCATTAGCCAGAGCCAGTCCTGAGGATGAATTGCTGGCAGGCAACACTGGCAGCTTGTTGGGATTTTAAGCACTCTTGGGGCCATACTTGACAAAAGAATGTGGAATACCACTGATAAACACCTTATGCATGCTGAGGGATGTATGTCCTTATCATTGCAAGAAGGTATTTTACATCTGTATACGTGCTACCCTCCTTGAATGGATGCAGATTAAAACTGCATAAAACACTCATTTAACAGTAAACTCCATCCATATAGGAGAGATTTTGCTGTTTTAACTCTGTCAGGATAGCTAAAAAGTAGGATTTTAGGAGATGACAGAATGCGGTATCAAGAGAGTATTACTCTTCCTATTTGCAAATAAAAACTGGAGGAGGGAGAGAGGCACTGGTTTAACAGGGCCACATGCAAATATAATGACAGAGTACAGAACAAATACAGGTGTCTCCCTACCAAGTTCACTGATCTAAACTATCTTTCATTCATTTTACCAAATATGGCATACTCTGGGGTCTTCTATACCACTCTGCTCTGAAATGATGACAGCTTAGCTGCTAAAACTGCTGGTTTTACTGGAAGGCAATTAATAATGTGACTGAGTTTGACCATATCTGTAATTTTTTCCTGACTTCCCCTATAATAATAAATCAAATTTGAAAATGAGGCTAAACAGCTAATTTTACTTTGGAGGTCCATTTGAAAGAAGTGAAGTTCAGAAACTTTTCAGTTTTCACATCAAGCCCTTAGTTTCTTTGATGAGCAGTAGCATAGTTTTAGCTTTTAGTCATTTTTATAGCTATCACCTCCTAGTTTCCAGGATTTATTTTCTAGATTTATTTTTCTATAAAATGGCTTGGACTTGTTACTTACTTAATTTGTACATTATCCCTATGTGGGATAGAAATTCCTAAGGACTGGGCTTTCTTTAAGATGCAAGACTTTATTTGAATTTGTGGTAAATGGCATTTTGTTAGCTGCTGATTTTTTGAACTGGGATAACTTAAGTGAAAAAACAAAGGAGACTTTATCATTGGTGGATATATTATTATTATGGATTCTGGGTGCATTTTACTAAATTTGGACCACAATATTTGGACATGCTTGCTGAAGGTAAATGTGGTCAACTAAGGAGCAAAAGCAAACCTCCATCATGGTTTTCTGGCTACTCACCACTTCGCTGATTTTACTCAATGAAGCTAGGTTTTCTAGAACTCTTTGTTGATAATCCCTGGCATTACTTCTGCATTTTCTCTTGGTTATTTCTTCAAGAGAGGTGAAAACAGAACTGAGAGCTTATTCCCTGGTTGTCTGTTTATTTGTCAATGCTGTTATTTTGTTTGTTTGTTTATTTTTAATTTGCTTCTAAAATAATATTTCTTAAGTGCCAGGGAGGATGATCAGATTTGATGGTCAAATTAACATTTCACTTGCACATCTGTTCAATGAATTCATGAGATTAAATCTGGTTTTCTACATCTGACACCCTAGAATCCCTGTAAAGTACATATAGTTTACAGCTTTACAATATATTTTATATTAGATATACTATTCATCTGACACATACTAAGCATTGACTTGGAGTGAATTGTGTTTTCTACAAGTGTTTATAATTTTTGACATTCTCTCTAGCAGCATCAGGTGACACCAAAATATGCATTATCAACTGTGAAGATGTAATCATTTAGTAAGACACATCCTACTGTATCAATCCTACTTCAAAATATGTTGAAGGAAAAAGGTTCAAAACTTCATTCTTCAAGAACATGCTTGAACTGTTATATTTACAAAATCACACACTTAAGCTAATTAATTGTGTTCTAATTATTTCATCTGTAGAAAAGGAATATAACGTTCAAAGTAAAGAAACATTGGTATGAGTTCATTAAGATTAAATTACAGTGTCCTTCAGAGATGATTCAGTGTTTGAATGCAGTGGAAACATTCAGAAACTTCCACCCAAACAAATTTGTCCATTATAAGGTGTAATTGTTAATCTTTATGAAAAAAATATTTCTGCTATCCAATCATATTATGCAAGTCCTTTTAACTACTAAAAAGTAATAGTAAATTGAAATGTGTAACCTTCAAAGTGTAGGTCACTTAGAATTTAAAATGGCAAAACATTTTAATGCATGAATGCCTCTTACAGGATTAATTATATAAAAGAAACATCATAAAGTTAGATGCATATTTTCATATATATTACCCATAGACTTTTTTTTAATATGTCTTTTGGGGATTTGTTTCACTTATATATTGATTTTGTTATGGATCCATATTACCATTCAATAAGTTTGTTTGTTGTTTCTCTTTTAGATGGGCTAAAAAAACTAGTACTTTATTATTTTAGTCAGTTCACTGGAACATGAGGAAATATGTCTTACTAAGATCTGGACAAAATAATCTAGGCATAGAAATGGAGTAAAACAGGTACTTTGCTGCCAAACCACAAGTACTTCCTGTCACCTTGGGTCAATCTGCACCTGTCCATGAAAATATGCCCTATGATTATTAGCTGGGAGAAGTCAAGGGTCTTTACATGGTCACTTTTCTCAGCTTATGAACCCTGACTCTGTTTCTCCTGGTGAGATAGTTGTGATGGGAACAGGTTTTTGAGGAAGCAAATTCACATTCTAAAACTATTCACAGGCTCCCAATCAGCACTATCTTGATAAACCTTCTAAACCTTTGATTATTAATTGTTTAGGGTATAAATAGGTTTCAGAATACACTTCCCAGGGCCTCCTTTTTCCTTTCAGTCTTAAAATTTCTTTATTATCCATACTAAAGCATCAGTAATTATACCAATTCTTATTTTTCCCTCTGTCCAAGGGACTGTAAGTATAACAGGATAGTGACCCCTGTGAGTGGCCAGTTGATTAACCATGTGATCACCACACTTTACCCAAACATATATCTGTCCATAATATCCTCTGCTAAAGGCCTCAGGAACAGTAATCATTGCCTTGGCATGTGGGAAAACAGTATTTTAATACCATTGTATTAACTCTTAGAGGGGTTTTTCACCTGATTTGTTATTATTTACCACATTATCATTGCGTCCTCCTCCTTATGACTTTTCACAGATTTGTTGACATTTCACACATTGACTATTACCTCCTAAAACCCTGCCTGCATCCTCTTAATCTCTCCTGTCACTTTTAATTCCTAAAACTCCTGCTGCTGTCCTTTATCTTTCTTGCTCCAACTGTGTTTTCATTTGGACCTCTCCAGGTGTTTTCTGATTTCAGGTAAAAGCTGCCTCTGTTTCCCTCTTTAACATCCAGTGGTTATTCATAATTTTTTATTAATAATTTTTGTTTCAGAATCTGGACTCTGCATTCTTGTCTCACTTTTAAGATTGACCTGTCTGCTTTGAGTTGTAAGGATGCTGATGTTTTACTGAAAGATCAAAGGAGCAGACAAAATTTAAATACATGTAAGTGAGAGAGGGCTCATGATAGAAAAACATACCAAGGAAGCCGGAGGTTGAAATCTGACCCTAAAAATGTTAGATTAGAAACAAAATAAAGAAGGTTGCATGACTTTTTCTAGACAGTTCTGTAGGAAAAAAAAATGAAATCCACACTGGGGAAAGGAGGTGGGGAGAGATTTGGCTGAAGTAAATGTTTCTCAAAGTATTTAATTGACTGGAAAATCCAAGAGCATTTCAAATCTGTTTTAATCAAAAAAATTCAGCCAGACCTAATAATTAGCTACCAGAGCTAATTGAAAATAGTTCACTCCCCCTCATTAGAAGTTTTAAACTATAGACTGGGCACCTCCACTAAGGCTGACTGATGCTTCTGCAAACTCATGCAGGTGATGATAGGAATGTTTTGCTGAACTCCTACTTATGGAAGCAGTCAGGCAAAATGGTTAAAAGCCTTTTCACCACGAAAAATGCTAAAGATATTTTGGTTATAACACTTTGTTTATATGTATGCAGTTATTTTTTGTTTCTTTGTTTCAGCTTTGTTTCTATGTCTCACTGCTCTGGATATATGAATTTGATCTACTTTTTAAACACTTAAGAGGGTTCACTTGCCAGCAGTGTAAATATTTTCAGGTGCTCATTTTAGCCATCCATCCAAAAGCAGGAGCTCATGATATCTCTTACTGATGACCTGTCCCTATTTAGAAATTGCCATTGAAACAGGCACAAATGCTAAATCTTTCTTAAAAGCAGAAAAATTGACAAAAAAAAATTAAAATAATTTCAGAACATTAATTTGCTTTACATTTATTTAAAAAAATGGAAAGGAAGCTGAAGAAAGAGCTTAACATGAAAATTAATTGGTGTAGTTGTTCCTCTTAGGACAATTTCCAGGAGAAAACAAATATCCTGCAAGCTAACAAAAGTGTCCAAAAATCATTACATAGTAGAATTAAACATAGGCTTCAGACATTATGTAAGAGGAGACTTTTTTGAGCTGTCTAGTTTATCTTCAAGCTGGCATCACTCCACTAGCATCAAACAGTTCTGCAGTGGGAAAGGTGGTCCCTGTTTCTACCACTGTTTTTTCTAAAGGAGTTTCTGCCTCTTGTTTGCTCCTCCCAAAAATGGGAAATAAGCTACACAGTTGAAACAGTGTGGGGACAGAAAAGAATTGATTCAGAAGAAACTAATTACTTCCTGTCATTTGTGAATTACGAATATGTCTCCCTGGAGGCATTCTGTAATAATCAATTAAGCTCTGGGCAAAAAATGTTGCTGAAGAATTTGCATGTTCATTGAAAATCATGTCACTACATCTCTAGCATGAGTTACATAATTCATAGTTATGAATTGTAGAAATATGGAGAAATCTTGCACCAGATAGTTACCAAAACCATTTTTGTACATTGCAAATCCTCTTTTTTTTTTTTTTTACAAAAGGAATATGACTTTTATTCACATCTCATTATACTTATTGGAAGTGTGAAGGATCACTTTATTCCTAAATTGTAGTTATAAATTTCCATATTCCTTCTTAATTCATCCAACAACATTTTTCACTACTATTCTCCCCCTTATTTCTGTTAATCAGAAGTAAATGCAAAAATTCATTTAAAAAATATATAAATCAAATATGCAGTAGGATTTATAGTTCAGAAACCAACATGCATAAATTAAAATGGACTAAGCTTATTTCAAAACTTATGTAACTCCCAGGAAACATCATAACAGTATATTTCATATACAAACCTTCCCATTCTCAAGAGTATCTCTTTTCTGTTAAAAAAAAAAGAGAGGCACGAATTTTCCAGTATTCTATTTATTTATCTGGTTGTAAAATACTTTTCTATTAGAAATGGTTTAGGTATAAAACTTGCAGTCTTGTCCCTTTTGGATGTTATCCTTCCAATTTGTAGTTGCTTCTAACACATTCCACTCTTTTGCTCCACAAAACTTTGTATAATTAAACGCTTGAAGGAACATAATTTTTTTTTGCTTCTGTGTCTCCAGATAAAACTTTTGTTCTCAACAAGCCTGATTATCAAAAGATAGTACTGTTATAGTTTTCTCTGAGAAGGGAGAATAGAATTGTATGGTTGAACAGTGCTTGATTTTCAAAAAAATTTGACTTCTAGGCTTACCTAATTAGACCCATTTTTTCATTGAAGTCTTTAATTTTGTCCTGCTAAATGTAAGCCAATTCTGTTATGACTGAATAAAATAATCTTCACGATGAAAGAAAGTCCCATAATAAGGATTATATGAAATGAGACTAATATCAGATAATACACTCTATGGGAATTGCAAAAGGCAGCACAGAAATCTTGAGGATCATATAGGCTTTTATCCAGAAACAATAAACTATGCTGCGCCCTGGCGAAACACAACAACATGGCTATCAATGAAAATGTCTTTTGTATAAACCATATAAAAACTGTAACCAATATGAAATGACAATTATCAAAACAGTGTTGAATAATAAAGGCAGAATTAGAGAAAAAAATAAGTCCTGCACTGGGGTCACAACAACCCCCTGGAGTACTGCAGAGTCGGGGCAGAGCGGCTGGAAAGCAACCCAGCAAAAAAGAACATGGGAACACTTGGCAACAGTGGCTGGACATGAGCCAGGGGGAGAAGAAGGCCAATGGCATCCTGTCTTGTACCAGCAATAATCTTGTAATCAGCAATAATGCCAGCAGGACAAGGGCAGTGATTGTCCCCTGGTATTCAGCACTGGTGAGGCCACACCTCAAATCCTGTTCTGGAATCTGCAGTTCTGGGCCCCTCATTGCAAGAAAGAGATTGAAATGCTGGAGCAAATCCAGAGAAGGGCAGCAGAGCTGGTGAAGGGTCTGGAGCACAGGTCCTATAAGGAACAGCTGAGAGAGCTGGGGTGTTTAGCCTGGGGGAAAGGAGGCTCAGGGGTGACCTTATCTCTCTCTACAACCACCTTAAAGGAGCTCATAGCAAAGTAGGAAAAGTCTCTTTTTCCAAGCAACCAGTGATAGGATAAGAGGAAATTTCGTTTAACTGTGCTAAGGGAGGTTCTGGTAAGATATCAGGAAGAATTTCTTCCCTGAAAGGCTTGCGAATCATTGCAATGGACTGCTGGGAAAGGGGTGGAGTCACCACCCCTGGAAGCTTTCAAGAAATTATTGGATATGATACTTTGGTGCCAAGGTTTGGTTTACCTGACAAGGTGGCAGTTCGTCAAAGGTCGCATCTTAGAGGTCTTTATTACAAGGATACTTCACAGACAAAATAAACATGATGCTTCCAAAACTTTGCAGTGTATTTCAGAGAAGGAAAAACCTTTCACCTGTGACAGAATAATAAGCCATTTATAGGAGAACCTTATAAGGCAATTCAGTTCAAGGTGCGCTTTATCCAGAGAAAGGCTCCTTAACTCTTCACATCCTTCTCAACAATAAAACTGTAAACTCAGATCAATTTCTACCATCAGGAAAAAGTTTCTTAGATAGGAGTAGTGTGGAATGAAAACGTCTCCCTGTAGTCTTGTATAAGAACCTATATTGTCTTCTCATTCTCAAAAATGGAAAAAAAAACCAAACAACCAAAAAAGCTGTTTCCTTCAGGCTGTATGCCTTTAAATCTTAGTCTTCAAGCACTCCTATTTCACAGTCCAGACAGCTGGAGAGAGCTGTCTAACAGGAAAAATGAAGAGGGCTAAGTCAATCAAGTACTTGTTGGTGACTGTAGGTCAGCAGCAATACTTTCCTCCATGGGTCTATTTTTTGACAATTCTGCCACTAACAGAACTGTCTCTTTTTATAAAATGAATACCACCTAGTCAAGAAGCAACTTTACATTATTAGAGGCAGCAGAAAATTCACTATACTCCTGCAATTTCCACTGATTGCTCAAATGCCAGTAAATAAAAAATATCTGTATTTAATTCATCCTTCCTCTGGTCCTGTGGTTTCTCTCACGCAAAAAAAGTTAGGCTATCATATGTGCAAAAATTCTATCTTGTCACTTAAACTGTTTCTGGCAAATTCCTAATGAGTTTTTATCTTTGCCCAATTAATTATCACAGTCTCTATTTGAGAATAGATAGTGATGTTGATGTGAAAAATATAGATTATTAAAGAAGAATTCCAATTTGAAATGCATGGTTATGGTGAACTTTTACAAGCTCAGTGAGTGTCCAGTCATGATTTTTGGGTGTCACAAGTAGCCAAGTAGAAGAACTGGATACTATTACACTTCTTATTTCTTTGATAAAGAAAAGTAGTGCAAGAACTCTTAGATCTGTGGTACCAAAATGTTAAAAGTGAAGAATCTTCATGATCTTGAGTAGCATGTGTCTCTTTATAAAGAAAATAGTGTAAACATTTCAATAGGGTGTGGATAATTTGAATTCATCAATCTGTTATATAGTACCACATAATAAGCCACTGGCAAATGTAATGAAAACAGCAGGTCAGGAAAATTTAGTGAAAGCTATGAAAGTATTTAAACTGACACATTTAGATAGTTTATGTACTTCTTAAGGATAAGTGTGTGATACAAATAGTGGTAATGGAAATGTAAATCCTCTTTTTGCATGCTAATTTCACTCTGAAGAAAACTCATGTAAAACTTTGAGAAAGTCCTGCTACACAATATACATTGACTAGCAAATGCTTTTATTGCACAGCAGTCATCTTCACACTCCAGCTAATTCTGCAATTAAAAATCAGTCACACACAAATAATGTTGAATGATATCTTCCAATCCAAGTGTTGCCACATGTATTCTCTACAGGAACTAAGCTCAGTGGTCAGAAAATTCTGTAATGATATGTTCATATTAAACACAAATGTCAGTGCTTCAAAGAAATTTTGCTCATTTCTGCTGCAGCACTTATGTGTCACCAATAAGTCAATGTTTTTTTCTAAAAAAAAGGGTATAAAAAAATCAAAAGAGGTTTTTTACTCTGAAACACATGATGGCAACAGTGAAAAGAATGGTCATGGTGATAATTACTGTTACATAAAACTAGCCTTCATATAACTTCCTACACTGATTTCTTCCTTACCTCAACATAAAAAGAAAAATAGAAATGATGAATTGTGATAAACTAACTCCCCCAACTCAGATAGGTTTATCTCTAGGTTTGGATTTAATTCCAGTAACATTTGATATCCTGATCTTTTTGCTATAAAACTAAAAATTAGAGATTTAATTAGAAAACTTCTCCCATCTAGCCATTCCCATATTTGCTCTTTATTCATCAGGCCATTCACAACATGTAGCAGTTATATAAAGAATTATACTGCCTGTGACCTGCAAATATCAGGTCTTGCAACTGTTTTTTCTTCCTGGTAATAAATGTTCATATCATGTCATATTTGGACCTCATGTGCCTGATTGGAAAGTATAAAACAATTATTTGTACACGTACAAATGTACAAATTTCCATCTGTTATATTCAATTTAAAGAAAGATTGTATATAAGCTCATTGGTTTTGAAATTGTTATGGATACATACACATTTATTACAGTAAGTAAGATTTTATTTTTTACATTGCTCTGAATTTTTCATTTGTTATCAAGAATGTAATTTTTAAATAAAATCTAAAATAGACACAGCAGGTTTCTGTAGATTTGAGTTTGAGAGGGTTTAAGGTTAAAGTTATTTTTCACAAGCTCTGTGGAAATTACATATTTTTAATTTTAGAAGAGCTTTACTGTGCAAAACTTCAATTTTCTACTGAAATTTAGAAATCTACTGAAATTTCCAATTGGAAACTTTCAATTGGTTCAATTGCTTGTATAATTGAAACACCATTTTTTCTTAGCTAAGTACACATGGAAGAGAGCATTTCTCTTTTTTCCTTTGTGTGAAAACTCTCTCTTCTTCCCTTCTTCCATTTGTTTTTCTGTTGATTAAAAAATGTACATGCACAGTGTCTGTGGAAGAATATTGAGTTCAAAGGAAGAAGTGGGTCAGCCAGGGGACATTCAATGTTATTGACAGACGTTTTATATGGATCCTGGATGTCATACAGAGCTCTGAGTGGAGGTTTTTCATTAGACAGAAAGATGGTAGAGAACTTATTCTACCAACAAAACACAGTAGGAATTTTTGTGGTCTCAAGCAGTGCCTCGATGTAGTGTCTACTAAAGCTGCAGTCAGAAATTCAAAATATTTTTCTTGATATGTACTTAGATAAGAGAGCAGAGATAATTAAATTACTTGTGTTAAAAATATGGCATATGGAAAGATGTGGAGCTTCCTGAAAATATTAAAACAGGTTTGGGATTTTTCTTGTGGTGAACCGGAAATCCACCCCTTCTTTTGATATACTCAGGAATGCTTTGAAACACACATAAAACCCGGATTATTTAATTAGATACGCTACTCCTAACAGACATGGGG
>JANIJU010000001.1:78299625-78354276 GCA_025504685.1 Leucosticte australis | reverse complement strand
CAAGAAGCCCTGATAAAACACTGCACTAATTAATAATAACTAAATACTACCAAATAGAAGATATTTATCCAAAATTCATTTTTGTTCTGATGCTGCCTTTTCAACCAATGTGTGTTTAAGTTACTTTTAGGCAGTCACAATAAAATCTCAGCTATTCTGTTAACTGAATCTCAGCTATTCTATTTTAACTGGACATGAGACAGATTTACATTACATAAGTGCTATAATGTTAGATACTTTGAGATTAGAGTTAGCAGTTATAAAATATCTCAGACTTTTTTCCTAGAAAAAAAAAAAAAAAAGTGGGTCAGGTTTGTCAGCAGAGCTAGTCTGATTTTTTCTTCTACTTTTCATAAGAATCTTTAGAATTAACAGCATTAATCACTGTTGGATGCTAATCTCCTCATTATGAAATATGTATTTTAACTTCAACACAAAACAACATTTAGTGGCCAAGATTTATATTCATTAAAGTCAGCTGCCTATATTTCAAAATAATTTTCATACCACAATTGCCTTCAGGATTTTGGATCTTTTTATACTATTGAGGCAAACTGCAGGTCCTGCAGTTAATAGAATCATAACATTGTTAGGGTTGGAAAAGACCTTTCAGACCATTGAGTTCAAGCATTTACCTAACACTGCCATATTTACCACTAAAATATGTCCCCAGGTGCCACATCTAAATGTAATTTAAATACCTACAAGGATGCTGACTCCACCTGGGCAATCTGTTTCAACATTTGAAAACTTTCTCAGGGAAGAAATTTTTCATAATATCCAATCTAAATGTTCCATGGCGCAACTTGAGGCAATTTACTCTTGTCCTATTACTTGTTGTTTGGCATAATACCCCACCTCACTGAAACCTCCTTTTAGGTGATTGTAGAGAGCAATCAGGTATCTTTTTTGTACTGAGAGGCCCAAAACTGAGCACAGGATTCAATGTGTAGCCTCACCAGGGCTGAGTACAAGGGGATGATCCTGGCTCTAGTCCTGTTTGCCACACTATTTCTGGCGCAGAGCAGAATACCATTTGCCTTCTTGGCCACCGGGACACACACACTGGCTCGTGTTCAGTGGCTCTTAACCAGCACACTCAGGTCCTTTTCCACTGGGCAGCTTCCCAGCCACCCTCCCCCCAGCCTGTAGAACTGCACCGTGTTGTTGTGACCCAAGTGCAGACTCTGATGTTGTACCACTGGCCTCGACCCATTGATCCAACCTGTCCAGATTCCTCTGCAGAGCCTTTTGCCTTCAGCAGATCCACACTCTGGTCCAACTTGATGTTGTTTCCAAACTGACAGAGGGTGCACTCGATCATCCCATCCAGATCATCAATAAAAATATGAAAAAGGGATTGACCCAGTACTGAGTCCCAGGGAACACCACTGGTGACCGGCTGCCAGCTGGAAGTAACTCCAGCCACCACAACTCTCTGGGCTCAGCCATCCAGCCAGTTTCAACCCAGTGAATAGTGCACCCATCCAAGCCACAAGCAACCAGTTTCTCCAGGAGAAAACTATGGGACACAATGTCAAAATCTTTGCTAAATCCCAGGCAAACAACCTCCAAAACTTTTATCCCATTCACTAAGCAGGTCACCTGCTCATACTATGAGATCAGGTTGGTCAAACAGGACCTGCCTTTTCTAAACCCCTGCTGGCTGGGCCTGATTCCTTAGTTGTCGTGCACCTGCCTGTGATGGCACTTGAGCTGCTCCATGACCTTTCAGGCACCAAGATCAGACTGAGACACCTGTAGTTCACCAGATCCTCCTTCTGACCCTTCCTGTACATGGGTCTCACATTTGCTAAGCTCCAGTCAACTAGGACCTCCCCAGTGAGCCAGGACTGTTGGTAAATGATGAAAAGTGGTGGGTGAACACTTCCACCAGCTCCCTAAGTATTGTTCACTTAAGCCTGTTTTTATCAAGATTCCTGCATCTTGTCTTAATGTTTAATTTAATTAAGAATCTAATCCCTATCTGCATATTTTAGAAAATCTTGAAGTGTTTTATAGTTACCCTTGCATTACTGCAGTGATTCTTTCAAGAATTTATTCTGGTGTATTTGGAGTTCTTTCTTCTTAGCGTCTATATAGTTCACAATTTATAGAATGGTATTCTTAGCTGGTAAAATGAGATTTGCTGCCATCATAATCAATGAAAAGATTGTTATTGGAAGCTAGAATCAGAAAATCTGTCATCATGGTACATATTGTGGCAGCTTCTGAATGTATAAAGGAGAAAGCACAAGCATATTCTTTGTTCAAATAAGCCAGGATAATTTATTTTGCAGATATTGTAATAGGGGTCATAGCTGGAGTTTTGGCAGCCTTTTGATTCTTTGTGTAGCTAACAACATGCATTTAAACCAGATGGAATCATGACCTGAAGTTTTACATTGCAACTAGTTCTTTGGCTTCTGTTGGTTTTTTTTTTTACGGTTTTTTAATTAACCCAGTAAATGCTGCAAGAGAAGTAATAAACATCACTGGAGCACTTTTGGCTGATGTGCTGGGTCAGCTGGAAATAAAGAGTCTGTTTCCATAAAAAGATAAAGACATCTGGATTTGTTAATGTTCATTAGTGGAGACCGGTGTGTGGTTTATATTTCATTTAGATTCCTTTCTTTTGTGGGTTGAATGGTTAGCAAATATTTATATCTTCAAAGTCTTGTCAATAAAAAAATGCTCTTTTGCCCCTCCTTTTATGTTATAGACTAATAGGGAATATTTAACAAAACTGAATATTTACCTATAATAGATAATTAACTATTTCTGATAACCAGTAATCAAGTAAAATGCATCTTGATGACACTTCAGATTAGGTAGAGCAGTTTTTCAGTAACCAATTATTTTTTCTTTTGATACATAAATATTTTGGGGTGGAAAAATGAAAAAAAAAAGAAAAACCCATAATCAAAACCTTATGGCCATAAATAAAAATGAAACACAAGATTAACATAACCAATAAAAATAAAAGGAAAACTTTAGCCATACAAGTTTCTATTCTAGAATACATTCATTGGTTTCAGATAAATGCTGCTGCTGTGACATAAAGTAGCTAAATTCATTCACTGCTGGAGTTTAATACAATTGTAAACTTTTATGTACAAGTATATTGGATACCTACAAATGTCTAGAAATAGTGGCACTTTTACTGGCTTTTAGTTGAGTTATTTTCCTTCAGTTATTATGTGACATTATTTGTGACATCAATCAGATATTTCCAATTACTCTTTGCATTGTTACTGCTTTTAGCTCTTCTTTTTGGTCCATACCTCTAACCTAATTACAGACCAGTAGCAATGGAGACTGAAAATGTATTTGTGGTTGCACAGAGTTAAACAAGAAAAATACCAAAACTCCTGCTGAAGGATCACACCTGCTGAACATTCTCTTTAACCCTTCTAAAGCATGAAGGATAGCAAAGATATCCAAGGAATGACTGCTCCTTAGATTTGCTACTATGAAGAAATCAAAGGCAGAGAATTAGAAGCAATCAGATCCAATGATGGGTCATTAGAGGCACAAGTTATATGAAGATACTATGTGCATCCTTATATGTAGGCTGATATCCTATGTAGGAATATTCAGAATTTATATGAATCAATCTTAAAATTGCTTGCATTATTTGTGTACTCGACTGGATTCTTCTTTCCATGGTGACAATGACTCCTAATAAGCTGACAGAAACCAGAACAACATAAAAACACGAGACTAACTAACAACTACCCATATAAAGGCATTTGAAAGCATGCATATTTCTGAAGAAATCTATCAGGATTAAAGGATATCACTTCAAAAATATGTCTTTTAAAGTGTTTGGGATGCCAGACATCCTCCAGACCTGTGTTTCTAAGTTTTTCAGTGTTCTCCTATATTAACTGCTGCCAATGTCGGTCACTCCCACTTGCACAGTCTTCTTTCCTCTACAAGGATTCTCTAATACCATCACCATCTTCAGCACTAAGTCTACTCATGCAGCAAAGCCTGAAAAATGTGTATGAATCACTATCCTTCACTTCTTAAGATAGCCTGAAATGTTTTCTAGGAATCTGAATTTAAGCATGTATTTAAAGATAGACAGGTATGCTATCTGATGGACACTCATGTACTTACCATCGCAAAATTATTAGTATTAGTATTACTATTACTATTACTATTACTATTACTATTACTATTACTATTACTATTATTATTTATTTTATGTCTAGGCAAGTTTAAAAAAATGTGACCCTCAATGATTAATGATTAATTCCTATGTGGGGTTTATTTAATGTATTAATGCAGTATGTAGGAGATATAGGGCTTTGGTCCCTCTTCCCAATGTTATTGTCGTGGTTTGAGAGGAAATGAGTTTTTTGGGATGGTGTGGTCAGACCAATAGGTGTTCAGATTGTAATATTGGCACCTGGTTTGTCCACTGAGGGTATGGATACGCCTCTGAGAACACAGGGGGTTAAAAGCTGTGAACTCCCAGGGGGAGCTCTCTTGGGTTCCGGTCTTGGAAGAGAGCACAGGCCTCCCCTGCCCGGCTCCGAGCTGGGCGGGGGAGGGGAGCCATGCGGCCGGAGGAGGTAGGCCAGGCCTGGGCCAGAAGGGAGGAGGCCCCTGCGAGATCGAAGGGTGGAGGAGCATTGAGGTTTCGGGCCCCCCCACACACACCCCGGAGGGAGAGAGAGAGAACCTGTGCCTGTGATAATCCAGCGGGTGGTGAAGGAGAAAGGGGGGAGTGCCCGGCAGGGCAGCCAGACGTGGGAGTTCTGGACAGGCAGAGCCTGGGACTTTTAACCCTTCTTGTGGATGATGGGAACCTTGCAAATGCTGACCCTCCTAGAGTTGAATGAAAGATAGAGTTTGGGATAACAAGAAATGGGCAAGTGCAAGTTGGTGTAAGTGAAAAAATGTTTGAGAGAAGCTGAGAAGAATCCTAGGTGGGAGGAGATGATGGAGTGGCTTTTGGCTGGACTTTTCTTGTATAGCCATGGGCAGAACCACTTGTGTTCCTGTGACAGAGACTGCATCTAGGGGGAGGCAATGGCTCAGAGCCAAGAGAGTACAGTGATGTGAAGGAGTGCCTGAACAGAGACGACGGGTGAGGAGGGTGGATGCCCTCCATCTTCAGAGAAGAGGAAGAGGAAGATGATCTCTGTTCAGCAAGCCCCTCAGCCCCAGGGGGTGAAATATAGGGGGGACAGGTGTCCCAAAGAGAGAGAGACTGTGCTTTCTGGAACTGGACAAAGCACCCTTAAAAAGAAAAACCCTAGAAGCAGCTCTGGTCCATGTGCAGTGGTGAGAGCACTGGACATGAAAGGAAGAAGTCACGATGGCAAATGTTCTTCGGGCGGTGCCACACGTGACATGGAAACACAAGAAGTTTCGACTGTTTCCTGGGGAAGTCTGTGGTGCAAGAGGGACTCCGCTCTCCTCAAGGACTTGAGAATTGATTATCTGATGGGTGGTAACTAAATTGGGAATTTGGTGGGGAGGAGGAGAAAATTTGGAAGGTTTTCATCCTGTGTTCTGTGTGTCTTTTCTTTTTTTTTTGTAGTTTTAGGTTAATAAAGTTTTTTTCCTTTGCATCTTTAAGTTGGATCCTGCTCTGCTCTGTCTCTGATCACATCTCACAGACAATACCAGAAAAAAGGTATTCTCATGGGGGGCACTGGCATTGCGCCAGGCTCAAACCATGACAGTTATCTTTATTCTTTATTCAAACATGATCCTAATGCTAAATACTCAACAAATTCCTCCTCAGACATGCTCCTTTTTTTTACCCTGTTCATAGCCATTTTCTGCATAGTCTCTGAACAGTGATGAATGTCTTACAAAGGTGAACTGCTCCACCTGTTCCTTCAATAATTCTCCGTCTCCAAGATGAATTCAAAGGAAACAGTAAAGAGGAATGACATTGCCTGCATCTGCCATGTTAGTGAGATGATCAACCTCATCTAGGATCTTAAGCACTTTTCCCCACAGTCACTTCATGTATGGGAAAAAAAAAGATTTTTCATAACTTTTTTGTATTGATGATTGAAGCTTTTTTCCCTTTACACTTTTGAGAAATAACTCTGGGACTTTTTTTGTGTTGTATGTAATGAATCAAATTTGATTTGAAATTGTCAATATTAAAAAGTAGAACAATGTGATAATACCAAGGGGATACCTAAATATAGGAAGTCTCTGCATCTGGGAGGTAGTTCTAAATTTTCTATATGCTTATTTGAAATTCTGTCCTACTTTCAATAAAACCAATAATAAAATTTCCTTATTTCAGCTGTACAGAAAAAATAGAACCATAGGCATTATGATTGTTCACCATAAAGAGGATTAAAACAGAGGTCCTTGTAATCTGACATTCATTTCCTAGTGTGTATTAATTGTAAAAATAAAACAAAACCCACAGGTAACAAATATAGAGAACATGATATTTTCAGGAAATTTCTTCCTAGCCTCAAAACTGAGTTACTGCCATTCCTGAAACAAGGGTTCATAGTCCTTCCAGAGTTTTAAGTCTAAAGTAGAGTATGGATGATCTTATTTTCTATACGAATTTCCACTATTTTCTACCAATCTTATCCTAAGCTTAATGCTAACTTGAGTTAGAAAATAATAAAGGCTAAAATAGCTATCTCCTTTAATCAAATTCAAATTTATCTTTTAATACTTTTACTCAGTCTTCTTATTTTAGGAAAAAGAATTAAATGTTATTTATTTTTTCCCCCTTCACATGCATTGTGTTGTATGGCTCAGATTGGCTCTGTTCAACTTCAAAAACCAGAATACAATTTAAAAAAACCCTGAAGTCTTCCTGAATTTTCAATATTGACCTGAGGTCTTAGGCACTGTCTCTTGCGGAAATTAACCCCCTTTTTTTTCCAACTGACTTGTGAAAAAAACCAGCAAAATAACATGATGGTGGAGTATGCTTATTCTAAATGTACACTAAATACAAAGCCTAAATTTTAAAAAAAGAGATCAACTTGCCAAAAGTTTGCATTTTTGATTTGCCAATAGAGATGTTGCATACATTCCAAGAAAAGAGGAAATACATTGATGATAGTATCTGTATTACCTCTACCAAAGTAAAGGTCAAACACTCTACTGCATATCTTAACTTTTAAAGTAATGCACAGTTTTCAATATTTACGTATCAATTTTTGGACAGCAAATACACCTTTATGACAGGTGACCTTATCCTTGTCTGAAAGAGATATATGTTAGAGCTGTTCATCAAAATGAAATACATTCTTTATAATTCTGTCACTGTTACTAGGGTAGAATGACATATCTCCATTTAATGAATATAATTTATTTTTTTAATAATTTATTATTTGAACTTCATTTGAAGAATGAAGTTCAAATAAAGAAAAAATACAATTAAAATTATTACATAATAGCTATATTTATTTTAAGATAAAATTGATAAACAGTGTCCAGATAGTTTTCTCAATATCTTGACTTAAAAGGTAATGGCAGTCTGTTCTCCTGTGTACAAAGGATATTTTCTATCTTTTTGCTTACACGTTTTATCCTATGAAATAGGCTATTCTGATATCCTATTTATATCAGTTCCAACAGTTTGCTAGGGAAAAGGGGCAGCAGGGGAGGATAGGAGTCGTGTGGACTAGATGACCTTTAGAGACCCCTTCCAACCCAAATTATTCTGTGATTCTCTGTACATATTAATTGTTGTTTCAATAAATGATCAATATATTCCAGGAGATGGAACAAATATGTACCTGAGAATTTGAGTTACATCTAAAACTACTCCCTCTTAAATGTCAAAAAAGTAATGTCTTTGCCAGATGACCAATTTACTTTGAGTGTTTTACTCCAAAACATAAAAGTCTGTTGAAGTCCCAGAAAAGAAACCTTCATTCCAATGACATCTCAAAATTTAGGTAAAGTCAGAAAGTCAGACATTGGACTTTAAACAAAGAGGAGGAGGAGAAGAAGGTACTTTACATCTCTCCATTTAACAGAAAAGTATGGCAGCCACATCCTCAGACAAGACTGACAGGAGGATGATAAGCATCAAGCCAACAGCTGCATCCCAGTTGTCCTGGTCTGTGGAAAAATTCCAAAGGCAAATGTTAAATTTTAAATAGAATTGCAATAGAAGTCAGGTAGGCATGCAAACCTTTTTTCCCCTGTTTTCAGACATGTATGCATACCTGGTCTAAAGGCTTTGGGTTTGTCTCTGCTTTTTAATCTGTGCTCTTCTAAACACACAGCACAGACTGTGATGCCTAAATTAGACTGCAAAACAAACTGAGTATTCAGAAGGAGATACATACAGCTTTTTAGAGCATAAACTTATTTTCCTCAATAAAAGATGCTTCCATACATTAAGATAAATGGTGTTAAATTTTTTTTTGAGATTCAATACTTTCATTTGAGTATTGAATTTTAAATAAAATTATTCCAGGGTACAGAAAGTCATTTCAGATATTTATAATTCACTTATTCTTTCTCAGAAGTCACATTCCTTTACAAACTTTCAGCAACCAGTGGATGTCCTCTGGAAAAATAATTAGTAAGGAAAAAAATCTGGAAGGAGCCAACAGACACAGCTTGAGACACATTTTTTATCAGTTGTGAGTGCCATGGTTGTGCACATTCCCATGTGGTGCTTTCTGCAAGCCTGTAGTACTATCTCTCAGGCTGAATTTGCAACAAGTGTTCTCCAAGGCCAAGAGGTTAAATCAGCTGTTGGAAGGCTCTAAAAGCTGGTCTGTGATATATGGCAATGTCTTGTAGTCAAGAGTGAGAAGGAGGAGGGTGTTAGGAATCAAAACTTTTAGTAGTGAGAAACTGCTTAATTTTTGCCATGAATGATACAGTTAAGATCACGCAACAAGTATGTTAGAGAGCAATAAAAACTAAAACAGAAGAGCTTTGTTCTGATACTCACTGTTTAACAACATGACTTCTGTTCCCCTCAGTAATAAAATCTGAAGTGTGCCACTTTATATGTGCCATGTTTTACTCTACAGCTGTGTGTCACAGAGAGTTTGAATGTGACATCATACCTTTTATGTCTTAAGAAGTATAGTAGTAGACAATGCAATCTACGTATCTGTTTTGGCTTCATAGTATAAAGTAGGACAGGAAAAGAATATTTATTTTGGTAAAAAATGTGGTGATGTCATTTAAATGACATGTTTTTTATAAGAAATATTCCAAAATCAATGAGGTATAACCTAGTGTTTGTAAATAGGTCACCATAAGCGTACCTCAGAAACAAAAAAGTCATGTTAGCGAAATTGAGGCAGAAGACACATCTGTAAAATTCACTAAATAGTAAGACATTGGTAATTTCAGGAGGAAAAAGTCAGATTGGACACAACTGCACTCAACTTTATGCCAATTCTCTAACTCCAAACTTCTATGGGTTGGTTAAAAAAAATAATCAAGCCAATCCTAAATGAGTCATATACCTCTTAATTTGTTACAGAAAACTTTTGTTAAAGATGATTGGTTTTCACATTTTTCTCCCCACTATTTTCTTTTACAAGATTGAACAGGGGATTTTTAAAAGTCTTTAAAACTAGTGTTCATTCTTTTTTTTTTCCTTCCCCTCTTTCTTAATTTAAAAATGTACAAAGGAAGAAATGTTAAATGTTCATTACTGTAAATTTAATTACTACACGGGAATATGAACCCCACAGGCAAACACTCCTGAACACTGGAAGGGCAAAAGTGGATCTGAATAATTTCTGACTCTTGTCTAGAGTATTTAGGCTGCACTAGTGCTGCTTTCTAGGTTCATTTCATAATTCTAAATCATTGTTCATTTCTTTCATCTAAACACACATCTACTGGCAGGGCAGGGCTTATTGGCAGCAAACTTTCCTCTCACAGAGGTCAGTCTCTGATGCTGAAAATGGTGGCTAATGGAGAGGAAAGCTTCAAAGGGAACATCAAGACATTTTGAGAGCAACCGGGGCAAATTTAAGGGAGTTAATTGACACTGCCATAAAAATGGGAAACACCTGAGCAAATACATCAAAGATCAAAAGAGGGAGAAATTACCTACAGAAAATCAGATGGAAAGGAAAAAAGGAAAGTAAAATGCATTCCAAAACCTAAGAAACTCTGTGTGTAACTTCGTTACATTAGTTATAAAGGTGCATTCAAGCTTCAAAAGTCAGGTTTTGTATACCTCAGAGTTTAGGGTATTAAATCTGCTGGTTTGATTCACACCCTTTTACACTTGGAAGTATAAGCTTACTGAAGAAAAAAAAATTACTAGACCCTTTGATAACCAGAACATTTGCACTGAAAAGCTTTTGTGCTTAATATTCTAAAGATAAAACCACAGTTTTCTCACTCAGTAGGAAATACGTATAAAAGTTGATTTTTTTTTCCATTATTTTTCCTTCTAAAATATCTAGAGGTTTGTTCTAGCTCTATGTAAGGTATGTCTATGAATGGCAAAGCTAACACTTATAAGACATCCAATTCTTTTACTAATTGATAAGAAAAGAATGAATTTTCTCTGCTCTTCCTCTTCAATAAAAATGGAACTTTGGGGTTTTTTTTTCCTAGTTTCTTTTGAAAACCTAGAAAGCTGAATTCTTAAAAAAACTTAGGAATTTGAAAGAAGAACAGATTCTAGGAAATGGTACCCAGCATACAGAGTCAGATACTGGAAGTAATCTTGATAGGATGCAATAGGTGTCTATGTAGATATTATCTTTAATTACATATTTATGCTCAATTGTTTTCAGTTACATATAATTCTCCTACCTTTATCTTCATTTTATCTACCTAATTGCCAGATTTTCTCACAGTGAGCTTCTTTTCATAGTTATTGCAAACCACTGACCACCTTTAAAGTGCTATAAAAATAAAAATAAGAGAAATATAATGCTTCAAAGGTGATTATTCTGAAAATATTATGTCATCCAGCAGTCATTTCCTAAATAGTGATTTTTGAGGTACCTTCAGAAGTACCTCCATGGCTAAATATGTGACATGATGATTTTTTTTGTAGTTAACACAATGACTATTAAAGAGCCACTTATCTGAGCTTTTTCCATTCTGTGTAATTGCAAAGTTAATTATTATCATCATAACTAACTCTTAGTTACAATGACTGTCAAGTTAAAATTTGTGTGGCTTAAAAAGTGTAATGTAGAGCTCTTCATCTAGAGTAATTTTTCTTTACAACAGATGAGCAGAAATGAAAATACTTCCTCCTTCCTGGTCCTAAAACCTATTCATAATTACTTCCCAAAGTGCGGGATTTCAGGATAGACAGGATGAAAGTGAGATAAATCAAACTAAATATGTGTTGCATACAGGAGCTAAGGTCCTTCTAACTGGCTATTCTGCCTGTGCTGAGCTTCCCAAAGTGTCAGTGCAGCCACAGCTCTCTACTCTCTTACATCAAGCCCAGGAACCAGTCACAGATGGGTGGTAATGGTGATTTCCTTGCAGACATTGTTATGACTTGCCAAAATGTGGAATTCCCATTACTCGAAACATTTATTAGAAGTGAGAAGAACAGTGTTTGTTTTTCTTTTTAAAAATATGCAGTTTCAAATCATATGTCTAAAATATTTTGTAGGGTCTATTCTGAATTGTAGACAGGTAGCTTTGATGAATAAGTTTGTCTCTAAATTTATGAGACAAAAGATATAATGAAAGACCATACCATCTTGGTCAGCAGGAGTTCAGTAGGTCTTTTTTCATTGATTGCAGTAAATGTTGTGAATATGTAATCATAATACCCAGATTCCTAGTGACATGTACAAAGCTAACAATTTTAATGAAAAGCAAGAGCAGTTAAGTATCCATCTTCCATTATAAAAGGGATTTTTAAAGTGGCCTATTTATAACCTCACATTAAACTTAAAACTAGGGGAGCAAGTATTGGTGGTGAAAATATTGGCATTGAAGCACTCCAGGACTTTTATCTAGCTGCTACTGGCTCATAAAAAGACAAGAACTTGTGTTGCTTTTAGTTGCTTATGCCACAGAGTTTGAAATTATAAAAGCCATTATCAGGCAGGGTCTGTGCTTCCAGACTATCGCAGGCATATAGAAATGGATAAACATTCACACTGGAATTAGTTGTCATTAGCTCACAGAAAGAGAGTTGTACACAGCCCCAAAACACAAAACTAAGTGTAACAAATACTTATTCCTCAGGAGTTAAAGATATGTTAATTCAGGAAAATAATAAAAAAGGACGAAAAGCAAAAAGAACAAAAATCCATCCAATTTTCAAAAGCTGCTTTCTGGTAAATAAAAGTCAGGCCAGAGATGTCATCAAAGGAAAAAATGAAGCTCTGTTAACTGAAGACAGTGACAGTGAACTTGATGTGACTAGCCATATACATCTAGTGGCATTCTAACATGTCCCTCTGGAGTGCTCACAAGGCTGTCATATAGGACATAAGAACTACAAGAGACTATGCCATTTGGAGCAACATTTGATGGTCAGGAAAGAACATGCTTCCCTTAAATAAAATATTATATTTATACACACACACACAAGTTTATGTAATTTCACTTTAATATCATTAAAAAAGAAAAATTAAATTTTCTCACTCTTTGAACTCAAATGAGCCAGGTTTTCAGACTACACAGATAGACAAGTCCTGTTTACAGAACAGAAAAAGAAATAATGCAAAAGTATTTATACAAGATTAGACTCAGACTATTTTTTCATGGTTTTTCTGTCTTCAACATCACATGTTCACAGTACTTGTCTTTTACTATGAAAACAATTCATTTATCTCTAGAGCTGCAATAATAAATAATGCTTAGCAAGTGAACAATACAGTGCTTAGAGAAAGCTGCAGAGCAACTACAAAAAAAATACAGAATAAATGAGTTCCAGATGTTTTTCTGTAGGATGTCACAAGACTGCTGATCAACTTAATCATATCTGTGAATTCCCTCTAATATTACCTACATACAGAATTAAGTCTAAGTTCTTTATTCCTCATCAGAATCTAGACACATCTCGGATTCTAAGTAACTGGCCTCAGCTGGTGTGTGACTCCTCCATGGACAACTTCTGTTCAGAACACCTCTCCTTAAGACAAAATACAGTAGAGACAGAATCAGCACTAATTTAGAGTCTCTCTGACCCTTTGCTACCCAGCACCAGCCAAGCATAGGAGTTTCTGCAGGATCAGACGAATGTTCTCCATTTTATTCACTGGGTTTTGTGAAAGCAAGGAGATGATGCTGCTTGCTGCATTATATGCTAACCAGTTTAGGACTACTTTCATCCAGAAGAGAGGGTCTTAATATCACCAATAATTCTTGTTGTTACAAGATCTTACTCAGATAGTTTATTTTAGACTCACATTAATTTTCAGCTTTATTTCATAGTCATCGTGTGGTAAGTACAGTAAACAATTTATTTTTCCTAAGCTTATACAAAAATTATTAGTTGTCCTTTCCCTGCGAGCTGTTAAATTTCAACATGTTTCATTAATTTTAATAATCCAGATTGTTAGGACAGCCCAAGCCTTATGGACTACTGCCATGGTTTGACCCCAGCCAGCAGCCAAGCCCCTCACTCAATCACTGCCCCACCAGTAGAATCAGATAGAAAATCCGAAGGGTAAAAGATGGAGAACTCATGGGTTGAGACAAAGACAATTTAATAGGGAAAGCAACAGCCACACATGCAAGCAAAGCAAACCGACAATTTAATTCACCTCTTCCATGAGCAGGCAGGAGCTCAGCCATGTCCAGCAGTAATGGTGACTTGGGAAGACAAACACCATGACTCCAAACATGACCCCTCTTCCTCATTCTTTTCCCCACTGTATATACTGAGCACGATGCCACATGGTCTGGAATATCCCTTTGGTCAGTTGGGGTCACCTGTCCTGGCTGTGACTCCTCCCAACCTCCCATGCACCCCCAGTCCCCTCGCCAGCATGGCAGTATGAAAATCAGAAAAGACCTTGGCTTTGTGCAAGCCCTGCTCAGCAATAACAGAAACATCTCTCTATTATCACATCTGTGTCCAGTACAAATCCAAAACATAACCCTATACCAGCAAATAATATTAGATCTACCCCAGCAGAAAGCAACACAAGAATCCTCAAAATCCTTCAGTACCTTTCTCCCCTGATTTCTGCCATGCCTTCGTGTCAGGGTCTTCATTTTAATCTTCAGTTAAAGAAGTTATTTCCCTGGAACATTGATTGAGTCCGCTCTTAAAAAAGAATTACTTTTTTTAGCTTATGCATCCCAATAATAAAGTATCCCTAAACTGCTCTCGTGGCTTTCACATGGTCTGGCTTCTAATCATTAAAATCTCTTCTGCCCCCCTAGGAAGTCTGCTGAGGTTCCATTTCTGCAGCTGGGTGTAGTCATACTTTTCCTCATAGTGCTGGTTATTCCATTGACAATTTAGCTCTGTAGCATTTTCCCTGCTGTTAGGTCCATTTCAGCCTCAGGTGTAGCTTAGCAAGATTCATCAATGTGTTCCTGGCAGGCAGCAGAAGCTCCAATTTCCTGAATCAACTCAAGGGTCAGTTTTCAAACTTTTACTAAAAAGCAGGTCTTACTAATGCCAATTTGACTCTTTTTGATGTGGATGTGAATTTCTGGCCTTGTTTTCTTGTTCTTTTACATTATAATCCCATTTTTATGTCTTCTGCAGTTCATGCTCCTCCTCACTCTCTCTTGCTGCCATTGATACACATTTTTCTTTTGTATCACTTTTTTTGATTTTTTGGAGTTTTATTTAAAATTTGTTTATTGGTTCATTCATTTGTTCTTTGTTGTTCCTGATATTTTATTTCTTCTTTTTTTTTTTTAACACTGACAACCCCAAATCCCAGCTGTTGGTGTGATCACTTCTTCATTGTTGTTCTTAAAAGAAACATGAACATCTCTGCAAACTTGCTTTAAATAAAAATAAATATTAGTATTGCCCTTATGGAGAGAAAATGCATACTGCATTATTAGTTTTTAAATGGAAAATAGGTAAAATAGATAGATAGATAGATAGATAGATAGATAGATAGATAGATAGATAGATAGATAGATAAGAGCATTTAGTCCAAAGAAATGGCATTTAGTCCAAAGAAATGATGTTGGAGGATAAATGAAAACAAATTTAAGTCGAAAGATTTTATTCCCACTTGCAAGCATACATAGATCTTGGAATATTGTTTTTGTGGCCACCTGTTACATTCTCACAGAGTATCCAGTTATACAGAAATCCTATTTTTTAAAGTCCTTTAATAGAACACTATTATATTCAACAATAGCTATAATCTTCAAAAGGACTGAACTCTTAAAATTAAGGTCCTTGAAAATTATGTCTTTATCATTTACCGTTTTGATCAATGAAGAAAATGAAGATTTTTGCACTTTAGTTAAACAAAACCTGCTCCATGTAACTAATAAATTGCAATGAGCCATTCAGAGTCTTTGTTGTTGGAGTTTTTTGGTTTTTTTAAACAGTCATTTGTTTTGAAAAGCCATATCTTAAAGTTGCTAAAGAATAGTTTGACACAAATATTCTTCAAATCATGGACAACTGTCGACTGCACAAAAAAGAGGCACATTTGAAAAGGAAATTATAATTATTCCCCTCATACAAGCCAGACAGTTGTACTTCTGAAACACCAGGGCTTTTAAGTGGGAGCTAAATTAATCTTTATTAATCCTTGTTATCATGATTGCATAATGTCTGGATTTAAATGGCTGATGTACAGCACTCTTTTTCCTGCATCTCTGGTAATCAGAAGTGTGAAAATAAACCTTACACTTTAAAAGAAACACTTCATTTGAAAAAAATAGATATAATCATCTGTACTATTAAAAAAAAGTTTTACTTCACACAAGAATAAATATACAGCATGTCAGAGTTTCAGACTTGCTATTTTATGTTAAAATATGCACTGCTACATGTCAGAGCTGTGAAAATGGGAGGTAAAACAAGAAGGCACTTGGCCAAATAGTTATAGCAAGATTTTTTTTTCCATTAAGATTTTTATTTTTGAGAATACTGCTCCTACAATTTAATTACAGCATTTAAAACACTCTCTAAAATGGTCTCTGTGTGCCCTACTGAAACTTCAAACTACCCTAATTAATGATTAGATCAGAGTCAAAAACAAAAACAGGTTTGAGTTTGGGTCTTCTTGGGCTTTTTTACAAGCTTCTAAACTGTAGAAATGAGCCATAATTCAAATAACCACTTTCAAACAACAGATACAGTGTATAAAAACATTTAAAGAACTTTCTGCAGACACATCATTAGTTTAGAGTTAGCTTTACATTAACTTTACTATTGTAAATATAAATTTTAGGAGAACAGGGATTCTAACTTTATTGCAAATATTTTCTGCTTAAAGAAGCTTAAAGAGAGTACTCAAGTGGAAAAGATTTCTTACTTAAGTATGTTAGTTCTCAGAAATGAGTGAAGAGTTCAGGTTTAAAAAAATACTGTCAAAAGAATATTTTTCCCAATATGCGTTTGGGCTCTAAAAATATTATTAAATGGTAATTAAAATTATAGTATTACTAAATCCATTTGGTCTTATAGAGTATGAATAAAGTAAGTCTATTTCTGTCTGTTTGTGTGTTTGCTTGTTTTGATTTATGGTGTTGTGAGAAGTCAAATCAAGCTGTAATTTCACACTATATGGATGAAAAGTATTGTATCAATAACTCAAGACATATTTCCAGAGAAATATTGACTATTGACTTCTGTTTAGACAATTATGCTGATACAAGATTTTTACTAATTTAAGGGCAATGTACTGTGAAAAATATATATTTACTGTTTAAATGATAATACAGACCTTGTAGAAATGTCTTTTACAGCCTTTTATGTCTCCAGAGGCTCATTCATGATCCATTACTGTTTAAAGTTTCTCTAACAAGTGGCTGGCTCTTAAGGGTTGACACAACATCTTGGGGAAGAATAACTACATCTACACTGACATAACAAGCTGTTCTTGAAAACAGCTTTCATAAACTAGCTTAGATTGGATGCAAACCAGCTTCATTTCTATAGCATGTCTTGTACCTCCCATGCACTGCTGAGCAAGGACAGCCTTGACAATGGGTATGCCTTCCTTGTCTTCCTTGCAAGTCACTGGAATTTCCTCCAGTGTTTATAACACTGCATGTGACCTGTGAGATCTTCTCAGCATCAGGTTAAATATCACTATGGAACATGCAGTGATCCCAAGAAATTTTGTAGACACAAAGCCTTTGAAAGATTTCCTAATTCTCATATTGCACAGATTTCAAGAAAACAGCAGCAATAGGAATGCTCACAAAGATATTCCAGCTGAAAAAATGGGAATTATGTTTTCTGCTTGCTGAAACAAATGCCAGTTATTTGTTCTCCTGTTTATTGCAGGAAGCCTATAGATATGGGGGGGATTTCATTGGCATATGAGGAAAGTGGAAAGGGAATGGCCCTTTTAGAAGGACATGTAATGATAGGACAATGAAGAATGGCTTTAAACTGAAGAAGGGCAAGTTTAGAAAGATAAAAAGAAAAAATTATTCCCTTTGAGCATGGTGAGGCACAGGGACAGGTTGCCCAGAGAAGCTATCCATGCCTTCTCCCTAGACGGGTTCAAGGAAAGGTCGGATGATGCTTTGAGCAACTTGGTCTAGTAAGAGATATTCTTGTCATGGCAGGGGGGTTGAGCCAGGTAGATTTGAAGGTCCCTTCCAACTTGAATTATTCTATGATTCTGTGGTTGCTTGTGATTTCAAACAATATAATGGCCCTGATAAATTCAATCCTGAAGTCAGTCACTGCAACCAAAATACCATTGTCATTCTCCCATTGGTTTTCGTGGTTTGTCCATTTTTACTGTAGCACTTAGGAATGTTTCTTCTTTTTTCCACGCTGTATACAAATTTCTAACCTTTGAGTTCACTCTTCATAAACCAGTGGACCTAAGTACTTTTAAGAATTGTTTAAGAAGCTAATGATTTGCTAAAACCTCCTAAGAGTCAGAGAAGACATATTCTCTTCTGCGTGCTTCCAGTTAGCCTCCAGATGAAGTCAAATGAATTGCTTTGAACCATTTCATTTAAACTGCTCTCAGGGGACTAAAAGTACATATGAAGCCAGATACCCCATTTCATCTGAAAGGAAGTCATCAACAAATTGACATATTGTTTTTCTTGAACCATGATGAAAACCCATTTTAATGCAAAGGCAAATACTCTAGATTAAACCTAATCCAGAGACATTTTACACCAGTCTGCTCTGATTTCATTGGGAGATATTAGCTATATTCTACTCCATGGCTGAAGGTATTAAAACAGTGATTACATAGATTTTCAATTAAAAAACCAAAACTAGTAGAAGACCACTGAATTTTGTGCATGTGAACATGGATTAGCATGGTCAGTGTATTCACAGTAAAGTTTTGATTTACATTTTGCATGCCCCAGCTTCCATCTCTACCAGGTTTAATACATACTAGGGTGAAGAATATATTTCTGCAAAATATGTTGGAATATTATTGCAGGTTCTCAACTGAATTCCAAGTATGATTAAGTCATAGATTTAGTTATATTTCACTTAAAATAATAAAACCTTTGTTTTTTCAGGTATACTTTAGGTATGAAGTGTTCTATATCACTGATCATTCATATTCCTTTCTTTTAAACTGTCTCCATCATTCTTTGAAAGTCAACATATTAGAGCTGCTGACACTTTGTTAGTAGACTGGAAAATTATTCATATTTCTGTGTGAGATGGCATAAGACATAGGAATAACTGTAAAACTCTTATTTTATTTTATTTTTACCCAAGAATCTGAAATTTCCATCTCATTTTCATTTTGTGTGGCTATCATTAACATGATTTTACCTGAGAAAACCATGCTACTTGTTTAACACTAAATGGATTATCCCAGAAAACAAAACAAAGTAAAAGTAAACAAGGAAAATTTTGATTAAAATGCCATCACATTTATTTCTCAGATTTTTCCATTTTCAAGAGGAGTCACTGTATTACAAAAATGCAGACTTTAAGCTTTCCTCTGTTTTGCTAACTAGCTTTGTTTCATGTGTATATATAGCATGATCAGCTAAAATGCTTGCCTAAATGTGCATCCAAATATTTCCAGGTGTGTGAGATGTGATTCATTATAAGAAATACCAGTGTGTCTTTTATAATACTGAGATTTATTTAACCTTACTACCTTAATATGACTTATTATTATGAGCCTTCAAAGAGAACTTATATTCTAAAATACTCAATTACTTGACCATGAGACAAAATAAAATAACTACTAACAGTAAATACCTTCAGAGTCTGCAGAGAAAAAATTGTAAGAAAACTTGGGTACTGCACCTTTAAATATTACTTTGTTTAGTAACTTCAAAACACTAATAATTAAAAAGCTCCACTGGGTCACTTTGCACCTTCTCCTTGGCTAAATTGGACACTCTTTCTGCTGCTATGATATCATGTTGCATATTTGGAAACTTGACATATGTCACACTGAGGACAAGAAGATTAAAGTGCTTTCCTTTTCCACTGTTTTCCTGACAATTAATTCTATATTGCCTCAAGACCTAAAATATGCAGCTTGCTTAATAATGCTCTTTGAACTTTGTAATGATTGATCTATTGCAATTAAACTTTGAACTCTGAATATTACCAGGTCATCTTATTGTTGGCAGCAGTAGACCTGTGAGTCCTTTTTAAAATGAAATCCTATGGCTAAGTCACTGATCCAAGAGAGGACAGAAACCATATCATCTAAATGACCAACAATTCCCTCCCTTGCAGAGGGGAATTAAAACATGGAAAAGAACAGTCACATTGAAATGGGAACATATCTCTAATTTAACACTGAATTGTGTGATTGCCATTGTTAAATAAGTCCACTACTTCAGTAAAACATTTCAAAATAAAACAAAATAAGCAAAGTGCTGTGCTAGAAACCAGAGTTCTCAGGAGCTTTGAACAGAGCATTTTCTTAAAAATGTCAAGTTCTGACACCAAAATTTTCTATTCATATCCAAGCCCTTTAGTCAAACTGAGACATAAACCCCTGTGCCTACAGAGACATTATTTTTTTTAGTAGTTGGGAGACTCAGATGAGATGTGGCAGAGAGAAATTCAAGATTTCCCTCAGCATCAGATAGACCAAGGAAAAATATGTCTTTCACCTCTCACTGAGTTCTCTGAACATTGAAACTTTGTGGACTTCTCTAGGGCCATACAGATTTCTTTACTAATTAACTTTAGCTTTGATTTTTTTTCTCAGCACTTGAATAACAGAAACTTTCATGTTTTCTCAAGAAATAGAATGATTGCTTTTTACCTTTTGCTGTCACAGCAGGAAGCCATTTTATTCTTAGATTTTTTTACTATTTAGATTAATGATAAAAGCTCAGATAATTGGGATACTTTCTTCTGAATTGCAGGCTGAATTATATGTTACATAGTGATTTTGAAATATGGAAAAAGAGATCTGACTTATCTTTTGCTTTAATTCTAAGTACTTAGAAGTTAAAATGGTTAATCCAAATTATCTGTATATGGAAGAAAGAATAATAATTTTACCATTATGGGTTTTCCTAAAATTTTCCCAGAATGTCTTCTCTTTAGATGAACCTGTTTAAATGTGAGAAGAGTCAAATAATCAAGAGAAGACAATAGACTATATGAAAGTCTTGGATGTGAAATAAGTCTTGACCCTGTATAGATGCAAGGAATTAAATATAAATGCAAAAATTTAGATAGAGGCATCACAAAGAGGATACAAAACCTGCTTCCAAAATGTTTCTTTCAAATAAGAAAATAAAATGTTCTTCACAGCGCCCATTTATCACAGCATTATGTGTAGTTATAATTCCAAATCATCAAATTCGTGAACAACCACTGTCCTTCTTTTAATTTCTTCTAACAGGCCATGCAATCTTCTGTTTCACTTTATGTTAGATATGAAAGACAGTGAATAAATGTAAATTTTTATATTTATTTCCTAGCATTTGAATAAGAATAAAATAATGTATCTTAAAAAAAACCCTTTAAACCTTTACTGCCTGCAGATTTTCACAGAGGCAAAAAACTCTACTTATTTTAAAATACCTCAGAGAAAGACATGAAAAAATTATAAAAGAAAAAATTGTGCTTCTCAACTTTGCAGTATGCTTTCTATTTTCCATTCAGAGAAGACAAAGCATTCATTTTCACCAAAATGATACAAATATAATTCTCTCTGTACAGGTCAAGGCAGTGCAGCTTATTTTAGTGAGTTATGAAATCCAAAGGTTGTGCCTCGCTTTCCTTTTGAAAATATGTCTGCATATAAGATATATAGAAGATGTACAAAATCTTACATTTTTATTGTATCTTCTGTTTCATAAATGAATTCTTACTTTTTCCTGATTGGATCTTCTTTATGAAAAAATCATAACTTGGAAGATTTTGTTTCTCCCATACTTTTTTATCCACCTCTATCATGGCTGCTGTTTTGCTGGGAGTCAGCTTTGGGCTGGGTTCCTCAGGATAGTTTGGATGAGCTGCTTTGAAAATGACTGTCAGATTTCATTTCTCTTTAAAAGCAACAAGCAGAGCTATGCAGCTTTGGATTGAAGAACACCATTTTTAAAAAATGGCTCACAAAGAGCGAAACTCCTCCCCAAGAAAACGAATGCTTTCTCCTATATCATGCATTAGGGAACAGGGAAAAAGAAATGTAAGCCTAACCACCAAAAGCACTTAGAAAAATAAAAACTATGTCATAGAAGAAAACATCATTTCTAAGGAGAGAGAAACAAATCACACACACTTATGAAATTTTTTCTTTCAAATGACAGTAGAAGAAGAAATTAATTGTGGTGCCATGTATTACATGTTTACTCAGTATATAAGTATCACGTAGCTTTTTTCTTTAACCACAACAAAAACATTTTGTAGACATCTAATAGTAGCAGTTGATATTTCATTTTACTTATCAGTTTTCCCAAAGAGAAATTGGGAACTGACAGTGCTTTTTTATTATCCATATAGATTATAAGATACTATATGGGGCTATTTTTGGACTATTTAAAACTTGAAGGTGCTTTCTAAATGAATTGTTCTCTTGAATGAGTTCAAAGTCACATTAGGAAAAAATAAGAGCAGGTTTATCTTAAAGAGTACTGTATATCCTCAACTTCTGAAAGTATTTTGTTTACTGGAGAATAACACAGAGGAAGAAGAAATTAAAAATCATCTGTAGACTTCGGGGGTAAAATCTCAGAAACCAGCCTACTCACAGCCTTGAGTAATGAGGTCACTAGAGAAGTATATTCTTGATCAAGAAAATGCACAGCAGAGTGCAATAAGAGCATCTAATTTCCTATACTGTTCTACTTTAACCACAGCAATTTTTCCTACATTTTGCCTACATTAGTCAGGAAACATTAGGAAATCACTTGTTCAGAAAGCTTACCAAACTTACATATAAGCTTTCCAAGACAAACCTTTACTTGCAAAAGTATACAACATTTAGAATGCCCATAGTAAGATTTTTAATTATTTAAGATATTTTTAAATCTCTCCAATGTATTTAATGAGTTTCCCTTTTACTATTAAAAGAAAAATCACTCTTACTAATTCTTTTTTTTTTCCATTATTTTTAAGTTATGCCATTGATAATATATTTTAACAATAATCAAGCACCATTCTTAAAATGAAAATATTTCTTCTAGTACCAAAGCACCATAGTTTCAATGTCTTTGGGGGGGGGGGGGGGCGGTGTTCTGTAAATTTATTTACCTTTACTTACATATCAAATATTCTTAGTCCTGGCACTCATAATGTTAGCCAGCTAAGGCTGGCTAGCACATCACTGCTTGTTCCAAAATAATTTGAGATTGAAAGCTTCTTTCATCTTTCTTCCCCTGTGCACTGACTCACCTTCCACCTTTACAAGAGATATGTTATTATCTTGTTCAGTTGACTTTACCACATCAACTCTGACAGGAAGATAAAGTTTCCAGTGCCATAGTACATGTCATTTCTCAAGAATATTTTTCTGAAAGGAACATAAATATGAATTACTTCTTAAAACCTTCTGCCATAGTGAAAAGACTTCAGGAACTGAAGATATTTTTGTCCAAGTTTGAGGAAAGGCTTTAATTTTCCAAAGTGATTTTAATCAATGGGGAATTATACTGAGCAATGACAAACAGACGTACAACTACCATACGCAGCCTGATAATAAAGATGAGGATAAGACAGTTTTTTGCATAATAAATGTGGTGCAGAATGAAGAAAATCTACACACTAAAGGTAGAGTGGACATTATCCCCTCTACACATTTAATATACTAAATTTTCCAGTGATTCTCAAGTAATTCAAACCATTATCAAGCTTTGTAAAAGCAAACAATTAAAAAAAAAAAATTCACTATCTTACATAAAGTTGTATTTCAGCTGGTCTTTCTGAGAGCTGCTCTTATGTTTTCTCTGTCTTAATACAATTAACTGTCCAATTTAATATGCAGGGCACAGGATATGACATCTTCTGTGACTAGCATTATAGGAAGTAATATTCTAAGAAGTATATTGTCTGCTGAGTATGAGAGAGGGCTTTAGTGGCCAGTTTTGGGATAAATTTATTTTGAAGATCGAAAAATATATTTTATATTTAGATGGCCATTGGGTTGCTAAGGAAGATCTTCCTAGATCAAGGAAAAATACACTGTTCATAGACCTCCCACAAAGACTCTCACATAGTTTTTGGGTTTTTTCCTTCTACTTTTTTTCCATAAAAATAAAGAAAATTCTTTTCTGTTAATGATAAGTGCTGGGCTTTATTTTCAACTCTCTGTGACCACAGCAGCTTGACATAAATTAGAACTGACCTCCATGTGTTCCAGTGGGATAGCTATGAACTGGAATGTGCAAAGACATACTTTAAAACCATTTACATTAAAATTGCTATGACTTCATGCTCTGTAACTTGGAGAGAGCTGAGGTTTTAGCTCCTTGCTCTTATTTTCAGGGATATGAAAGGGGAAAGGGTAAGAAGGCAGGGAAGTCTCACATAGATTAATTCTTCTCTTTTTTTTATGTTGTTCTGTGAAATGTAAGTGAAGATGCTATTTTCATGTTTGACTGAGTAGTTACCACAAATACCTAAAAATGAGCCCATCCAACTGGATAATCAGCAGCAAAGCATAAATAAAGGAAAAAAACATTGAGAGCTTAACAAGTGAAGTGGAAGATTGTCACTAAGGACTGAGGGACAGAAATGCTGAATCATAAAACCAAGCTGGTTCTGCCAACAACGTAGCAAAATATGAGAATCCCAGATTTGTGGTGACTTGGACTTGAGATTTCCCTTTGGTAGGTCTGTCTGAGAGCCAGACCTCCCCATCACCATCTGGCTGTATTCCACCTGGATGCTCAATTCAATCCAGCTGTGGTCAACAGGCTATCACATCATCAGACTGTGGAGCCAGAACCCTGAACACCTTCACAGCTCATTTTTACTGGGACTTCCAGCCCATGTGGGTTCCTTGCTGCTGTCTAGTGGCATAAAGCCTGAAAATGCACAGACATGCTGTAAGAAATTAATGTTTTTCTGGGCTTTTCTGCTTTGAATTACTATTTCCCTATCTGAAGATATTCTGGTTCACAGAATGAATTAAAAGGTCTTAGATAACTTAGGATAGAAATGGTGTTATGAAATTATAGATAACGAAGTGGACAAAAAAAGAATTTGTGATTTTTTCAGAAAGAACTGTAATAGTATAAAGATTAATTAAAATATACACTTAACATCTGTACTGCAAAGCTCGCACCTTTTTAACTTTTTTGTAAGTGAAAATTTTGAAATTTTCTGCTCTCAGTGCCCAGTTGCTCAGGGTGCTTTGCATATTCCAATGTCTTGTCTTTCCTTCCCCTCCCACCTACCCTGACATGCATCACCTGTTTATCCTCATATGCATTGACTTCCAGTTGCTCACTCAAAATCAGACAAGATGCTGCATCAGGAGAGGTTCATGTTGGACACAGAAGAATTTCTTCACTGAAAGGATTGCCAACTGCTGGAACAGACTTCCCAAGGAAATGATGGAGTCAACATCCCTGGAAGTGTTCAAGGAACGACTGAATGCGGCATTTAGTGCTATGGTTTAGTTAGCAAGTTCGTAATCAGTCAAAGGTTAGACTGAGGACCTTGGAGGCTTTTTCTAACCTTAATAATTCTGTGAGTTTATGAAAAGACAGGAATTAGATATGAAGGAAACAAGATACTTCTTACAGAATGCCTTAATGAAAACTAAAGTTGGAATTTTTATACTGTGAATGTTTACAAAAGAGGATTGACTTTTCCTGTCTGTGGTAAAATAGCAGGACATTAGTATCAAACAATAAAATTATCAGGAATTTTATTAATTTCTTTTTCTTTATTGTCAGATCTCTAGGTAGGCAAATATTTAATGTCTTGATCATTCCCTGGAGGACACCCATGCTTCCCAAAGTTTTTGATTAAGATCAGCTAGAAGCTTGTAAGCAGTCATAATACCTTGATTTGCAAAAGAAACTTAAAAACTAAATTTTAAAGTTAATGTGTATGGTGAGAAAAAGAAGAGTTTGAAATAGGGCTGAGATTCTTTAGTCTCCCTCAAAAAAACCTCATATGTTATGAACAGAATGGCTTGAAAAACTGTAGCATTAATAATAAGCAAAAATAATAATTTTTAAAAAAGAGCATGAAACCAAACAAACTATATTTCTTTTAGGAATCAAACATCTGCAGTGCATTTTTTTTTTCATGTATATGTAGTAAAGATTAAAGGAATGTGACTTGGTTCTCTCTCCCTCTGAAAGAAATATTGCAACTATAAAGCAAATTCTATGGCAGAAGCACTTAGCTCTACCTAATGTAATGTTTGAAATTTCTGTTGAATTATGTCATCCACCTTCTGCCAAAATGAATAATCCTGAATTAGCAGTTAGAGAAGTGACCTCTGTCTCTTCATCGTTAACACATTTCAAGAGTTCTCTGTTTAGTATGTACAATGTAATTGGCATTAATACTTTTACTACTACTGTAAGACGTTTGATTTTGTTTTACTATAATCAGCAAAATAGTCTCTTTCAAAATGTAAATTCCTCTGGAAACACTGAGCACAGCTAGTGTTAAATGTGCCTTTCCTAATGAATATTTTACCTTATGGTAATATACTCTACACTGATTTTTGTGGCAATGGAAAGGGAAATGTTCAAATCACATCCAAGCAATGATTCATGCAATTTTTTAGTAGAGTGAATGATTGACTTTATACTGAATATTTTGCTCTTGAAAAACACTTATTTCATCCTACTAACTAAGAAAGAGCAGATAAGATTCTTAATTTTTAAGTGGCTAAAGATAGATGAGATAAATCTTGCCCTTGTGACTGAGTGGCTTAGGGTCCCTTAAAGAATCATCATCAAAGATACTAGCAAAAATAGCTCTAATATGAATTTATAAAATCATAATAATATTTTTGATTTTTTAAAAATAAAAATGTTTTAAATCATTATTGACAACATATTCATATCTTTATCCAGTTTTTCTGTCTCAGAAAAGCTCATAATTTAGTAAGTTTGGTACCAGCCAGCCATCTAAACCAGTCAGAACATATTATGGAATTTCAATAGCAGACTTCTTCTGATGCTAGTTGAAATATTAAATGAGTAATGTAACAAGTTTGTAGGTTACATTTGTCAAGCTTTTTTTTTCCAGATGTCCCAATCCAAAACACAAGAGTATCAGACAGATAACAAGCAAGGAGAAAACATTTCTGAAAATGCACAAGGTCTGACTTCTCAGAACTCATGTGCTCTTTCTAAAACATTTCACTACACCAGTTCTATTTTTCAGATGTGAGGTGGTACAGCAAATTTACACTAAAAAGTATCCAAGTATTTAATAAGAAAATTATTCAAATTGATGCAGACGAGATGGAAAAGGATCTATTTTTTAAATGTGATTACCTGCCAACAGCACAGTGGACCTTATTACCAGACAAAAATTTAGAAAGCACCAGGCAGAACACAGAAACAGAGGTCTTCACCTAATATGATCCTTGGTTAATGTGGCTGAACTGTCTAAAAAACTTTGTGGGAAAGGATGAACATTTTGGCTTATCAAAAATCTGTCCACATTCCTACCTCCAGTCTGGTGCCTATTGCCATAAATTTTCTTTTGCAACCCTCATATGTCTGTTGTTATTTTCTTATTCAATATTTCTGTTGCTTCTTAGCTTAAATCTCCAAGCATTCTCCCCCATCTTCCCATACTTGATCACCTATGCCAGATGCTCATTCAGCCTCTATATTTATTTCAATGCTGGCTCCTTTTTTCTCTTTATTCAAACCAGCTTTTGCTTCTTGGATTCTGCAGATACAAGAGGGTGCAAATAATAAAATTTGCTTCCTATGTTTTCAATGTTTGCATGCTATGTACCTTGAAGCCTCTGAGAACAGTCAAAGAGAACCCAGCACACCTCATTGCAGTGTTTGGGGATTTTTTAATGCAGAAATTGAGAAGCATCCAGAAATCTCATTTTATATCACCTTTTCATTTGGCCAGTATTTTGTACATTTTTATAAGATCAATAAAACATGCACCCAGTGTAACAATAATAATTGGAAAATGTCAAATTTCCCACTTTCAAGTAGGGAGGTTCTAGCACTGTTCAATGGAAAGGTCAGTAATCTCTTTTTTATATTGATTTTTCTAATAGGCATAATAATTTTTATTCCCTTACTCTATGTGGCCAACAGGTTGAGAAAGGGGATTCTGCCCCTCTACCCTGCTCTTGTAGGAGCCCACCTGATGAGCTGCATCCAGCTCTGGGGTCCATGGCACAGGAAAGACATGGACATGTTGAAGCAAGTCCAGAGGAAGGCTGTGAAGATGATCAGAGAGCTGGAGCCACTCTCCTCTGAAGACAGGCTGAGAGAGTTGGGGCTGTCCATCCTGGAGAAGGCTCTAGGAAGACATTATTGCAGCCTTTCAATATTTAATATTTAGCTTATAGGAAAGATGGGGACCCATTTTTAAGCAGGATCTCTTGTGAGAGAACAAGAGGTAGCGGCTTTAAACTAAAAAGTAGAATCAGACTAGATATAAGAAAGAACATTTTTTGCAATGAGGATGGTGAAACACTGGAACAAATTTCCCAGAGAGGTTGTGGATGCTCCAACTTTCGAAATATTCAAAATCAGTTTGGATAGGTCTCTGAGCAACCTGATCTCATTGAAGATGCCCCTGTTCATTCCAGGAAGGCTGGGCTAGATGACCTTTAAAGGTCCCTTCTAACCCAAATTATTCTATGAATCCATTTTTGAAAGTAGAAGAATTTGCGTATTTTCTTCTTTGGCTTTGTTTATAGGTCCTGATGCAAGATTCTTTTTAAAGATGCAGCAACTGGCTTTTAAATAAAATGCAGCAACTCTTTTTTTAAAATAAAACTCTCATGGTGAAAGGCTGTAGAGAATATGAGGCTGCTTTTTACCTTTCTTTTTAGGAGTCAATACACATTGCAAATTAACATAAAAAATTACCTACAGATATAGAATTAGCTCCTTTGATCTCACTCTGATTCAATTTTAAGAAAATCGAGCATACATGTGAAAAACCACTTTTATAGTGCAAATCTTCCAGCTGATTCTTACAACAGTTCTGTTCTTTGGTTAATTCTTAGTATTTCAGGAAATGTTAATTAAACAATTTTAATCACAAAGTCATGCCACTTCAGATTTTTGAAACATTTATAAGAGACTGCCATTTTTTTTTTTCATTGAACCAACCACCATTATCAAAACTAACACATGAAATCACTCCATCTTAATTTCAAATATTTAATCAGAATAATGTGTGTCTTGGGGAAAACAGATGCACTCCTATCAGTAGAATGTGTCTTCAAATCCATGAAAAACCAATTAGACTGAAAACAGTACATGCTGCATACAAAGTAGAAAATGTCCTACAAATTTTACTGTTGCAAAACTTATAAATTTCATATGCAGTTATCCAGATTCCTTCCACTGTACAACTTCCGTATGGTAGCAATATCCATCAATTAGACCTTTCTTACACTGACACCAAAATTCAATTTCTTCATATTTGTGAAAAGTATCAATTGCCCTTAAACCATGTACTTTATTTTCCTTATATAAAAATTATTATTGTTCCCACATTTTATTAATATCCCCAGTACTGTCTCCTAGGTAAAAGATTAATTACTTGGCTGTGATTCATAGGAATGGAGCTGCAACTAAATTACCTATGTGGCATGTCAACCACTTCTTTTGTTATGTCATGACGTACTGCTATTTAAGAGTGGAAACAAAGAAGTATTCATTTTCCTGCAAATTGCCATGGTCACATCTTGGGAATAGCATCAATAACACAATCAACAGAAGATTATTAATCTGCAACAATTTTTTTCTGTCATCATCAAGCTTCATCTTTAATGCCTTCTTCACTTCAGTACTCATTAATTATATTTAGGTCATCTCTATTTGTGCAAGCCTTTCACAACAGAAAGTATTATTTTCTGTTTCAAGTGGGTAGGGAAAGGAATAGATTGCAAGTAATTAAAACAAAATATTGACTCTCATTTTTGAAAAAAAATTATGCATTTCTATAACACTTTTGTCACAATTACACTATAGAAGGGAAGGTCCATGAGAATAAATGCACTTAAAGAAAGTTTTCACTCTTGTAATTAAGGTGAATTTAGTCACTTCGCAAATATTACAGGAACAAATTATTGTGGAGACAAGTTGGGGTGGGTTTGGATTTTTTTTATGGTGTGGGGGACTGGGTATTTGGGGTTGATTTTTTTCCCACTACAGCAGTGGGAAATGTAATATATTGAATTGTGTTTCAAAAAACTGTGCTGATATTCCTACAACATATTTTAAAAAGCTGAAATATTGAAATCACACATGTATCAAACAACTAACAGAATAACTGCATTATTTGATTGACCTTATCTGCAGTCACTGTTGACCCTTTTTATCAATTTAGTAAATCTGAGTATTGAGCTAAATTGACTTTAATACTATTTAGGGCAGACTGTCATTACTTAAAATCTTGGGCTCTTTTATATATGATAAAATACTTTTAGTCTAACCTTTCCTATCTCTGTATAAATATCTCTCTAAATATACCTTTAATGTCAATAATCTTGTTCTACAAACTGTTTTGCCTCGTAATCACCTGGTCATCATCCTCTCTTTTATATTAGAAATGCTGCACTCCTTTTTTTTATATGACATACTGTTATAGTTCTCCTACAGTAAATACAGTTTTGCTTATTTGAAAATTTCAAGTCATTTTTACTGGCAAAACAATGCTTTCTTACAGTTTCCAATTCTGAGGCTTTTGGGGTTTTTTTGCAAAAGCGGTACAGTCTGATTGTTAGTGGGGAATGAGACTACTTACAAGGCAAATTGTTCTAGGTTTAGTTTAAATTTCAGCTTCCATTTTAAATATTATGGGGTTTTTTTGTAAAATTTGGCCTTTTTAAAGAGTCATAAACAGGAGCTACATTCCTCTTTCTAAGTAGAATTATTAACAACTTGGCCACCAAACTAAAAGTCAGTGTAATCTTCCTTCATGGCCCATCTCTCCTCATTGCACTTTTCCACCTTTTTGATCTTCTTGGTTTTGAAGGAATAATTTCAATCCCTCTGAAACACTTGAATTAGTAACATGTAACAAGTGTTAGAAGAAATTATTCTGCTCTTTTAAAAATAATTCAAGCATAGAATCATAAAATCATTTGGATTGGAAGTGAACTTTCACATCTGAAGAGCAAAAGGAATAAGTGGGATATTAGGTGTTGGTTTAGATTTTTATCTTCTAAATACTAAAGGGAGAAGGGATCATATGCTGCTTCTGTATTTCAGTATTTGCACTTGTAGGCTTTGGCCTTATACTTCTACTAGAATGAGAAGTTTAATGATGGTTGAAAGACAGGGGTTTTTTTCTCCCTGGTATTTCTCTTTGAAGACTTCAGTAATTAGAGAATGGAATGTCTTTGATGCAACCATGTAGAAATTAGCTAAATGTATCTGCAATTCGAAGACAGTAATTGTCCTTTTTGCTAATGCTAAAAGAAGGGTAAAAAAAAAAAAAAAACAACCCATATCCACTTGGCTGACCTTTTTTTCCTTATCTGAATTCATAAACTGGCCTTTTAAAAATGCATGATAAGGATTAATTAGCTGGTAGCAAGAGAATATGAATTTGGGAGAGATTACATGGCTGAATTGAAGGGATTGGAAGAGCATGTGTTTTAGCTGTTACAAATTAACTGTACATACCAAGGCTAAGCATAACATAGTTAAGCAACTCTTCTACCTAACCAATTTCAACACTACTCAGCTGGATCACACGACATCTTATTATTACATAAATAACTGTAGTCGTCATGTAAGGCAGCTATTTAAAGAAGTAGCTATAGCTTAAAAAGTGACGTTGTACACTCTTAATGTTTCACATTTCTAAAATTTTAAAAATATTGTCAGCAAAATCCACCAAAGAAAGAAAATAAAATATACAAAAACTAATTGGTTATAATGGAATTATATTATGAAGTCATTTTAATGACCTCTAAAATTCTAGAAACTGATTCTGGTTTTACAAGATGCTTAGACACATTTAAATTTATGTGTGAAAATAGTTTACCTGACATTTATTCATAAAACTGTATTGTGAGGAGTGAGAAGCAAGAGGCAAAGTAGCCCAAGATAAGCAATCTATCACATTTCCTTTGCAAGAAAGGCAACAATGCATTACCTCTGTATAGAAATATTTCATGCAGAAATATGTGAACTAGCTCTTTAAATCCAAACAAATCTGACTCAATGTTCAAATCTGTAAGTATGTTCAGAAAATTCACATGCCCTATTTAGAGATAGCATTTTGATTAAGATATTTTTAAGTCTGATTTGCCAGGTGATATTACCGGATATTTACTTAGTATTCTTAACTTGTCTTCAGAAATCACTGTTTGGATTGATAAAAATGTTATTCTAGTAAAACAGATTGATTAGTCACCTTAATTAAAAAATAATCTTCAGGAAACAGCACAGTGGGCAAGTCCCTATGATGAGAGTAAGAGGTAAAGACAAATAAGAAAAATAGTCTCTCTATACACAAGAACAGATATTCAACCCAAAGGTTTTTAATATGCAATGGAAAAAAAAAAGAGAGATTATAACCACATGTACTACTTCAAATACATTTCCAAGTACTTTTCCAGAATTCTACCATGCTTATTTAATTTTTTCCATGCTTTTTCTGTACTATGATTTTTATATATATTCAGATGTGTGCTGCTGTAGTTACGAAGCCAAAGTTTAAGCTTTGCTTCAGGAAGCTTAAAAATTCTCTTTGACCACAAGTATGCTATCATTTCAAAATTTCCTAAGTCTTTTTGTGGGATCTGTGGGTGGAGAATTTCAAGATGTAATGATTGGATGCAATGATTGTTTTGTGGAAAATGCAAGGCCAGTTTAGACAGACTTAAGGCAATTCCTCCCCATTTAGAAAACTTTCCATTAGTGATTTCTACCACCATATAAACCCTCAGAAAGTATGAAACTCCATCACATACTGACAGACAATACTGAAAACAATATAATTTTTATTTCTTCCAGAAACTAAATTATCCAACATTTTACTGTAGGTGTCTCAGACTTACCATTCTGATACCTGAGTCTGAGGGTTCTGCTGCTTTCCAGTATTGCAACTTTCAGTTTGAAAACACAGGACACCAAGGTTGTACCAGCAAGCAATGATCTTGCTTAATAATCAAAGAGAAACTACATTTTTGATACAGTTCGTGTTCAATCTAAAAATTAAAAAACACTTCTGTGGGCAGTGATGCTATACACTGCTTGTGAAACAGGTACAGCTGTTTTTACTTAGTCTGAAAATAATGCAACCTTTTAAAAAAAGAATTTTAAGTATTCACCCTTTGGATTTAAAATTTTTTTCCAGTAAAGTGCAGTAATTTCTTCAACTAAGTCAGAATATTTTAAATCAAAGAATATTAATCCAAATTGTAATGGAATTGTTTACATGGTGATAATTTAGGGAAAATGTTTTGAAACACTAACCAACAGTTACAGCAATAAAATTCCATAAAAGAGAGATGCTCTCAGGAAGAAAACAAAAGAGTTACATTGCTCTTTAACAGTTATTGCTGACCATATATCTTCTAGAAATTTAAAGTTGTAGTAAAAGATCTGCATTTAATTTTATCTTTTTCCTTTTGACCAATTCTTAAAATATTGAATTCATGTTGTATTACACTTTGACTGATAACTCAGTTGTTGGCAGTCTTTCTCTGTAATCACAATAAGCGCATAGGCTGTTTCACACGAGAGGGTTCTCCTAGACACTCACTCAACATGGAATCATAACTGATTTTTATGTTTTCTTACCTGAGAGAGAATCATATTATTTTTGGCCAAAATCTTTACTAAGAAAAATTTGAAAAACAAATGCACACATAGCACATGTGAATGATTTTGATGTTGATGGAGGACTCTTACAAGTGTATCCAGGCTGCAGGTATGCATGGATACAGTTACATGGTATGAGGCCATGATTTTTTATACCACTGGCAGAGGAGTTGAAATGGTCCTTCCTTACTGATATATGATTTAGTATACTGTGTACTGCAACACCATCCAAAGACTTTGAAGCTGCTAAACAATTTTATACTCAAGGAAAATATTAGAGGGAGGTATTAATAAATGGCTTGGACAGCAGTTCTTTGGGGAAAGAAAAGGGATGTCAGGACCTCCATTCTGTCTTCAGTATGGAAAACAGAATCATAGAATGGCCTGGGTTGGAAGAAACCTTTAATATAATGGTTACCTTAATCACCTAACTTCATCCTGTATTTTCTATATAGTAAGGTGAGGGCCATAAGTGATTTATGGTAGAGAGGACTGCAGAGAGCTGGAACAGATTTGAGAAGTGTTGCTTTCCTTCACAATTCTTAATATTTGTATGGCAACAATTAGGTGAGGTAAATTCAGGGAATTTACCCTCACAAAGCCATTTGCTCACTGTCCCATAGTGCAATGGGAAGAGAATAAGAAAGGCACAAAAATCCATGGGTTGAAATAAAGATGGTTTAATAGGTAAAGCAAAAGCTGTGCACACCACCAAAACAAAAGAAGGAATTAATTCATCATTTCCCACGGGCAGACAGGTGCTCAGCCATCTCCAGGAAAAATAGGCTCTGTCATTTGCAGCTGTTACTTTACTTGGGAAGAGGGGCATTCCAATCCTCAACATCCCCTCCTTCCTCTATCTTTTCTGCAACTTCTACTACTGGGCATGACACCATAGGATATGGGATAGCCCTTTGGTCTGCCAGAGTCAGCTGCTCTGGCTGTGTCCCCTCCCAGCTCCTTGTGCACTCCCAGCCTGTTCCCTGACAGAGCAGTCTGTGAAGCAGAAAAGCCCTGGGCTGTGCAAGCACTGCTCAGCTAAAAAACCTCAATGTGTTTTCAACACTGTTCTCTTCACACAAGCAAGACATTGCCTCATACAAGTTATATGAAGAAAATTTATCCTGTCCCAGCTGGAGCCAGTACAGAAACATAGGTATCAGCTGTGATGGTGAACATAAGGAGTTAATGCTGTGAAGATTGAAAGCAACAAGGAGCTGTTTGGACAGGAACTATTGATAAGAAAGCAAAAAGTGAATTCTTTAGTGTAACTGCAAAAAAAACCCAGTCTAATCTACAACTGTAAAAATCTCCTCTTTCCCATTCCATAGTATGAGTCAAAAATACTGCAGCAGTAAACTGATTGTGAACAAACTTTTTCTTTTTATAAAGGTGACCCTGAAAGCTAGAGATGAGTGCAACTTAATGCAGTATCAGGGCTGTGAATTGAACAATGCCTATAAACAAGAGGCAGGTCTATGATGTGTTGGATGTTCTTTCCACAAACACCAGTCTCTGAAGGATATAAAGCAAAGTCAAAGCTGCCTTAAAGCAGCAGGTGAATGTTTTGCCACCTGAGGGGCTCAGAACCTTTGTGAATCAGATCAATAAAGATTTGATGATTCAGGAGGACACTTTAACCCCTAAAAATACCATTATTTTAGCAGCAATTCTCAAAGGAAAGCTGGGGAAAGAAACAAAAATGTTGTGGTCAGCTGCTGCATAATCAAGTTGTCTACTAAATAAAACTGAGACCTTCTCTTTGTCCTACAGCTCTGTCATATTTTTTTCCTCAAAGCGTTCCAAAGAAAATCAATAGCATATCAAGAACACAGTGATACCAGGCAGTTTAATTTCAGAAAGTCTGCAGATCAATAGCTGTAGAGAGGCTCACAGTTCCTCAGAATATAAGTGCAGTAACTAATGCTGGGGACTGCATAGGTGAGCATGTGTGTGTGTGTGTGTGTGTCCCAGAGAGAAGCTGAGATTTACATTCATTACTGGGACTTTCTGCAACATTGTGTTTCAGTCACTACCTTTACTGTTCCTTTGTGAAAAGGTTTTAGAGCTGGTTGTTTTTCACTCCTTCACCTTAAATGGTTATTTGATTTAAACAGCTGCAAAAATAACTTCAGATTCTCTGCATTTTAGATCGAAATAGAATTTATATTGAGGTGCTGATTCACAAGTTTTTAACTCAGTCAAATTTGCCACAGGTTTCTTTACAAGATTTATGCTTGTGATTGAATTATACCTAATTAATGATGGATGCGTTCAGTTATTTCAAAATGAAAGATAAGGGTTGTTTTTAAAAAAAATTTTCTTGTTATAATTTCAAACTCACATAACTTCAAAACAAAAGATGTTTCAAAGGTCTAATTAAGAAATTTTATTTATTTATCTTTTGAACCAAACCAATTTTCAATTTAATTTATTAGAAAGAGTTATGTTTATAAATATTTAAAAGTGAAAACCAAAAAACCTCTTGAAACAGCAAACAAACATAAACCAAATATTTGGCTTTCTACAGAAGCAGAATATTTTTTGACCTATAAAAACTCTGGATAATTATGCACAAAGAATTCCACAACACTTTATAAAGCGATAATTCTGGATTCATTGGCTGATGAGTGAATTTGATCCAAAAGATGAATCCGAAATCTGTAAGTAAAATCTAAAATATATTTAATAAAAGGTCCAGTACAAAAATTCTATGCCTTATTCAAAATTTTCTCTCATGGAGAAGCATGAGAAGCAATAGAAATATTTACCAGTCCTACACTAACATAATACAGAATATGTATTTTCCATTTTCTGGCATACAGTGTGATGGGGAAGAAGACAGTTTAAGACAGCTTATTCAAATATTGGAGATTTAAAAAATTATTTGTATTCTATTTTGGATTTAAAAATTGAATCCTTAGACTATGTATATAGTGGCTTGGATTTCTCTCAGTTGACTTCATGTATCTACTACATAGTTAATGAAGAGGAAAGAAGGATAGATTCAGATCTGATTTTAGGCCTCTCTCATAGAATGAATGAGAAAAATATCCTTATAAATGAACTTATACCTTCCTATTGGCTAGACAGGAATGGTAGACAGCCAGATATGAATTGAAACCTACTCTTTCCATGGTAGTCTCATATACATAACAATACAAATTCAAACCAGAAAACTTTGCTGAGGAAAGTGTAACCTCACACACTTTTATGCCTTCCTGAATTAGATAAAGACCAGAAAATTATTATAGATCTATGGATGCATCTGGTTTTTGCTTGGATCTCTTTTTTCTGTACTCCATTAATAGAAGAGTAGCACTAAACTCCAAATAGAAGGCCGATGGAAAATTCAAAAACTATTTCTGTTTGTTTAAAATGTTTTTTTTCTGGATGTTGTGAAATGTATATAATTCGGTCTTGATTTCAGGAATACATCCTCCTTCTTAATTTGCATGTCTTCAAAGGACATTCTGCAAAGCTGCCTCAATCTGAAAAGGCAGCCTGAGTGCTGAGAAGCAGAAGTCATAATGCTCTAGATGTCACAGACACCTCACCACCTGGTTAACCTTAAAAAGATAAGGAATCTCTTTGACTTTAAAGAGGCAGCTTATTACTTCATGGGTAAGCACTTGTCTAGACAGAGTCATAATAACTTTCAAGAAGTACCTAATATCCCTATTATTTGTCTGGAGAAATCACAGTCAGGTTCAAGCATTCTTGGCACCAGGAATAGGTGTGAGCTACAAGCACAATAGTTTCTGAATAAGTATGTGTAAACTGATTCACTAGGAGAAAATAGATTTGGTCACAGGTAGTTTCATGTGACTGCTTCTTCTTTCATTTCCTTTCATTTCCTACAGACAGATCTGCTTACTGTACTACTTGCTGTTAAAAAGAGTATTTCAGTCATGTAATAAGTCTCTCACATGACTTTCCATTCAGAGAGGCAGTCTAACCCCTAAGTCTAACCAGTTAAAGGGAAAACTTCAAAGACATTGGGGCTGTGCTGTCCTCTTCAATGAACTGCACTGATTCATACCAACCGAGTGTTTGGATCAAAGTGTCATTTAATGGAAGGTGCTCCCTCCATTACCATCACTAAAATATTCAAATGTCTCAATCATCCACCTGCAGAAGAATATTTTCCTAAAATCCCACCATGGTTTTCCTTGTTAAGAAGGATAATGGGTATAGCAGATGGTGTTTAAAGTCCATCTCTTAATTTAAAAAACAGTTTCTATAATGGCAAAAAAAATCCCAAAACAACCAAACAAAAATAATACACTTAATTCAGTTTAGTTCTCACAATTTTATTATTTTTAAATGTCACCAAACATATTATTTAGCTATAACACCAGCCTGATATTGGCATGCAAAAAAGAATTTGTGAATTGTTTCCAGTAACAATGAAGTTATAGATTGTAAATTTGTAGTCAATATTACATCAGCCCATACTTACACTCCATTATGCATCAACCTTCAAATATATATAAAGCCTCAGGTTTGCTGTTCATGCTGCTACTAATTATGCAACTCATTTATGACCACCCACACATTAATCACTTACATGAACAATTCTGTCTTTTTATCAGGTGACTGTAAGGAACTCCCAAAATATGCTTTATTAGCTGCTTCAAGACTGACTGACTTGCTTGCTCTGTCACCCCCATAAAACCCTTCAGAAGCCTTTAAAAAGAGTCAGTATTTTCCTCATATTGAATAATATTTGCAAATTGTTAGATGAGTGGAAATGAAAAGGCTGTGGGCTTTCAGTGCCTTCAGGATGTTGTGAGTATCATTGACATCACATTGACATCATGTTTTTTATATATATATAATTTTCACAGGATACAGGATAGGTTCAGGATAAGTTCCTTATTTCCCAGATACACAGGCAAATAAAGTGTCACAGCACTCAATATTAATTATACTGCTATTCTGCACCCAAAATTCAGCATGTTGGAAAATAAGATGGACAATAAATTTGGGAAGATGAGTGTTTCTGCTGCAGGGGTACACGGAAATATCCTAGATATAGAAAAAAACAAATTAACTCAAACAGATAATGAACAGAATGACAGAGAAATTAAAGTTACTGGATGACAAATTGTAAGAAACCAAGTGCAAAAAAAAAAAAAAAAAAAAAAAAGACAGATTGAACACGCAGGATATACTGAAGGAGTGCAATCCCAATCCTATCTTTCCTTGAAAAATGGATTTCTGCTCTGCCTAAAGTAAGGGGAAGAGGAGGAAGGAATAAAACAAAGCCACTGAGAATTTTTTCACCATGACATGAAGTACTTGGAATATTTGTTATGTTATAATATTTAAATTAAAGGTTTAAAAAAGAAGAATCATTCAAAATGATGTAATTATAAATACATGTTGATCTTTAAACTGAATTATTGACTTATGTCTAGTCTCTGGCTTTCAATACCCTTTTTCCATCTCTAAGAACAGGCTGCACCATAGAAAAATCAAAAAATACAGCTGCATAAAAAGGTGTTTTCTTAATTATATTTCTGAAGTAGCATTGCAGTTACTGTAGACACTAAATTTAGATGTTTCAGTATTGAAAATTTACTTTTTTATATGTTTCATAGACATTTGAAAACAATATTTCTAAAAGAATCTGAGTTCCTACATTTTAAAACACACTTCATTTTTTTTAATGATGTATGATAATATAGGCATAGGAGACTCATTTTGCATAATTGCAGAGTCTAGGAATTAGATTAAAATGCCAGATGATGTAATTACTAACTTGTTTCTAAATTAATTCCATTCTTGTTTCTTTCTTATATTCTTATTCAACAGCTTGTACTTTTTGCAGTACCGTAAAGTATTGAACAAAGATAAGTGACGGTATGCCCCATGTTTCGTCTCACACTGCTGAGACAATTTTTTGTCCATACTTAATAATAAAAATTTCATTAACTGAACACAATAAAGCAAATAAATAAAACAAACCACTGACAACATCAGAACAAAATGAAAGAGGAAGTAAATTAGATACTAATGAATAGTCAACCCTTCTATTTTGTATAGTAACCACTTTAAAAAATATTGTTTATGAGAAGAATGTTTTCTGTTTTATGTACAGGAAACTGAGAATATATGAGCTGAATAGAAATTATGGAAAATATAAGCGTGTCCACATGCAGAAAATGAAATATTCCATATAGTCACTGATATCATATCTTAGCTGTCTGGACTGCAAGCACCACTCTCCAGGTACAAGACACCACTGCGATACAGTTTATCACCAAGAGGGAAAGAACAAGTAACTCTTGTACCGTTGATGCAGAAGGAAAAATACCGTGTGACACCTACCTAGCCAAGCCCCAGAGTCGCAGAATGGGTAAGATTGGAAGACACCACTAGAGGTCAGCTTGTTCAGCCGTCCTGCACAGAAGGGCTCCCTAGGGCACATTACTCAGAATAACGTCCAGACAGATTGTTAAATATCTCCAAAGAAGATTCCACAGTGTCCCTGGACATCCTGTTCAAGTGCTCAGTCACCCCTACAGTAAAACCCACACTTCTTCATGCTCAGGTCCCATGTCTAAAAATTCCCTTTTCCCTCAAGTTTTCTCCCACCAATAAACGGTCTCCATTAGCTAATACAGACCTCTGCAGATAAATTTCTCTGAGTATTTCTGTACAGCATGGTTTTTTTCCAGTTAGACTGATATTACTCTCACCTTGTTCAAGGAGCAGCCAAGTGCAAATCAGATCTCTACAAAATAATATGCAAATGCATATTATACAGTGCTCTGCTAACAATAATAAAGATAGGAATGAGGCAGAGCACCTGCTTGGGACCAGTGAAACCTTAGTGCAGCCAGACAAGAATAATTTGAAGATGAATTCAGACAAATCAGCCACGAAAACCCATTATATTTTTCTTCTCTAAGCCTGGAGAAGTCATCTACTACAGTTGTGCACCTTCAGCACAACTTGGTATTTCAGAAAAAAAGTAAAATCATAGAGTCAGAGAAGAATTAAATTTGGGGAAAAAACCTCTCAGATCATCAAGTCCACGATGTAGGCTGGGACCAGAGTGTTCATCACTAGACCAAGTCCCCAGGAACCACCTCCCTGTGCCTTTTGAACACTTCCACAGGCAGTGATTTCACCACTTCCCTGGGCAGCCTGTTTTAATATTGGTGTGCTATCAACATGGTTCATGGCAAAAAATCTAAGACACCGTAGAGGCTGCTATGAAACTCCATCCCATCAGACACAACACAATGTTTTTCATTCTTAAAACACTGAAAAATTTCTGAAAAATATGCTCAATAATTCTGGGAAGCCATTAAAAATAAACTACCAGTAAATTAAAAGTAAAACAAGAGTTATCTTTATGATCAGTCAGTAACATTTGATTCTTTTACTCTTGACAAAACAAACTAGGAAGAGAAACATCAATAATTTTCAACTAGAGATCATGCCACACTGCCTTCCTAATCATACCTATCATTTCATAATCTTAGAAATATACAGAGGCTATTAGAAACTCTGGTGAGTGAGAAAAGAGGTAACTACCAAAGTATTTGTGGCAGCCAAGTCTGAAGGATAAAAAAATAAAGGGAAAAAAAGTCTATGTCAGACTTCAGCATTTATCTGTTTCTTGTTGGAATAAATTAAGCTATAAGATCTGAATCAATGGCTTGCCTCTCTTTAATTTATTTTCATTCTGTTCTCATGGGTGTATGAAGTGAAGACAATTTTTGAAAGATGTTTCCTTATTTTTAGAAGTTAGTCCATTAAGCATAATCAATGACAACTTGAGAGTCTGGGAAGCACCTGATGCCTAATCTAAACAGATTTTTAAATATTCAAAGATTGATTTTAATATGTGCCTTATAGATATCCATAAATTAAATTCACATACAGTTTTCTACTATATAATTATTAATTGATTTACAGGATTCAGAAGGGTGTTAAGTACTTCAGAGCAAACATAGAAATGTATTTTCTCTCCCAGGATGTAAGCACTGAACAAAAAAGTAACTTCCAGCTTAAATTCCCTTCCATATCTCAACAGAGAGATTGGTTGCCAACATTACCTACTCACAGCTCTCTGCTGAAACACACACTAGAGACAACAGGGGAATTGTTTAATTCAGAAAAAACTTCCCTAGCCTTGTTAATCTCTGCAGTCAGGGAATAACCAGAGCACTAACCCTCTCTAACTCTCAATAGGCTTAAATCACTCATTTCTAAGCCCAACACAGTAAGTTGTGGGTTTGCTGTATTCTTAAAATGTTAGATTATATGGATCTCTATGTGAAGATACATTTTCCCCAACTTTCTTACTTTTGTGTTACTGTTAATATCCTATTCTGTTTATATTTGTGTCTTATTCCTTTTGATGTTTTTTGGTTTTTTAAATGCTTTTCCTAACTATCTCTTAATTTTGTTTTCTCCCTCCTTTACTTGCACTTTTTTATTTCTTTATTCTTTTACTTGTTCTTTCCAAACACCTTTACTCTTTTATTTCACACCAGGTTTTCCCTGTCACTCCTCCACATCCAGTCTTCTAACAGCAAAGAGTGTTCTCTACTTAATGTTGTTTCTATCTCTCAGTTCAGTCTCCTAGTTTTTGTTTGTTTGTTTTTTTGGTTTTTTTCCCAGAGAGTCTATATATCTTTCTAAAGAAAAAAATGTTTTTCACACCACTTGCCTGAAAATTCTTCCCTACACAAAACTATGTCATGGTTTGAAAGGGATTAATTTCTTCTGAGCTGATCTGTTCCCATTATATCACTTCTCTGCAGGCACTTCTGGTGCTGTGTTCCTCCGTTTAGGTGCTTTTTCTTATACCCTTTTGTTTACTGAGGTCTTATTTCCCTTATTTCCTGCCCTTGCTCTTTCTCATGGAATATTCTTTCTTCTTGCTATTACTCCTATCTCAGATGCCCTCCCTGAGTTTTCTCTTTGACTCCAAACTAAAAAAAACCAAAGTGGTTGGTTGGTTGGTTGGTTGGTTGGTTTTTCGCTGGATTTTTTTTTTTCTGTTGGTTGGTTTTATGCTCTTGGTGATTTCTGGTTAATTTTGAGGTTTGTTGTTGGATTTGGGTTTTTTTTCTGTTGTTTTGGGGTTTTCTTAAGTTATTGCTCTTCCACAAAGTTCTCCTCTGATCAGTGGTTCTTGCTACCACTCTGTCTCTTCTCTGCACCATATTTTTCCCACTCCCAACTGCTCCCCCAGTTAATTACAGTGCATAGCTGGTTCAGAGAAATTAGAAGTTTTGCTGGAAATGGATTCTGAAACAGTTGTTGCTAGACTTTTTCCATTATATGTCTTACCCACAGATATTTCCATGGCTTATTCCTTTGAGCAAACTCCTCCTTTTCAACTCATTTTTAACTGTTCTTTTTTAAATTAAAGGATGAGTTTAAATTGTTTTCATAGATATGACTAGGCAAGAACAAACACAGCAATGTAGATTTTATCACTTAGGGACAACGTTGATTCAGCATTTATGTATGTTTATGCAAACATTTATTTTGAACAAGCAATAGAACTCAGCTCAAGTTAATGGTTAAAACAATTCTAATGTATGAGGGAAAAAATACTTGTAAGCTATGCTTTACCAGGTGGTAATTAAAGTACAAGCTACTATCAATGTGATGAATTACATATTCATATATGTTCTCTGATATGCAGAAGATAGAGGAAGTTTCAGAAGGCTATTGAAAGATGCTAACATTTTATAACTGACTGCCTGGAGTTAATGCTTCACAAAAGGAAAAGAAAAGAGGAAGAAATATGGGGAGACAAAGTGGAGACCAATAGTTACTCATTGCTCATGATAATTACTGTCATCCATCTTTCAAAAATGCTAGGGCTTTTTTCTGCTTTCACATTTTGCATTCATTGCTGCATTCCCACAAGCCCCCAGGCAATTCAGGTTTCAAAACTGTACACCTCCAATGCTAAGTCATTTGTTTCACTTTGCATAATAATCAGTTTTGTTTTAATAGCTTATGATACCTTATTTGTGCATTTTCATTAAAGAATTATACTTGTTTTTTAAATATCATGAAAATATACAGCAAACAGTCAGGAGATGAAACTACTGGTGGCAACAAATGAATTATCTGTGAGTGAATTTCTGACATCATATGCATATGCAGCAATAAGCCATAGGAGCTGAGTGGTGCTAGTTTCACAATTGTTTAAGTAGCTGTTCTTCATCTGTGTGCAAGAGAAGGATCCTCTTTGAAGGTCGTGATTATAGACTGGGGAATAACCTTATAATGGCATAGGAAATAGGAAAAACTTCTAATAGGTAAGTTTTCCTTGTGCAGATTCTTCCCGTGGCTACCAGCTTGTGTTCAAATAAATAATGTTTACAAAGAACAAAACTATCTTAATAAAGAGCAAAGATGCAACATTTCCTTCCTAAAATAATGTTAACTGTACAATGCACTTTGATGCATTAACAACTCCTGCTAGTGAAAAGACCCTCTACAGTATCAGGCTTTATTTTTCACCAGCTTTATGTGGAAAAAAAAAAAAAAGACTGAACTGGAGACAAGTTTTCTGTTTAAAATGACAAAAAAAAAAAAAAAAGTTTATTCTGAATAGCATCACTTATAATATATCTGATATTTAGTCAAAGAAGTGGTTGAAGAACATTGAAAAATGTACCTTTATTAGTCAGTTACCCACAGACCCATATATTTAACTTTAGCCTTTAAAAAATGCAGTATTTTTAAATAATTACATTATGAAGATGGTAGCTGAGTAAGCTGATTTACTGCAGCTGAAAAACCGTAAAAACTCACATCAGATTATCAAAGCAGTTAATCTCTCATAAACCATTTTTTTAAAACACAAAGATATAGTTCCTCAAGATTCAAAGTATCACTGCAAACTTGACAAGAGGTGTTCATTGGTGAGAATGTGAGGGATATGGCCCAACCACGGATACAGGCATGCCCAGATGTGTGAGAAAAGATGGCTTTTCTACAAAGCCCATTAGAAATATGACTGGAAATTAAAGAGGCTTTTTTTCAAAGAACAGAAAGGCAGACAAATGAAATAAATGGGAAAACACTGTTCATTCGTGTTGGATTTCTAATTGCTATTGCCAGTACTAAAAGAAAACTTACTTCTTTTATCAATCCTAGTTGAAATAATCAGACAAAATCCTGAGAGTGAGTAAACTATCAGCCTGAAGAACAGTGAAAATAGATCTTATTAAATGGAGTCAGCAAGAAATAATGACCCAGGGCAGAGGTTTCACCTCAGAAAAAGAAAGAAGTGAGGAAGTGTAATAGTAAACAACTCACACTCAGCAAAGACTTTGATGTCACTAGAAGTTTCCAACACCTGCAGAAAATAGTCCAGGGTTTCTTTTCACTGTGATTCACCTTGCAAATTATGCACTTCAATGTATGAAAAAAGGCTACATATCAACAAGATTCTTTAGATGATTAATTGCTTTTTACTCTCTTTGGTAATATGAAAAGAAAGAATCTTTCTGAGGAAAATACAAAAAACTAACCAGTGGGTTTTTTTAGAAACCATTCACAATTATAACATCATTGAAAGGTTGCTTGTGCCTGTACTTATTGTAAGTTTGTATAGTTTGTCTGTATATTGAGCTTTCAGCTACAGTTCATTACTATAATTACTTGGTGTATTGTCTCACAAAACGTTTTAATAGTATTCCTTCACTAATAACAATGACAATCTAAACAGCAGTGATGGACGAAAGTGTTTAAGGAGGTCACTAAAAGTCTCACTGCTCCTATCAATTCCTAGGTGATTTATGCAACAAACTTACATTAATGCTAACCTGAGTTTTGCATATAAATCCTCTGTTCATCAGTGAGAAAACAGACCCCAAAGTGTTTGATTTAATTAATCTCTTGCCTGTTCCTTTCACTAAGGAAATAATCTAAATAATGCATAGGGATGGGGTATTAGGTATCTTTCTACACTTACAACATGATTAATTACAATGGCTAAGCCCCTAAACATTAGGATGAATATTAATTTGGAGGCAGAATCTTGAACTGGGAAAGTGCAAAGGACACATATTTTCTAACACAATTTTAATGCCACAGTAGTGAAAGAGAATGACAGAACTTTGGCTGCGACTTCTGGATACCATTTGCATAGATTAAGATCCCACAGTTGCATATGTACTTTTTAAAGAAAAAAATATTATTTTAGATCCTTATCATTCAATATGATGCAGACCTTGGTTTTACACTGTTTCTAAAACCTCACTGTCCATCAGGAAATACTTTGTATGCACACAACACCTATAATTGCAAATCTGTTCATGGAATGAAAAGGGCAAAGGTCTGGATAGCTTTATTACTGGTCTATTAAAAGGCATAATTATTCAGGGTGCAACTGTCATATGACCATCTGATGCCACAGATAATGTTTATGCAAATGTTGTAGTGGCAATCTGATGCATTAATGTGCATTGATGTAAATTATCACTCATTTTCTGTGGAAAGTAAGGCTTACGTGAGAATATGAGAACAATGCTTAAATGGTGAAACAACCAATTGTATTTAATTCCATTTTCATGACAGGCAGCACCAATGACCAACTGAAATATGTGTAATGGGTAGATTCTGGAGTATTTCAGCCTGTTTTGGACAGAGTTTGTTGTGTATATGTATGCCCCATAGAATTGTAATTAAAATTTCAAATTGAAGTTTTCATCTCAGGAAAAAAAACCCACCAAACCAGTCAATTTGCCTTTCAGAGAAAAATGGCAAAAAGGCAATGATTGTTGGAGAAATTAAAAAAAAAAAAACAAACCAAAAGAACAACAATTCAAAATATGCTAAAAGCCCCATATCTCAAAAAACTCAAGTAATCCCAAAGAAACAATAAATGCCATATCAATCAGCCTGCTGGCCAATCGCCAATTCTATTTGCTGTAGATCTGCTACATGCAGCACCTGCCCAGGACAAGTTCCACGAAAGGTCTGGACGATGTGCTGCCACAGGTGTCCCAGTCAATATATTCTTTCTCAGGCTTGCTTGTGATCGCCGGACATTCCTGCTGCATGGCAGAGCTGCCCCCATCACTTACCTGTGCTGTCTCCTGCTGGAAGGTGACAAGTATGAAAAACACTTGGCTCCACTCAGCTCCAGGGCTCGCAACGACACTTCATGAAATGAAGCAGATAGATGGTGTTTGCTCAAACCCAGCGTGTGATAAATCCTGAAATCTCCAAAACCACTATGCCAAGCCCGTTGACATACATTTGTCACCAGAGGCCTTGAAGTATACAATATAGAAGAGAATCTAATAAAGCTATCATATTATCTGTCATATAGCAATGCATAGAAAGCGGGAAAGTGTTGTGTTTATTTTTCTGCAACTTTTTCTTTGCTCTGTTATCTTTAAAAAAAAAAAAGTGATGGTTTAATATGGAGGAAAATTTAGTGCTTATTTTGAATTGGATGATACTCTTTGAGAGGATGGAGGAGGAGAAAATAAAGACATAGTGACCAGATTTGTCCCATGTATGCTGCTAAATTTTGCCATTTGGCACCAAATCCACCTAGGATGAGAAATAATAATAAAAAATGCATAAAACAATAATCCATCTCTCCTCAGCACTCTAGCTCAGATGCTTCAGAGAACAAAGTGATTTTCTACAACAGGTCCCCCACAAAATATATGAAATGAAAGCCATTGCTGGTAAATGGGCTGTCTCTGTCTGTTACACAAAAACAATTTTCTTTTGCTTTTTTCCTGTGATTCCCATTTCACGATATAAAGGGACACTGTCAGTTAATGTTATACTTTGTTCTGCAAATATCAAGTTTAGAACACTAATTACAAAGTCTATAACTGAAACAAATAAATAAATATATTCTTGTATTATTTCAGACTTAAGTCTATGCATGTGACATCGTATTCAATATTTAGTTTAAACTGAAAGTTCAAGCTTTCAGTTGGTAAACACATTCTTAGGGAGCTAATAATGTAAACAGAACATACAATTTGAAGACCTAAACAGGTATGTTTTGTTTTTCACAAAGTCATAAAAAAAAAAAAAATTCTTCCTTTCTACCATTTAGTTGAAAAAAAGATCTTAAAAATATAGAAAGAAAAGTATAGCTTAATTTCTGTAGAAAAACAGTCCCTGACTGCTTTTTCATCAAATACACTTTGCTGACATCCTTTTTATTCTCTGGCCTTCTCCACCACAATTACTGGTGATACTCTGTAATTTAAGGAATGTCTGCATGGCAGATACTGCTTGTTTTAAGACTGTACTCTGTGAGAATGGACAAGTACTCACTTTGCAGTCATTGTGGCACCTTCCACAAAACACACTCTTTTGAAATATGCAGTGTATAGAAGGCAGCTGATAAAAAAAGCCCCAACTATTCAAAAAGGTGCAATCCTCAAATCCCACTTGCATTGCCAGTACAGTTGCCTCTTTGTACTCACAAACACAAGAGGCTTATCTTGATAATAACCTTTCGTGACAGTCCTGGTCTGTACTGAATCTTCAAGCTTTAAGATGTTTTCCACACACCCACGTTGTCCTCCCAAATGGACTTACTCTGTTTAACTCCTGCTATAAATATATTCTCATTTCTCATGCTGGACATTTAGATCTGCTTTTATGCCAGGAGAGGTTTATGCATGATTTGCCATAATTTCCTTACCTAAAGACTGGAAACAACTAAAATCTTAGGAAAAAGAGTATTAAAAAGAATTGAAATTAAAGATTGATTTATATTTAAAAGTTCTAGCACTCAAGTTTCCTCTGTTACTTAGAATGAAGTAACTGAGAGTTCACTTTCTATGCCAAGATGAAAAACATCAAGTTAAATACCATGTGACCTTTTTAGTGTAATGATCTCTCTACATCTTGCTTTGCCAGTCATTCTGCACTCACTACCACATACTGTTTGGCATTCAGTGCTTGATATCCTTAAGTTGGGCTCTTGTTTGATAAATTCAAAAGAATTTATCAAACAAGAAGAATAAAAGAATAAACCATGCTTTTTTATTGGAAAAATAAAATTAAATAAGACTTCAGTTTTATTCAATTAAAATTGGTGAATTGATGTCATTTACATAATATATTTATATTCATATGGTATATAATCTCATATATTTATACATTCATAGTAAGATTAAATTGTCTTATTAGCATAAACATTATTTACTTTGATTTAATATAATATGATCAGCTTTTGGTTTAAATATGATATCCAAAGTTGTGAGCATTTTACTGAAATCTATTCAGTTTATACGACCCTCTTTTTGAAGTCTTTTAAAAAATATTCTAACTTTTATAAGGAATTCATCAGATGATATTGATTTCTTTCTTGACAACCACTTCTTTTACTACAAAGAATAAAGCCAGATTCCATAAGCAGTAAAAAATCCTTAAAAAAAAATCAGTCTACTGCCAGCAACACAAAACCAGCAACCACATTAATGACAAATACATTCAGAGAAGAAAGAGGAAAAAAAGGTAAAAAATATTTTCAGAGGTGAAAGGACACGCAAGGGGAGTAACATAGCAGAGGGAAGGTAGCAAAAACTATTTCTGGAAAAAAAGGAGAAAGGGATTTAGAAAGCAGAAAGGTATTTTCAGTCTAAAGAGACGGAAGGAAAGACAGTTATACGAATCTGAATGTCTGAATGTCAAAGCAATTGTCAGATTTAGGTTTTCTTGCTGTTGTGTTTTTGTGTTTGTTTTTCTTTGGTTGGTTTTTGTTTGTTTTCTTTCCATAAAGGAATAAAAAATGTACTTAAGAAAGTCATTGCATTAAGATTTTTCTTAAATTATTTCAAATTTATTGTGGGTGTTTTAACAGTGCTTTTATGAATTGGAAGAGGAGACAAATTTCAGTCTAATTTACTTAGTCAATGAAGCAGAAGAACTGCTCATGACAAGAGACTCTGAAACTGACTGACCAGTGGTCAAACATGCATATAAGGTAAAGAAACTCATGGAAATGAATTACAGAGTGTGTGACAAATTAACATTCTTAAAATTCATGAGTGGAAATGGATGTGTAGATTCCAAGCATTCTGAAAACATACCTTTTAGAGAAAAATTTAATATCCAAAGATGCAACATGATATAGAAGGTCAGCTGCCAATCCAAAAGAAAATGAACCACATGAATAAATATAAGTCCTCCGACTGTAGGAGAGATTCTCTTTCAAGACTGTGAAACCAAATAAAATATTAATAAGACTTCTGGCTTGCAAATTTATTTGTAAGTCCTTCATAATTAAGGGTGCTTGGCAAAACAGAATTTGCCTCCCAGACCTCCCACTTTGCTGTCATTAGCTTGAATGAGCTTCTCTTCATGATAAAGACAAAGGTGGGAAAAGTGATGTAAATGTTATCCATTTTGTGCAGGGTTTGTACGATCTCTTCTTTATGATTGGTTTCACACAACGACCAATAGACACTTTCTACTGAAATTTTAATTAAAAGCCATGAAAGCAGTCAGCTGTAGGCCATGAATGTGTTGATAACAAAAAAGTGCCATTATAGAGTGGGAAGATCAAGCACTGTACAAATTTAGTGTGAAACCATGTTAAGTAGATCCATATGCCTGCGTTTAATGTAATTTTAAGATCTACATGGTAGCGATGGGAGTACTAAAGTAAAGCAAAATGTCAGTTAAAGCCAGGACACACAGTTTAAGTATAATCATGGTAATTCAATGATATATGAAGCATATTTCTCTTCTGATGTTTGCAAAGAAATCCTACCAAGTGAAAAATACTTTTTTTCCCTCTGATTGTGGCTGCAAGTATCCAGGTATCCAGGTTATCATAAAATAAAATGTTAAATATATGTTAGTGAATATGAAATGAATTAAACCTAGCATAGATTAGAACTGTATTTTTATAGTAGAAATAATTTTGAACAGAAAAGCATATTTAGACATATATTATCAATAAATGAAACTTTAAATTCATTTATTCCTCATATCATTTACAATAAAATTTAATAAAACTTATGGTGTGGAGCTTTTGTGGTTTCATAATAAACATTTCATATTTGGAATTCAATCTCTTTTGACTGAAAGAATAAATCATCCTGTGTGATTTAGCTGCTTGTTAAGATCAACATATATTTAGTACCAGCTTCCTTGTACAAAAGTATTTAAGTATATCAAATTTAATTTTACATTAACTATTCTAATTGCCAGAAATATATCCTTTTTTTTTCAAGAACCAGCATAAAATCACAATCAAAACAGTATTATTTAGTGAGTTTAAAAATACTTGAGAAAAAAATTTAATTTAATCCTCTGTAAATAAAAAGAAAACATTTTATTATTATTGTTCATACACAAATTCTTAGGTAATGCTTTTACTTGACTAATCAAATTCATTATTTGAATAGTTATATTTGCTCTTCATCAAGTTGTGGGTTATATTCTTATGCAGAATACACTTATGCAGTGTATCACATTTGGGTATAAATATCGATGCCACACATCCATAGAAGACAATTCTCATATTAATCTGGAAATATATATTCTAAATTATTTACTGAAAGCTGCTGTAGTTATAGAAGACAGAAAAGACACATAGAAGAACAATTCCAAATCCATCAACATGGTCTTTAACTGATGTCCATCTGGTACACTATATGGTTATTTACAGATAACAAAAGCACATAGTCATTAAAAAAGGCCTCAGTACATTAGGCTATAGAACTGTGTTTTGTAGAAGCTTCTTTACTTCAGAGAGCCTCACTGGGAGTTTGAATACAAATTGTTTCTGAAGTCTGTTCTGATTATTTCATACCTCTGCTCAAAAACACAATCATCAGGGAGGTTTTGTATATTGTACATAAAAGCAGACTCAGGAAAGCATTATACATCTTCACCCTTTCATTTCTCTTCCAAAAGGAAATGGTACACTGACCCCTCAGAAATCAAGGCAAATATCTCTGATATTTCTTGTTTGATTTCTACACAGCAGAAAGTTATTTAACATGCCTGAGATTGAAATGCAGAGTAGGAACAACTTTGGCTTTGAGAAGAAAGGGAAGATATGATCCACACACAGGCTTATCCTCTGAATTTCTAGACCAGAAATTCGTCTCCAATAAATACTGAAAGCCTTTCTGAGGATATATTCTAAATACTTCACAGGTAATGCAAACAGCTTTGGAAAACACTGTGGGTGCCCTGAAGCAATTGTAAACTCTTGGCACCATTCAGTGTGGTGCAACTTACACTGAAGAGTCATTTTATATTAGAATTCTTTTTTATTCCATAAAATTATAACCAAGAGGAAAGTGATGAGAAGCTATTGTCTTTTTAGCTATAACAGGCTCTTCAGCAAAAATCTTGCTGAAGTGTCACTAGGAGTCTGCTGAAGATCTGCTAGAAATGCATGCTATTTAACTCTATACCTATTACTGATATAAAAAAACCCAAAAAACCCAAAAAACAGGTGATGACAAGAGTATAGAGAATAGTTTATGAATTAGATGACAACAGTCATCTAAAACCCAATTATTCTTTCCAGACACTGTTTTCCTATGATCTTCCTCATGAGTTTTTTAGCCAGTGTACCATTCATTTTATGTAAAAAATACCGTCATAACAAAATCAAATTTTCAGGAGGAATATAAACTTCAGCATCTAAAGGGAATTATTTTGAGTCCTAAGCCAAAATTTTGTGTCGACACTATGCATAAAAAGATCGTGATACTTTCTGTAACATCTGTATCATCTGGAGATATAGAGTGTACGGGGGAGATATAGGTTGCAGGTGATTTCAGATGGACTCCTGACTGTCACCTTCTGTGCTAGGTGACCTTTGTAAATGCCAGTCCTACTAGCTGAATTAATATCTTGCTTCCCTGGTCATTTTGAAACAGTGTACTTTACAAACCTTTCTCCGTTTAACAGAGGTGTGTGTTAGATTTAACTTTTTTCACCTGGTCAGCCACCACAGTTGTCCCTGTCTGTAAAAACACAAAAAAACCTCAAATATCCTCTACTTTAAGAAGCATGTAGTTCTTTTCTTCAATTTATATTTTTCCAGACATCGGAGATTCTAGAAAATGCATGTGCTGCACTTCAGAGGTGCAATCAAACAATTCAGCGATGGCAATGTAGTGCATATAGGAAGCTGTGTAACCAGCAGATTGACTTTGTGAAATATTCATCACTGCAGGTGATGGAAAATTTCATACATGCAAAAAACATAATGAAAATGAGCAGCCACAACCTAGGTACAAAAAGAAGTTTTCTTTTAAATATCTTTTAAAATCTACTATAACCTTAAATAGAAAGTTTTCAAGAGTTTCTCAACAAGAAAAGTTTCTTGAAATCATGACAGTGTACAGAGTTGGACACATAAAGATGTATTCTCTGAAATGGTTGACCAAGGGTAGAAGAGAATCAAACCAGGCTTAGTTGAATCTACATTCTTGGAAATAATTCTAGAAAAAAAAATCCAAAGTATGTAAGTGCTGTATGGTGAAGAGTTCAAAATATTTTGTCCTGTCACTTTCCAAACAGTTAATAGACAAATAGCTTACTTGATGTTTCTTCCACAGAAGAAAGCAATCTGAATACTTCTTTCGAGCATTAATTTCAGTAAATTTAAGCCTCCAAAAGAATCCGCAGGAATTTGTCCACTCCTAGTTCTTGAAATTCTTCCAGATGGGACTCAGCATTGCTACTGGTCAGGAGGAAGGTACTTCTTCAGTGTTTGCCCTCTTTTTCCTTTGCTTTTATTGGACACTTGGGACAATAGTCTTTCTGTCTTCTTTGCTTCCGTATTGACTGTATACATTGACAGGAGCCTTTGAGCATGCCCTTTTCCAGAATGAACAGTGTCAGACCTTTCAACCACCTCCTCCAGAGGCTCCAGTTCACTCATCATCTTCGTGACCCTTCACCATCCTTATGGTTCTTCACTGAACAGTAAGTCCATATTCTCTTGCACTGGGGAGCTGCAATCTGGATCCAACACTCCAGACATGTTCCACCAGTGCTGAGCAGAGGGGAAGGATCACCTCCCTGGACCCAACATGTTTCCTAATGCAGCCCCACATCTCTTAGTGGCAAGAGGACACTCTTTGCTCATGGCCTCCTTGGCCACTGGGACTTCCTGTTTTCCAGTCTAGTGACCCCCAGCATGGGTTTCCATGGGGTCTTCCCCTCTTAGTGCAGAATTTACACTTGATTTGCTGAAATTCATGGGGTTCTCTTCATTTCTCCAGTGTGAATATAATAAAATTGTCTGCAGTACATAGACAAAATATGATTATTTTGTAAATATTTGTACTCTATGGAAGGAAAAAGGGAAAAATGTATTTTTGGCACCTAATTGCTGCCTTTACTGCTTGTACTATGCACATATGAAAATTCAATAAAATTTTTGTCCTTAATGTGAAATGTTATGATAATGTCTTCTCTCCTCCTGAGCAACATTCACCCTGTTTTTTCACTTACTTTTCTGTCAGCTTTCTTGGTTGTATAAAATTTGCACATGCATTAACACCAACTATATGTATTACTGGTTGAGAGCATGCTCCACTTGTATTATCTTGTCATGAACATGATAGCCAATGGTTTAATTTGTTTAATTTTGAAACCCATAACTTATTTATGTTTAATCAAGTATGAAATAGACTTTTCACACATAAGGTATTATTTCATGTTTAGAATATTTTTTCTTCCTTTTTTTTCCTTTTTTTTTTTTTTTTTTTTTTTTTGGCAGCAGTTCATTTGGTGGTTTGGTTGCTGCTTGAGATCTTCAATATGTGTCCCAAATGAAACAAGAATGAGGTCTTTACAACTCTGTACTGTGTGGAGTACTACCTGTTCCTTTCAGGAATACTGGGGCTATAATGAAAGAAAAAGTTCACATCAGTATAAAATAAGAAGTTTCTAGCTACAGGGTGTATTTAATGTCAGATGCCAGATGGCAGTCACAGTGTCTGCTATCTAAAACACATGCAGGCATGCAAAGGAATAGTCTAGCCTGTCAGTTTCTCAGACAGTGTTTGAATAGTAAGACTATAGTAATTCTAAAATGATATTTGACAAAATATTGCTTTCATACATACACCAGAGGCCTGGTGTATTATCTATCTATCATACATAGAGGCCCTAGATGAATTATCTATCTATCTATCTATCTATCTATCTATCTATCTATCTATCTAT
>JANIJU010000001.1:78285922-78299615 GCA_025504685.1 Leucosticte australis | reverse complement strand
TATCTATCTATCTATCTATCTATCTATCTATCTATCTATCTATCTATCTAATCTCTCTACCTATCTACTATCTATAATCTATTTTTTAGCCATAGACTGGTGAAATACTGGCATGGGTTGGCCAGAGAGGCTATAGAGTTTTCACCCTTGGAGGCAGGATGTGACTGGGCAAGGTCCTGAGCTAGTTGGTCTAACTGCTTTCAGCAGGAGGGTGGATAAGACCTCAGAGATCACTTCAATTCTGCTTTATTCTAGCACGCATGTATACTGTACTCCTCTCCCTCACTGTTGGCAGTACCAGACACAGACTGCAGGAAAATCTTAAATGAGTCTTGGCAAGTATGAATTCAGCATGTGCAAAAAGGCATCTAAATGTGTTTCAAAACAATTTTCAAAATCTCCTCCTCATAATTTGAGGCTATGTGAGAACTTTAATAGAATCATAATCCTCCAGAAAAATCTAGAGGTGAACCTTCTTCACTGAGAAAGACATGTGTCATGGGTGATATCCATACTTGAGCCTATTCCTCACTGGAATCACTGTTCAAGATTTTTAACTTTCAGTGTGAGTATTGAGAGGGATGGTATGCTGTGCTGAAAGACTTGAACAGCTATAATGAACCTATAAACTTCCCAAAGGTCATTTATCTGGAATAGTGTTGAGAAGCTATACAAGAAAAACATACCCTTCCTAGTAGTGAATAAAGGAAAAATAATTCAATGTGTCATTTGATCAAAAGTTATGAATTATTTTAGCAGTGGAGAGTTATACTTGTTTTTTTGGCAAAATTTGTGAAAAAAAAATGTTTATGAAAACTACACTCAACCTGCAAATGTTGTCATACTTTATCTTAGTCTTCCAAACAATTTGGTAGCACCAAAGTCTCTTGATTAGGTCACTCATCATGCAGTATCTGCCACTCACTCTCAACACTACAGCACAATTGGAGAGGTTTTCAGATATTGCAATCTGACAACATAAAATATTCTCTTGATAATTTCATATAATACTTTCAAAGCACTTTAATATACCATGTATGCCAAGATTTCTTTTAATAAAAACAGTATCTAAAATCAGTAGGGCTTTGTTTTTTGGGTTTTTTTAATGGAGAAAAAGATTTACGTAATAAAATTGCACCCACCTGGCAGCATACTTTAAAAGTAGAACCATGAATATGGTGTCCTGTGATTTACTGACCACTACTGATTGAAAATGGGGATTCTTTTATTCAATACACACAGCTAATTTAAATAGAAAAATTCACAATTTCTTCCACTAGAATCTTCACTGAAAACTTTTGAGGAAATGAGAACATGGATACTTTCATTTTTTCCTTCTCTAAAGTATATTCTTGTCAACACTGTGACACTCATAAAGAGCAACAGAAAAAAAAAGAAAAATATAGTTAATCTGATTTGTAAATAAACCTTTTCTAATATTTAGTGAATTTGTATTTTAGTCAGGAACTATTTTGGGTGAGGTAAAATGGAGAAACACATTGTACTGTGAAATAGAAATTCATATGCAACAATCTGGATCATACGGATAACATTTTTTTTGCCTTTTAAAAACCTTTATCCATTTCCTAACAACTTTCAAGACAAGGTACCCTTTTGGTATGTAAAAGTAAATGTGATAAAATGCAGTGAGGACATACTGTATCTAGCTAAAGCATAGTAGGACCTTTAATATTTATATTACATTTTTTCCCCATAGGCATTCATTCTATAAATAGGTACCAACTCATTCTCATCAAGTAAGAATTGTCACAAAGATGAAGATAGTCCAAGATGCATGTTTCCTCTATTTTTCTAGATGTAATCCATTGCAAAGAAATATGAAAATGTTTATTAAACTATAAGCCTGCCTGACATTGAATACATTTACTTCAATAGATACAGTATCAGAAGGATTATTGCCAAAAAATATTTTTAAATTATGATTGTCATGGTAACTACCAGCTGCTGCTGTACCAGTTCCACCAATGACACAGTTTTATTAAGGATATGCTAGAAGTGTAATGCAACAAAGAAAAGGAAAATAATTCCTTGATCACACAGTGATGAATTTTTTATAAGCTTTTCAAAACCTGCTGTCTTTTAGAAATACTCACACTATAACATATATAGTGAACTCTTAATAAAAATATGTGTACACTTATAATAAAACTACTGAAGATCATTTGATTTCAGCAGCACTGGCTGCTTTGGTTTTTAACAGCCTAAGTATGGCAACTGTGCACAATCTCATTGATAAATATGCACCAAATGACAAATTAATATGTGCTGGTCCTTCTCAGCTACAGCTACAAATGTAATTATAATGTTTTGGACATTAGTCAGTTTTGTCTATCTGGGGAAAAGTTGATTCAAGCAGCATATGGATCTGCTATAAAGAGGTATAAACTGCCCTCTATGTGAGGAGACCGTGAGCTGCATTGTGGACTTTAAAAAACCAAAAAACGACCTCAAAATCATGATTATTAGAAAGCAACCTATTTTGTTAAGCTGCCAAATCCATTAAATTGTTTAACTGTAGAGAAGACTGTTATTGAAATCCCAGTGGGACTTCTATTTAGATGGTCTGGGAGCTTTTTCTCCAACAGCTAGTGTGTACTTCCACATGTTAAGTTTCCTGATTGTTTTCACTCTCCTTTAGACAGGAAATTGAGAACCTATAAGATTTTTTTCTTGTGAAATATTCAGATGATTCTGTAACTCAAGAAAGTTAACAATGCATATGATAACAGTGATAACAATGCATAGTCTAGAAAACATGGTCTACCATGTTATTAAGTTACCTAATTTGTGAAATTGAACAAGTAATGATAGAAATTTAGGAAATAGACTAAAAAAACTCAAAAAAAGTTTATTTTTATAGTCAAATGTACATTATGTGCACATTTTAATCTGTCAAAAATATTTTAATTATAGTACCCTATATTTAAAGTTGTGAGCTGGCAGTTTTGGCATATTTGTGTATTTAGTTAAAACCAGGGATTAAATGTTCTCTGAAAACTCAAAGATGCTTTATAGAAGCTTTCAGTCAATCCCTGGCATTTTCCATTGTCTTCTAGTTCTGGTATTTTTTCTATTAACTGACTTCCTTGTTCAATTTATGAACCAGATTTCCTAGACTTTGAAACAGCCTGCCCTGAATTATTACTGTACACAATGGGAGATGTACTCTGTATCTCTGGTGTAGAAAGGATCTCAACCTTGACTCTTGCAGAATTGAGCTAACTTGTAAACCAGTATGAAGGGTGAGCTTGGATTATTTCTTGCAGGCAGCTATCAGTTGTCTATAAAGTTATTAGTTGTACAGTGGAGGTAAAATTTTAATTCTGAATAGAAATTGAATTTTTATCAAGTTGCAAAGAACTTTAATACAGCAAAAACCTCACAGGTAATAAATCAGTTAAATCTCACAGGTAATAGATCAGTTAAAAAATGTTGCAGAAAGTATCTGAAATCTAAACAACTGTCGCTTACCCAACATATTTCTTTCAAAGAGTAAATCAAATTATACACTGATCATCATGAAGGAATAAAAATTTGAAAAAATAGAAGCAAAAAGGCAAAGGAGACACACCAGGATAAAACTGCACATTTTTTTTTAACCAGATAAATTAACTTTTAGATATGTGCTTGATCCAAGAAAAATAATAATAAATTTTCCTAAATTTATGGGATTTTTGCTGGAAGCAGTTCCAGTCCAGCTCAGAAGCAGAGACCTGGATAAACTAAAGATTTATTCCCTTGTAATTATGTGGGGTTTTTTTAATTGCAATGAATGCACAAATCATTGTTGTTCAATTAGGTGGAATATAATAAGACACAAAATTGGTTTCAGTGGTTCTCCTTGGGTGATACCAAAGCCTCCATTTAAAACCTCAAAATCAGCAAATGTGAAAAAAAATGTCATATTTAGAACACTGGAAAGGTAATGAGTTGCTGCAAAAGAAACAGATGCCAAGAATTTAACAACATATTTCAAAAAAAGTAATCAACTGGAAAAAAAAAACCACAGGAAAAAAGTCTGTTATTCTGAGAAAGTAGTCAGAGTCCTCAATCTGTTCTTAATTTGAAATATACACTGCAGTTTTACTTCTATTGTCAACTTTATCACTTGTCCTTAATGCACCAAAGCCAAACAGACAAAATCATTCACATTCAGCAAAAACCCAGAAAGCGATACTTGCAATATTCTGCAATGACTTTACCATCCAGTAATCTCGTGGAATCTCTGGAATTACGAAAAACAAAAAACAAACAAACAAACAAACAAAAAAAAAGAAACCAAAAGTACAACCAAGTAGGACTCCTAATTAAAAATATAAAAAAAAATGCCAATGCACTTTAGCCTTCTTGCAGTGTGATTCTTGCAGAGTGCTTTCTTGTGAAACTTTCATGCTTTCAGAACACCCTGTCTCTAGAGCAAAATACCAAGTAAAACATAAATCCACATAGGGCTGTTATCCACTTATCAGCACCATGTCTACTTAAGCTTTTTTTAATTTCTGAAAACTATGTCTATTTCTTTTTTTTTATTATTATTATATGAAAGAGGAATGAAATACAATGAATACATTGAAAAATTAATTTGGAAACAAACTAAAAATGGAGAGGAAACACTGTTACATAAGGAAAGAAGAAAACCCCACCATATTACAAGATGGTTTTGGTGTTCCCCTGCATAATGTTACAACACCAAATGACAGTAAGCTTTAAGGATTGACTCAGGCACTGGTGTAAAAATGCTCTGAAAGACAGCTGAACATATTTCTCTGCTTTTGCTACTGAAGACATCTATTCCAAACAACACCTGGGGAATGCCACTTTTCCACAGGCTCTATTGTGGGCCTTGAATGTCACAAAAAGAGCCTTTGACCGGCCTGACTATCAAAGTAAGGTTAGAGCATAAATGATTGTTGTTGCTTTTTTGCCAGCTGCAATCCTGTTAAGACCACCCTTTGATTGACCCATGAGAACAGGAAAGGGATAGATGCTTTTATTCTGGGTCCATCACCTTTACCTGCTTCTGATATAATACAAAGTGCCCAAAATCACTAGAAATACATCCAAACCAGTCTGACTGATCCCATCCCTGGCAAACTGCTCATGGGTCCTTTCAAGCTATTTTTCAAAGCAATAAATTAATGCAAAAGGACTTTCTCTCCCAAAAGATCAGTCAAAAAAACCTTTGTTCAAACTGGAATCTGAAAATATCTCTAATAGAAAAAAATTGCTTTCTCTGCATAATTTTTTAACAAAAACATATATACTACCAAAACTGTCCTCTAGAAGTTAATCTAAAATGATGTGCAATTTTGGTTGACATTTTCCTTCATATTCAAACTCTCATTCTGTGTCACCAGTAGGCACAAGAATGTCCGAACAGCTGAAGTTCTTCAGTACAAAACTTCTAGACCATGACCCTGCCACTAGGAGTCCATCTGTTTTTCTATTTATAGAAGGAGGGGCAGGAAGAACACTCAAGCTCTGGGTGGTATGGTCTTCACCTGTTTCAGTAGCTCACACCCTTGGTTTCCTCACTTTCCCCAAGAAAATGCAGTCATTAATTGGTGTAATCAACTTCCTGCTTTGTTTTCTGGTGCTCCCCTGGTAAATTCTAATATGCTATATTCTCTCTTGTATTCACAGTGTTGTTAAGATTTCTTTTCTGAGCAGCAATAACTAATTTAGAAGTTATCATTACAAGTGGGTTTCCATATGTAGATTGTTTATGTTTTATCAACCTCAAATTTCATCCAGAATTTTTTCCTGGTTTTTAGTACTGTCCAAGTCTTCTGAGACTAGTCTTGCTTTATTGAGCCATCTTTAGCAATTTGTAACAGTGCCAAACATTGTTAATTCACTATTCACATCACTTACCTAAACATTCAAATGAGGAAGCTCAGGGATGTAATTTTATCCATCATGATAACACTTATTTTTAAATGAAATGTTTTACAGTAATTTTAGCAGTTTATAATGTCACACAGCACTTGTCAAGCTGACATAACTGCTTTGAGGTCTAAGGTATAATTAGTGAGAAAGCACAGCAAATTTGGGATTGACTTGAGTGAGATTCATCAAACATTTAGTTTTAAACCCAAACTTTAGCATGTTGCTGAATAGGTGTGTAAGCTGAGATATGAAATTAGAGAATTAAAGAAAAAGCCTCCATAAAACCATAAATTCACATTTTTTAAGCACTGATATTTTTGTGTATTGTATTGCAATAGAATAAAAAAGTGTTCCAATTAGAAATAGCTCATAAACCAGTCCTAAATTATATCTGATTTTCATACTTTCAATACACTTTTTCACTTTTATTGTTGAATGTTATTGACTCTGCGGACCAAGAAAAAAGGCTTCAGAAGCCATCAGTGCAGAATATCACTGTGCAAATATGAAATACAACAAGCCACAGGATGTTTAGGAATGTTTCATTTTATGCACTAAAGTCAATATATTCTTCATTAATGGTAAAAAGTCACTTTTGTGATTTAAAATACCTCATAATGAAGGATGCTTCTTCTTGCTAGGTATTTGAAAAGCCCTGTATGGTTGGATGACAAGATTGTCACTGTCAGGTAATAATTCCATTCTCATTGAACAGATCTGACAATGTAAAATTAGTCTCAAAATAAAAACTTTTTATATTAAAAAAAAGTAACAGTAAAATACATGGGGAATATTTTTCTACAGAGTTATTTTTCCACTTCATAAGCAAATGCAGCTACCAGTAACTGAACAAACTCTAGGTTAAAATTAGCAAAGTTACAAATAAACTTTTTTTTTCCTAAATTGTCATGGTTCATGAATAATTCAAAATGAGAACAAAGGCTAAATTATAAACCACCAGATAAAAAAATTAATTATAATAATTCTTCATTCCTCACTTATAAGTATGCAAGTACTTCACAGTCTATACAAACACAATAAACCCTTTCTTTAGATTTCTACAGCCTTGACCACACTACACTTTATGACCCTTGAAAAGTTTCATCTTTAAATTAGGTCACTATATAGATTTTCCTATTTTGAATTGTCTGGCCCTCTTGTGAAGAGAGAAACATCATTTATTTTGAGGAGATATGGAAATGAAGGCTGAGCGTTAAAGTGTTCATAAATTGAATTTTGAGATATTTTACAATTCCATGTATGAAACATGAAATGGAATTGAATTTGTGTGATGCAACTGAAGAAAATAATTATATACTTTCCTTGGAGTGATCTGTGTATAGATACATGTAGTGATCAGTCATAGAAAACGTGTCTGGTGGATTAAAAAGGTATATTAACAAAGAAATTAGGAAAGATAGTGAGAGAGTTACTGTCCAACATGTGTGTTTCCTGTTGCCACATATTGCTGAGAAATTAATTTGTCTTTTGATTATTAGAAGAAAAGGAAAGATTTTTATATGATACTGTGGTCTTGAACTTCTTCCAGTGCCTCAGACTAAACACACTTGGACATATCCTGCCAGTGAATTTACTGCCAGTTAGAAAATAGTGTGCACAAATGAACAATCAATCTCAAAGAAAAAGCAAAAGAAAGTATTTTTCAATATGACATTCAGCAAATTCCATAATACAGGAGCAGGTCTTCACTGATTTATTTTTCTATATGGTATAGAAGCCAAGAACAAAGCTTTGAGCCCTCCAACTGCCAAATGTGAGAAATCAGACTGTCATCTACTTTCCTCAAAAATTTTGTATAGTGGTGAGGAGACGATTGAAAATTTGAGTGAGTGACTCTCTCATGGCTTCTGTTCATTATCTTCACTGTTGCTCAGTACAGTGTACTTAAGCAGAGCTGCATGTATTTTTTATGTTTGTTGCAAAAATTTAAACCATGGAGAATAATAAACAATCTGGTTCAAGTTTAATAAATGTCTAAACATCACCTTCATGGGAAGTTGAGTGTTGAGTATGGAGTAAGGTGCAGAGTAACAGTATGTCCAGGTGTTGGAAGAGCAAGCTGCAAAATTAAAAACAGCTCTCCCTTCTCCCTGGTCATAAATCATCTTACACTAAGAGAAGTTTACAATAGATTTTGCTAAATATATTTTTTTTAATTTAAAACTTTGATCTAAATAGGCTGCTTCACAGGAGATCTTACCATTTATATATTGGCCAAGGTAATGTGAAAGTTTTGAATTGAGCTTTTCATTAAGAGGTCTTTTCCCTTCGGAAATTTTATCTCAAGATAGTCAGAGAAAATTGTTCTGAGATCCATAAGGAAAAACTGGGAAAGAGGGACTTGTCCAACCAGAAGTAGAAATGGCTTCAGGAACACCTAAGAGGCTCTGAAAAAGGAGAACAGAGCTGTGCTTCTCACAGAGAGGCATGAACTGGGGCAAGTGGGATGAGATAAGACAATGGACATGATCTGAAGTGAGTTTTACCACAGTGAGGAAAGTCAGGCAGTGGGACAGATTTGCCCAGAGAGGTTGAGCAGTCTTCATTCCCAGAGTTTCTCATGATATGTCTCAAAAAATCCCTGAGCAGCCTGGTTTGATCTCACAGCTGATCCTCTTTCTACTCTAGTTTGGACAGAAGAGATCTCAAAGTCCCTTCACATGTGAATGATCCTGTGATCTTATGTTAATGTCATATATCAAATTTTAACATTTAATATTTTGAAGGTTCCATCCAACATATATTTCTGCCTATTTCTGATTGATTTTTGTATTTATAGGAAATAGTTGAAATATTTTGTGTAGGTTCAGTTATATATTCCATATAAAGATAGTTCTAGATATGAATTTTTTTATTTCAAAAATAACAGGCATTTTTGTACCATTTAAGCAAAATTCTAATTATATTTTTATATTTCTTCCTAGTTTTTGTTAATCAGAATAAGAGCAAGAATTGAAAAATCATAGAAATGACAGCCAGTGGTTAGGAGTTAAAAGAAAATCCTAATCTCTGCTTTTAGTATACACTGTTTCATTCCTCAAAAATTTTCACAGTTAAATGAAATTTTACTTTAATTTTGAATTTTAAAAAATAATACTTTTTCATCATGAATACATGATTTTAAGTATTTAAAAAATTCTCAAAATCTGTAATCACAACTGTGACCCTAGTTATTCTCCAGAGATAGCAAAGCCCCCCAAACCAAACAAAAAAAAAAAAAAAAAAAAAAGCCTTGTCCTCTTCCTCTTTTCCTCTTTTACTCTCCCATCAAATCTTTTTTTTTTTCTTTCTCTTTTTTTTTTGGTCTTCAAACTGTGAGATTTCTAACTGATGGAATTGAAGTGAAGGAAATTAACCTACACAATAGGTGGTCTAGGAATTTATAGGAGTTTTCATATGCATTTTCTTAATAACGTATCATCTGTAGTTTCAAATCTCTGATGAAATATATCTTTCATTGATCATTCTGTACAATTTAGATTTATAATATTTCTGCATATTGTAAGAAAAGGCCATGTTGAAGTGCTAACCAAAAATTAACTCCAGGCAAGAGGTTGACTAGTGAACCAATGTCACCCCTCATGCTCTCATTTCTCACCCACTCTATGTTTGACAGTTCTTCTTAAGCCCATTTTACTTGATCTCAGTAACAATCACTACCAAATTTTCTGAAGGTCAGCTCATTTATCTTGTACTTATCATTCGGGTTTCCTCCTTTTCTCCTTGAGCTATGAGCAATGTTGGCCTTCCAAGTCCAGTAGCAGGCAGGCAGCAATGGATTAATCCTAAAGTCATACACATATGAAGAGAATATTATCTTTCCAAAGATGAATATCCCCTAAAAGAAGTAAAGGACCCATGTTCAGTGGCTTTATCAAATTTGGTAAGCAACCTCATTGAAACCAGAATTGTGCTGCTGAGCTTGCAAGAAAATCCAGAACATGGAGTTACTAATATATAATTAAGACAAAGTTAATTATTTCCCAAAACTCAGAGAATTTAAGGAACAACTTTGATTTAGTGATGCCTAAGATGTTGCGAATTCTAACCTGAACAGTCGTTTTGACTGAGGCATCAATTGTACCATCATTGCATTCTCCATGTTAAAATAATTTCTTTCTTAGGACACACTCAATGTCAGAATGATATGGCAAAGGTGGTGGTTTTAAGTTTTGCCAGATTCTGATCAAGACTCCTGCTGAAATAGAACAGAGAAAAGAAAGTAAACTAGTATATGTCCCATTGAATCGCTTCTCAATGAAAAATGTATGAGTTCAGACTTACAGACCACATAATACGAAACATGTATTTTCCTTTTTTTTTTTTTTTTTTTTTTTTTTTAGTTTTGGGGTGGGTTTTTTATCTGTAATAAGTACCCTTCCAAATACTCTATAGCTCTATAACAAATCCAAGGTCAGTCATAAGCTACTCCTGAATGGGGAGTGACTATGTATGCTTTTGCTAGGTACCACTCTTGAAAGCTTAGAGTAATTTGGATTAAAAAGTTACAAAACTGTGGAATTAAATTCTAATATAAAAATCTTCTAAGAAAACAAAAAAGAAAAAAATACAATATAAAAATGGTTGTTTCAGTGAAATCATAGTGAAAATTGAAATGACTATGTATCATATGCAAAACAAGCCCACAACCAAACATGTCATCCTTATTTTATTTTTAAAAACCTTGTTTTGCTAAACTTCACCTTCAAGTAATGTAACATCCTTATTTTCAATAGGAAAGATAAAAATATGACCTGTGGTGGCTAATAATTTTCAGCAAGCAAAGCTTGCTGAAAATTATTAAAAGAAATATTAAAAAGAACCCTGTCCCCACCTTGAACAATAATGATGATTATTATTAAGTATTCTGTTTGTCTTCTTTAAGTGTTCTTTAAAGTAGTTACTGACCCTTTATAATTTGATTTAATAGGAAGGTCCTGTAATATAATACTGAGATTCTGCTCTTGTGCTCTTAGCTAGACTATTTGTTCTTCTTAACACTTGAACAATTACTGAATAGGAGATTCTGTCATGCTCAATTGATATAGATTCCATTATTCCACCAACTGAATTATCATCAAGCATTGTGTTGCTAAGCTTTATGGTATGCCATTCTTTCATTAGCATCAGCAGGCTTGCTTTATTTCCTAATATATAACTTTTTTCCAAACCCCCAAATGAAATTTTTATCTGGCTAAAATTATGGAATATGGATTCTATTAAGAACTGGAAAGAGCTTAAAGAACTCTCTCTCCTGGGACAATATAATGAGATGTTACTTGGAGATTTGAAAGGATTTACATTAAATTATTTTAGGATTTCTTCCAAAAAAAAAAAAAGTTTAAGAATCCATTTATTTTAATTCTTATGATCCTAATAGGCACCAAAATAAGTGGTTTTACCTATTTTCTATTAACTAAAAAAAAACTTCCCCAGGAAAAACTAAATTAATTGTCTTTTGGACAAATGTCACATAATATTTGAAATGCGAGAAATATTTTTTTCTTGATGTTATGATTAGGAAAGGTACTTCTACAATAAAAAAATCTTTAGAACAGAAAGCATCAGAAAAATTCAAATGCTTTCAGCCATTCAGCATTTTATTTAATAGATCTAGATAAGTATTTAAGCATATCCAAATGCTTGTTTCTCCTTTAGAGTTTTAGGTGTGTCATAAGTGGCATGTAACAGATTCATTTCCATGATGATCAGCTGGAATTTCCCTAAATGTGGCAAAAAAATCCCCACCAAAAACATGTGGGGGGTGGAGGGGTGGAGAGAAAGATGAAAAAAAGAGAGAGAGATTACAGTGAGATATGCTTTATTTGACATATTCTCCCCATGGAACAATTAATTTGGGGAATTTAATGGAGTTTTTCACTAACTGATAGAGCTGTGTAATGTTTCTCCATTCTTCTATTAAAATATTCTAATTAAATCAGTCATCCTAGTCCCATCTGTTATATACTGCTCTCATGTGGGGTGGCTGCTGGATTCTCTCCAGGGCAGCCACTGTATTTAGCTCTCTTCATGGCTGGGTGGATGTCAGACACAGCAGAATCTTGTTCTCAGTCAGAAATTTCTGCTAAAATATATTTTGCTGTTACATCACACATGAAAGAAACCCCAGGACAATATGCCCATTAGTAAAAATTGTAGGCTGACAAGAAAAACTGAATCATATCATCTCCCTGTTATTTTCCGTAGTGCCAGAATGCTTTTTAGTTCTTTTGAGACAAGGAAAGACAAATACATCTTGGAGGAAAAAAAAAAAAAAAAGGTGTCTAATTAGCTATCAAAGTATACTTTGAGCATTTTTGTCCTCCATGTCAAAGAAGACACTCCTTTATAATAATTGCTGTAGAAACTGTTTATCAAAGGAATGTTAACTGAGTAGATGACAGATTATCTGTGGTGCTACAAGGGCAACTGAAATCAAACACACTTGCAAATCTTCACAAGTGTATCTCAGAGCTGGGTGTCGCCAGACCAGTTGCTTGCAGCACTTTGCACAAAATCCTGGTTCCACTGAAGTCACTGAATTTTACATTGGCTTCAGCACAGCCAGGATTTCTGCCTCTGATGATAATCTATATGCATCTGTCAACTAACTCAAACTAAATATGGTTCCTTCACTCCCTAGAATAAATGAGCTTTATATTTTTCAAGGTCAAATTTGTTTAAATTGGTTCAGCTCTGATTACTTTGTCACAGGAAGGAGGTACCACCACTTTAGCTAACCATATAGTTGTGGTGAGAGACATATGTTCAAGTGGAAAGATTTATCATGTTTATACATTGGGTTGATAGTTTATAGTCTGTGCCTGTAAAATTTGCAATAAATATGTAGAGTCACCTTTAAAACCAGCCAACCATCAGGTGATTCACTTAAATGGTTCTGTTTCTCAAGCTTTCATAAATTTTCTTTAAAACTTCCTCACAACTTTCTGTATCTATTTGCATGAATAGGATATAAATACTTGTCAAAGGGTGAAACATAACAACTCTGAATTCCTTTACAGGAGTCATGGGGTAAGAAAAGTATTTTGCAGATTTACACAGGTAATGTATACCCTACACAGTCTAGTGAAGCTTAATGGATAGCAAAAGAATTACAAACAGACTTCAGTAGAGACCATGAACACCATTTGTGAAAAGTAATGACAAATGAAGCGTTCAGCACACCCAAGAACTTCCAGATAATTCTTGAATAATAGTTCCTATTGAAATAATACAACTTTTCTCCTCTTTAAAGTGGTCCATTAAATTCCCAGAGAATTCTGTGCCAGCAGAAGTAGGATTTACCACTAAAAAACAGGGCATACTTAGTGTGCAGATGGTCCCCACATCTACACATACATTGTAAAAGAGTGAGAGATTGGATTTCCTGAACCAGCTTTATGTCATTCTCATTTTTAAAAACTGAAAGAGTAATAACTTTCATTGAAAAAATGCAATGACTAATAAACTGAACATTCCTTCCTTCAACTTAAAAAACAACTTATCCAATCAGAATGTAAAATACTGAAATTATCATTAAATTATCAATTAAAATATTATGAAAGTGGAAGTATACAATTAAGATAGTATTGCATTTGCTGGGAACCCCGTGGCAGGAAGGAATGATGAATCTGACTCCATGTTCTCAGAAGGCTAATTTATTATTTTAAGATTATTATGTTATGTTATGTTATGTTATGTTATGTTATGTTATGTTATATTATATTATATTATATTATATTATATTATATTATATTATATT